>CM045744.1:44446475-44461475 GCA_024760905.1 Plotosus lineatus | reverse complement strand
GAATATAACTTTGTGGGTGTGGTTGGTGGTTGCAGGTTCCTGGGAGCGTACAGTATGGATGTGGTGACCAGCACAGCGTTTAGTGTTGATATCAATTCCCTTAATAACCCCAACGACCCGTTTGTGTCCAACATCAAGAAGATGCTGAAGATTGATTTACTCAATCCTATTATTCTCATCAGTGGTAATTCATTACTGTGCAATTGATATTATACCAATTATTAATAAATTATTATTATTATTATACCAATTATTAATAAATTATTATTATACCAATTATTAATAAATTAATAGACTTTCTATCTATACTTGCTGAGGTGTTTTTTTATTCTTTTTTTCGAACAGCTCTCTTCCCATTTATCACGCCAGTGTTTAGCAAAATGAATTTTTCCTTTTTCCCGCAATCAGTGACGGATTTCTTTTACGCATCGCTGCAAAAGATCAAGTCTTCACACGTGGCTCAAGATCAGATGGTACAAACAGCTAAAAACCACTCACGTGTTCACTTTAAACATTAATGAGGTTCTATTAGGGATTTGCTTCACAGAGTCGAGTGGACTTCATGCAGCTGATGATTGATTCACAGAAATCTACAAAACACGACCCGAACAGCAAAGAAACAAACAAAGGTCATTTTCTCTGCTCTCCATTTCTACACATCAGATTTCTGATATTCTTTTATTCTGAGATCACTGAAGTAATGATCATAGAGCTAAAATCAGTGTGTGTGTGTGTGTGTGTGTGTGTGTGTGTGTGTGTGTGTGTGTGTGTGTGTGTGATGTCTAAAGGTCTGAATGATCATGAGATCCTGTCTCAGGCGATGATCTTCATCCTTGCTGGTTATGAGACGAGCAGCAGTACGTTGTCGTTTCTCCTCTACAATCTGGCTGCAAATCCGGAGACGATGAAGAAACTACAGAAAGAAATCGATGAAACTTTCCCGAATGAGGTGATTACAGGCTCATTTCTGCTTCGTTTACTGGAAATAGTGACATCACTCAGTATGTCTACAGCGCCCCCTTGATTGCCGGTGGTACTACTCCATTCTGTACACATCCACAAAGTTTCTATAAAATGAAGGCAGTGAATGGATGGAAGGCGCCGTGTGCTAACACCGCTAAACAAATATGAACATAACGCAGGAGACGACCCAGAGACTCTGAATAGCTCATTCTCACTGACCTGTGTGTTGTCTGGGTTTTCAGGGTGAAGTTAGTTATGATGCTGTGGTGAGCATGGACTATCTGGACGCTGCTCTGAACGAGTCGCTCCGGTTATACCCAGTCGGGGTTCGTCTGGACAGAGTCTGCAAGAAAACGATTGAGATAAATGGCCTCACCATCCCAAAGGGCACCCTTGTCGTGATCCCCAATTACGCTCTACATCGGGACCCTGAATACTGGCCAGAGCCGGAGACCTTTAACCCTGAGAGGTACAAAGTAAAAGCAGTGAGAAACAATAATAATCATCATTTCAAATTCATTTACAAAACTAGATCCCGCTGAGACAACTTTTTAAAAATGGACTTTTCCTATCAGGACAGAGTGTTGTTTCTCTGAATCATATCCATTAACTGCCCTACATCGATGACCTCTTTCACTCGCCTCACTCCTCCCACCCACCTCACTCCTCTTACCCATCTTACTTCTCCCACCCATCTTACTCCTCCCACCCACCTCACTCCTCTTACCCATCTTACTCCTCCCACCCACCTCACTCCTCTTACCCATCTTACTTCTCCCACCCACCTCACTCCTTCCACCCACCTCACTCCTCTTACCCATCTTACTCCTCCCACCCACCTCACTCCTCCCACCCACCTCACTCCTCTTACCCATCTTACTCCTCCCACCCACCTCACTCCTCTTACCCATCTTACTCCTCCCACCCACCTCACTCCTCTTACCCATCTTACTCCTCCCACCCATCTTACTCCTCCCACCCACCTCACTCCTCTTACCCATCTTACTCCTCCCACCCATCTTACTCCTCCCACTGACCTCACTCCTCTTACCCATCTTACTCCTCCCACCCATCTTACTCCTCCCACCCACCTCACTCCTCTTACCCATCTTACTCCTCCCACCCACCTCACTCTTACATTTCATTTACAGCATTTGGCAGACAGTTCTATTCAGAGCAACTTATAATTATCATTTTTATACAACTGAGCAATTGAGCAATCAGCCGATCTATGTTCCAACCCTCACCTATGGTTACGAACGTTGGGTTGTGACCAGAAGAATACGGTCATGGGTACAAGCGGCTGAAATTAGCTTCCTTGGATGGGTGGCGAGGCTAGTTGAGGTGGTTCTGGTACCTGGTTAGAATGCCTCCTGAATGCCTCCGTAGTGTGATGTTTCAGGCATGTTCAACCAGGAACAGACCCCAGGGTTGACCTAGAAAACACTGCAGGGACTATGTCTCTCAGCTGGTCTGGGAATGTCTTGGTGTCTCCCTGGAAGAGCTGGAGGAAGTGGCTGGGGAGAGGGATGTCTAGACCTCACTGCTTAGGCTGCAGCCCCCGTGACCTGCCCCAGATTAAGCAGAAGAAAATGAATAAATGAATGAATGAATGAGAATTTGGGGTTAAGGGTCTTGCTCAGGGGCCCAACAGGGGTGATAGTGGGAATTTAACCGCTGACCTTTGGATCAGTAACCCAGCACCTTAACCACTTCCCCATCTCACTCCTCTCACTCTTCTCAGTGACCTCACAGATCTCACTGCTCTCATCCCTTTAACCATCTTACTCCTCTCTCTTCCGTCAACACTTTCACATCTCTTTCCTCACACCCATCTCACTCCCTTCACCCCTCCTACCCATCTGACTCTTCACTCTCTCATTCCTCTAATTCTCTTTTTTACCCTCCCATCATCCTCTAGAAGAAGATACAGGAGCATTCACACTCTATTTACATTCAGAATAAAACCAAGCCAATATGTCTATGATAGCCAAACACCTGTAACTTAGTCACAACACGACTGTGCACACTGCTGCTATCTGAACAAACAGTTCTAGTTCTGCCGATGTTCTCTGTGTTTGCTGTCCTGCACCCATCCCACACTGCTGTGCCCTTGTCCTGTACGTGGTCTTGTGTGCTGTTAGGAGTTACACATTGGTACTAAAACATATTCCAGTGTGTAGAAACTACATACAGAGACAAAGTAGAGTCTTACTTTGACTTACGAATTTAATCCGTTCTGAGGGCGAGCTCGTAAGTCAAATGGGAAATAATAGAAAACCAATTAATCCGTTCCAACCCCCTCTCAAACTCATATAACCTGCACAAACACATATATTTCACCTAACATATTAAAGATAAACATGTAAAAACAATAAATATTTCATGATGATAATAATAATGATAATAATAATAATAATAATAATAATAATAATAATAATAATAATAAATGTACATTAACATTAATACTAATTAATTATAACAAATAATAATAAAACAAGAATAAACAATAACTCAACTTCCGATCATTGACTGTGGCTGTCACGTGGGCAGGCATCTTACAAGATGTCACGTGGGCAGGCATGAGGTGGAGTGTAACAGAGGAGGAGGAGGAGGAGAAGGAGAATTTTGTGCATGTGCATGCTATGAATGCCAGCAAGGAAAGGCATGTGGTGAGCTCCCACAAGGCCAGTGCTTCTCAAATAATGGGGTGCGCCCACCCCTTAAGGGGGGGGAGGTGATGCCATTGGCAGTGCGTTTGACCCTGGGGATCATGCTATTTTGCCATACTGTACTAGAATTAATGTAATTGCGCATCCACTACAGTAGGTGGCAGTGGCAGTCTATCGGCCAAAAAAAAAAGCCATTTTCCTCAGCAGATCTCATAAATCAAAATTTTTCTGGTTGGATGGGGCAGATTTTTGGTGGATTGAAGCTCGTATCATGGAAAATTCATTATAAAAGACACTCGTAAGTCAGGGTACCACTGTACTTCGGAATTTCACTCTCATCAAATTCTTTTATCTTTTCTTTTTTGTGCAGTTTGTCAATTCTCTGTGTTGTTTCAGGTTCACTCAGGGGAACAAGGACAACATCAATCAGTATGTGCACTTGCCGTTTGGTTTAGGACCCAGAAACTGTATCGGGATGAGATTTGCTCTTGTGGCCATGAAGCTGGCTGTTGTTGAAATACTGCAGAGATTCAATGTCAGTCTTTCAGAGAAAACAAAGGTCAGGATCTTCTTTCACTCATTGTATAATTCATTCATTCATTCATTCATTCATTTTCTAAACCGTGTAATCCAAACTAGGGTCACGGGGAGGCCAGCACCCATCTCAGCTGACTCTGTGTGAGGGCGGGGCACACCCTGGACAGCTAACCAGGCCATCGCATGGCCAACATTCACACAATCATTCATACTCACACGCACACCTAGGGGTAATTTGAAAAAGCATGTTTTTGGACCAAAGGAGGAAACTGGAGAACCTGGAGGAAACCCATACAAAAACAGGGAGAACATGCAAACTCTACACAGAGTTGCCCAAGCTGGGAATCAAACCCAGGACCTTCTTGCTGTGACGCGGATGTGCTCAGCACAATGCCACTATGCCATCGCTCTTAATATGATGATAAGTTAATTTCCTCCACTCTTAGGTTCTGCTTACAGGAAACTGGTTGCCTTAAACATATCCAAGCACTGAAGACATGAGACCACATGCTAATCGACCACAGCATACACTTACTAGAGCAATGTCCCCACTTATCGGTCCCTTGATCCTGTAGAGATCATGCGTTCCACATGTAACATGTAACTCCACCCACCCAGCAAATATCAGGCCCCTTTCAATGTCAGGCGAAGAACTTTGGCACGACCCTTTTGATTTAGGTTCATAAGGTACCATTCTGGGTGTCCCATGGCACAGGGGTTAGCATGTCTGCACCACAGTAATAAGGTCCTGGGTTCGATGATAGCATTTCTGTGCTTTGCCCCTAATTGGGATATAGGGTGCTGGATTGCTGATCCTAAGGTTGGGGGTTCAAGTCCCACTCTCCACAAGGTTGTCACTGCCCCCCCAGTGCACTGACTGGGTTATCAATGGCCAGCCATGTCTCTCACTGTCTATGGTGAGAGATTCATGTAAAAGAATCATTGCTGACTTTTGTAAAGAGGAGCTGCAAAGCCGTCAGCGTGTTTCTGTCCCTTGCTAAAGGGATGTGTGTCAGGAAGGGCATCCGACGTAGAAACTTATGAACCAAATCAAGCATGCCAATCATTCGCTGTGGCGACTCCTGAGAAATGGAAAAAGCCAAAAGTAAAAGCAAGCAAGCCCCTAATTGGGAGTGGGTGTGAATGGTTTTGTGTATTTTGACTTTTGATGAACTGTTGAACTCTTTAGAATGTATGCCAGCTTCACATGAAATTGGCCGTGATAGGTTCCAGTCCCCCCATCGACTGGAATAGGATTAAGTGTTTTGGAAAATGAATGAAAAGGAAAATGCTGATTTCTTTAATTAAAGGATGTTGTCCATAGAGGGTAAGGGCAGTGGTGGTCTAGTGGTATAGGGCGCTGGATCACTGATCCAAAGGTTGGTGGTTCGAGTCCCACTCTCCACAAGGTCGTCACTGTCCCCCCCAGCGCGGCTAACTGGGTTATCAAAGGCGGGCCATGTCTGTCACTGTCTATGGTGAGAGGTTGATGTAAAAGAACCATTGCTGACTTTCGTAAAGAGGAGCTGCAAAGTCGTCAGCGTGTTTCTGTCCCTTGCTACAAAGGGTTGTGACAGGAAGGGCATCCGACGTAAAGACCTCTGCCAAATCAAACGTGCGAATCAAATGATTCGCTGTGGCGACTCCCGAGTAAAAGGGAAAAAGCCGAAAGGAAGACAGACAGTTGTCGATGGAGGGTGGCATAGTGCCGTAGTGATTAGCACATCCACCTTCTAGCAAGAAGATGCTGGGTTCGATTCCCAGCTCGGGCGTTTCTGTGTGGAGTTTGCATGTTCTCCCTGTGCTTGCGTGGGTTTCCTCTGGGTTCTCTGGTTTCCTCCCATAGTCCAAAAACATGCACAGTCGGTTAATTGGCTGTTCCAAATCTCCCCCAGGTGTGAGTATGAGTGATGGCCCTGTGATGGCTTGGCGAGCTGTCCAGGGTGTACCCTGCCCTTGCCTGGAGTTGGCTGAGATGGGTGCCAATCGCCCCGTGACCCTGATTAGGATTAAACAGTTCAGAAAATGAATCAATGTTGATGGGCACAAGTTACGGTGACCACGTCTAGGAAATACATTGGGGATCATTTTCTTCCATTTTATCAACTGAACCGTTTTTAATTTCCTGACCAATTTCCTTTAACCTGATTTTTTTCTATAAATATAAGAAGTTATATTGTTGCAAACCACTTTATTGTTTTCAAAACAGGTTCCTTTGGAATTGGCTGCCAATGGAATTTTGACTCCTAAAGACCCCATAAAACTCACATTCATTCCGAGGAAATTGTTCAAGTCCTGCAGTGTGAGCGAGGAATAGAACGTAATGGTGATGGGCCCTCACATGCTTGCTCTATATCTCCAGGACGGTTCCATCCAAGCTTTACAAAACCACCCCAGTAACCTACAACCCCGCTGGGAAACTCACTAATCATTGGATGAATATCACGAATAAAATATTTTTCAGGATAAAGTTTCTTCTTTTATTAAAATCTTTTATCTAAGTAAAATCTTTTTTTAATGATTATATATCTTTCTGTGTGTGTGTGTGTGTGTGTGTGTGTGTGTGTGTGTGTGTGTGTGTGTGTGTGTCACTGTAAATAAAGTTCAATACTGTGTAGTTGTGGGGCCGGTGGTGTTGTCGTTAGGGTGCTGTGCTGATGATCGGGAGGTTGTGTGTTCAAATCCCAGTTAGACCCCTGGGCAAGGTCTCAACCACACGTGTGCCACTGTTTACCCAGTAGTATAAATGGGTACCAGTAAAATATACTGGGAAGGTAACCTGTGATGGACTAGCCTCCCGTCCAGGACGAGTTGAGCTCCTGGTCGCATCACGCTACGGAAACTGAGGATAACCAGCAGCCTGATGAGCCTCTGGGCTCAGGTGGAAAAAGCCCACCACAGGACTTTAACTTTACTGCTCGTGTCCTGTAAATTTAAGTGGCATGTAATGTGGGTTTTTTTTTGTTTGTTTGGTTTTTTATTACAAAAAAACTCAGTTCAAGTCCCATTGATCACCTACCCATGAGTTTATTATTAATTCATTCATTATCTGAACCACTTAATCATAATTAGGGTCACTGGAAGGCTGGTGCCCTTCTCAGGTGACTCTGAGCGAGGGTGGGGTACACCCTAAACAGCTCACCAGGCCACTGCAGGGCTAAGTCTATTAAATTATATATCCATAGTGGATCCTAATCCCATGTACAAGTGGAGATTGTAATACTGCTGTAATTTGGTGGATTAGGTTATGAGATCCAAACCGTACGACAGTAATATTTAGGTTACTGGAATGAATCCCACACCTCAGAGCTCTGATATTAATAATTTAAATCTGTCTCCATGTTCAGAACATTGTTCTGTCTTCAACCTGTGTATTGTTTTCGTTGTTGAAATGACGTACAGATAGAGAGCAGCCATCACAAGTTTCCTGCCTGACTTCAATTTCTGATTTATTTTGCAAGTGTGAGCTGCTGGTACGGACTTTTACTGATTATGATTTTCTTTTCTATGATTATCAGAATATACAAATAAAATACCAGCTGAAATATTGTTTTCACAATAAAAGAATCAGGGTAGCTGGTTGAGGTCCCAAGGTTGGAGATTCAAGCCCCACTATCCCCCCAGTGCACTAACTGGGATATTAAAGGCCGGCCGTGTCTCTCACTGGGTGTGGTGGACGTTCATGTAACGGAACCATTGCTGACTTTCATGAAGAGGCGTTGCACAGTGGTCATCAGCGTGTTTTTGACCTGCAATGGCCTGGCGAGTCGTCCGGGGTGTACTCTGCCCTCACTCAGAGTTGGCTGAGATAGGCGCCAGCCTCTCCGTGACCATAATTAGTGTTAAGCGATTCAGAAAATGAATGAATGATGAATAAAATAATCATTAATTAGTAGTAATACTACTACTACTACTACTACTACTACTACTACTACTACTACTACTACTAATAATAATAATAATAATAATAATAATAATAATAATAGGAAGACGAAGAATATCAATCTGAAAACAGGGATCTTTCCTGCAGGCTCATGTTCACCTCAACTCTATTGCCCAGCTCTTGTGCCTTTATCATCAGTGCTGGCTCCATCTGGATATTATTACAAGATCTCAAAATCAAGTGGCCCAATCTGCAATATGTTCAATATGGATGATCTCAAATTACACAGCAAAAAATTTAAGTTGGAGAACTTTAAATAGTGAAACAATTCAGTGATGGCATCAGGAGAGGATTCGACTTAGAGAAGATTCCCACAGGCAGTTTCAAGAAAGGCAGGCAGACACCAATTGGAAATATAGCAAGAGATAAAACCACAACGATACAAGAGGTGAGCCACAAAAGAGTTTATAAATACCTGCGAGTCGATGAAATGAGAGTATTAAGCACCGCCGAATGAAAGGGAAGATGATGAAAGAATACAATAGGAGAGTAAGATTAGTCCTTCGAGCAGAACTCGGTGGACGTAACCAAAGACTTTAAAAGCTGACAATAGTCTTGGTATCACTGACCGGAAAATATTAGAACTGAAGAAGAAACAGGGCAGTGCTGGCTTGGTGGTAAGGTGCTGGATCCCAAGGTTGGGGGTTCAAGCCCCACTGTCAACAGGTTGTCAGTGCTGTCCCCCCAGTGCACTAACTGGGTTATCAACAGCTGGCCGTGTCTCTCACTGTCTATGGTGGAGATACATGTAAAAGAACCATTGCTGACTTTCATAAAGAGGAGCTATCAGCATCTGTGTGTGTGTGTGTGTGTGTGTGTGTGTGTGTGTGTGTGTGTGTGTGTGTGTGTGTGTGTGTGTGTGCGTGTGTGTTTATACTTCTGATTCATATTATTATTAATTAATTTGTTTATTTTGGAACATTCTGAATTTGATGACTGTAACAGAGTCTAAACAGCTGTTTATGTATTTCACAGGTAAACAGCTGATTTGGTAACAGGTGACAATACAGAATTGTTCCTGATTGTGAACGACACAAGTGAAAATTGAAAATCACCTTAAACATTTAATATTCATTCTCCTCTGATGATGACTAACAATTCAAAAGCAAAATCTTGATTATGTTTGTAAAAAATATGTAAAAAAATGCTGCACATTAACATTTTATAAAAAAACAATTTCAAATGTCACTGGCATTAAAAAGTAAAAAAAAGAAATTTAAATAATTCAAGAAGCACGGTTAGGATTATTACACACACAATACTAAATCTACTTTAATTCCTAAAACAGAGCGACGCCAATAGTCCAGGAAATAAACAAAAATCAGAAATACAGCAAAAATCAGTGAAATGCTTTTGATTGTTTGTGAGTGAATGTGGCAGGAGTCTGAGTTCAGGTGTTCCGAGCTGTGAATTTGAGTATTATGGGGTGTTTCGAAGCCAGAAATCCAGTGTTGATCAAGACCAGAGGAACCTGATTAGAAAATGTGAAAAAAATAAAATTGATGGTTACCATGACAACAGTAGGGGGGGGGGGGGGAGTCAATCATGATGTTTTTAGATCAATAAAATCATAAACTGTGAAAATAATTGAAGATATAACCAGCTTGAGTGATATTTACTTTACAATGTTTATATTCTTAGTGAAGGAAAGTCCTGACCTTTGTTTCCTCTGAAAGACTGATGCTGAATTTCTGCAGGATCTCAACAGCAGCCAATTTTATAATCACACGAGAAAGTCTCGTCCCAATACAGCTTCGAGGTCCTAAACCATACGGCATGTACACATCTGGATTAATGCGCTTCGTATTCCCCTGAGTGAACCTGAAACAACATGATGTCAATAAAACATCAACAAACTACACTTCAAAAAATACATCAAGCAGAAACTAGACTCCGACTGGATTCCACACGGGGTGGGACGCTGATGTCGTGGTTTGTACATCCACCTGACACCAAGCTAGGACTGAAACCCAGGACCTTAGGACCCAGATGCTCTCGACTCTCACAACACCTGGGGGGACTTAAATCTGTCTGATTCAGACCCGTTGCATGTACTGTAGTTATACTTTACTTGCACTGAAGTGGTCAGGTTTGTCCTGTTGACCTCCATTACACATGTATTCATCAGTTCCCATGTTCTCCTGATCAGTAATCATCTGCTGAACATGCAATCCACGTCTGACTCACCTCCGATTTGCCCGCGCCTTGTCAGGCAGTAGTTCGGTTGGAACTCAGGTCCACCAGACAATAACAGATATAATGACATACACTCGACCCTCAATTTCAGAATCAGACTCAGAATACTTTCTTTTTGCTTTTTTAATGAGCAATGGGGTGGGGTGGGGTGGGGGGGTGCTACATATGTATATACAGTGACATCATCCAATGTAAATGTAAATCCATCACAAAACGTGTGAAATGACATGGGAAAGTGTGGGAGTACCGCTGACCACGGTAAACAAACTGACGCACTGACACCTGCACCAATCTGCTCTGATCGTCTGACCCTGCCGTTCACTGAACCCTCCCGGACGTTTTGACTACTCCAGACTTTGTCCGCACCTTCTGATGTCCGTTTAAGCGGAGTCTGTAGATTTGAAGGTGAAGTGTACAGGACAAGCAATGCCCAAAGTCTGAACTAAAACACACAGCAAACAACAGCCGTACAATCAGCAGACACCTTCACCTGTCAGAGGCACAGGAGGCTGCTTTACCTAAAAGTAAATAATAATAATAATAATAACAATAATACCTCTCGGGGTTAAAAGTCTCTGGATCAGTCCAAAATTCAGGGTCCCTATGTAGGGCGTAAGTAGGAATCACAACAACAGTGTCCTTTGGGATGGTAAGGCCTTTGATTTCAATCATTTTCTTGCAGACTCTTTGGAGACGAAAAATAACCGGATATAACCGGAGTGACTCATTCAAAGCAGCGTCCAGATAATCCATGTTCATCACTGCATCATAATAAACTTCACCCTGAAAATACAAAGACAGCACACTTATAATTTAAACATATATCTCTGTCAGTGTCTCTGGGCGTGTTTACCCTGTACTGCACCTTCTCGGACTCTGTGTATATTATTGTCTTTGTCTCTGTGTACAGTACAGTCTCAGTCTGGGTTGGCTGGTGTCTGTCTCTGTGTACAGTACAGTCTCAGTCTGGGTTGGCTGGTGTCTGTCTCTGTGTACAGTACAGTCTCAGTCTGGGTTGGCTGGCGTCTGTCTGTGTACAGTACAGTCTCAGTCTGGGTTGGCTGGCGTCTGTCTGTGTACAGTACAGTCTCAGTCTGGGTTGGCTGGTGTCTGTCTCTGTGTACAGTACAGTCTCAGTCTGGGTTGGCTGGTGTCTGTCTCTGTGTACAGTAGAGTCTCAGTCTGGGTTGGCTGGCGTCTGTCTGTGTACAGTACAGTCTCAGTCTGGGTTGGCTGGCGTCTGTCTCTGTGTACAGTACAGTCTCAGTCTGGGTTGGCTGGCGTCTGTCTGTGTACAGTACAGTCTCAGTCTGGGTTGGCTGGCGTCTGTCTCTGTGTACAGTAGCGTCTCAGTCTGGGTTGGCTGGTGTCTGTCTCTGTGTACGGTAGAGTCTCAGTCTGGGTTGGCTGGCGTCTGTCTGTGTACAGTACAGTCTCAGTCTGGGTTGGCTGGCGTCTGTCTGTGTACAGTACAGTCTCAGTCTGGGTTGGCTGGCGTCTGTCTGTGTACAGTACAGTCTCAGTCTGGGTTGGCTGGTGTCTGTCTCTGTGTACAGTACAGTCTCAGTCTGGGTTGGCTGGTGTCTGTCTCTGTGTACAGTAGAGTCTCAGTCTGGGTTGGCTGGCGTCTGTCTGTGTACAGTACAGTCTCAGTCTGGGTTGGCTGGCGTCTATCTCTGTGTACAGTAGAGTCTCAGTCTGGGTTGGCTGGCGTCTGTCTGTGTACAGTACAGTCTCAGTCTGGGTTGGCTGGCGTCTGTCTCTGTGTACAGTAGCGTCTCAGTCTGGGTTGGCTGGTGTCTGTCTCTGTGTACGGTAGAGTCTCAGTCTGGGTTGGCTGGCGTCTGTCTGTGTACAGTACAGTCTCAGTCTGGGTTGGCTGGCGTCTGTCTCTGTGTACAGTAGCGTCTCAGTCTGGGTTGGCTGGTGTCTGTCTCTGTGTACGGTAGAGTCTCAGTCTGGGTTGGCTGGCGTCTGTCTGTGTACAGTACAGTCTCAGTCTGGGTTGGCTGGAGTCTGTCTGTGTACAGTCTCAGTTTGAGTTCACAGGTCCATCTCAATCTCTATGTACATCACCATCTCAGTATCTTAGTTCCCACAATGAAAATCTAACTGTCCAGCATAGTCTACATTTATGAAATCACTGTTTCACCTTATTAGGGAAAGTTTCATCGATTTCCTTCTGCAGCTTCTTCATCATGTGTGGATTTGAAGCCAGATTGTAGAAGAGAAACTGCAGTGACTTGTTAGTCGTTTCATAACCAGCAAAGATCATCACCATAGACTGAGACAGGATCTCATGATTATTCAAACCTTCATTCACACACACACACACACACACACACACACACACACACACACACACACACACACACACACACACTTCATGTATACAGTTTTTATGATTGCACAGGCTTCAAAACAAGCTGATTAGACATGACCATAGCTATGAAGACTGAAGGAGGGCGTGGTGAAGATGAGAGAAGATGAGCTTTATTGAACATTAGTGCAACACTAGCTGACCGTGTGGTAAACCATGGTGGGTGTGAGAGGCTGGAGAGGGTGTGAGCTTTAAGTTTTGCAGATTTCCTGTTTCATCAGTCTTCTTTTCTTCAAAGAAGAAGAAGAAGAAGTTTCATCAGTAAAGAGGTGGAAAAATAAGCTTTTCTGGAGAATTTCATTAATACTTTTGTGAAAACTGATGTGCTCTCGATGCCTTCTGATTGGTCTCTATTGGATTGAGGGGTGAGTACCATAAAACGGAAGGAGCCTCAAATTCTCAGAATCTGGTTTTGTGCCTCTAATGTTACAAATCTCAGAGAACATTTGTAAATGTTCTCAAAGACAACACCGTTTTCAACAAAATTCTCCAGATTTCAATACCAGCCTGGAGAAGAATCCTGAAAGATCATCAGTGACTGCACGAGGAGAAATTAATATTCATCAGTACGTTGTACGGCTGTCTCAGGACTTTAACCGTCATCAGTACCTTTGGATATTTATCATTCATTCATTTTCTGAACCATTTAACACACACACACACACACACACACACACACACACACACACGCAAACAGAAACACATACACACACGCAAACAGAGACACACACACACACACACACACACACACACACACACACACACACACACACAAACAGAGACACACACACACATTCACTTACACACACTCACGCACACACTCACACACACACACACATAGACACACATACACACACTCACACACACACACACACACACACTCACACACACACACACAAACAGAGACACATACACATGGACACATCAACATGCACACAAACACACACAGAGACACATATACACCCAGACAAACAGAGACACACAAACAGACACACACACACCCACACACGAGCACAAACAGATACATACACACACAAACAGAGACACCCACACACAAAAACACACACAAACAGAGACACCCACACACAAAAACACACACAAACAGAGACACACACACACACACACACACACAAACACACACACAAACAGAGACACACACACACACACAAACAGACACACACACACACACACACACACATACACACACACACACGCACACACACACACACACACACACACACACATATACACACACATACGCACACACACACCTGGGGCAATTTGAAGCAGGCAGTTAGCACAATGTGCACATTTTTGAACTATGGATAAAAACCAGAGGTTTTACAATGAAACCCAACATGCACAGAAACGCCCTCGAAGAGCCCAGTACTCAAACCCAGAACCTGCTTGCTGCAAGTTGGACGTGATCACCACTATTGCACTACACCTCCCAAATAGAGTTTACAGGTTTTTTTTTTTTTAAATGAGGCTCGTTTTTAAAACAATTGTAAAAAAAAAAAAAAACCTGTAGAGTGAATTGGTAATTCTGGGTAATCTGGTTTCCTCCCTCAGTCAAAAAACATCTACAGTAACTGTCTCCTAGGTTTGAGTGTGAATGGTTGTATCTGTTTTAGTCCTACAGTGGTCTAGCCAGCTGTTCAGGGTGTACCCTGCCTTCACACAGAGTTAGCGCACATGGGCTCCAGCCTCCACACGACCCTAATTAGGAATAAGCGGCTTACAAAACGAGAAAATGAACAGGATAATGTTTATTAGAGGAACTTGCCATTCTTTGTGTTTTTGCCGTCCTGTTGATCATCACCTTCTGATTTCTGGGAGTCGATCATCAGCTGCATGAAGTCGACTTGTCTCTGCAGAACATCAAACAGAATGAAAGGATAAAACCGTATTAGTGTCTAAAGTGTATAAAGTAGTTTATTCTAGTCTGTAAGAGTTGCTAAATAAACCTGCCAGCTGTACTTTATCATCTTGAGCCACACGTTCGTTCTTGATGTTTTGCAGGGTGGAGTAAAAGAAATCCGTCACAGTGGTTGGAAAAATGGACGCATTCATTGTCCTTAGAAGTGGCGTCAGAGAGGGGAACAATGCTGTCAGAGACAGAAAACATCAACTGGTGTCCGCATTCATCACAACACGCACCAAAACAACGTCATAGAACCAACAGGAAACATGAACCTGTGGTGAGGATCAGGGGGCTGATCAGTTCAATTTTCATCAGTTTCTTGAAGTTGGATACGAACAGATTGTTGGGGTCATTCATGGAATTGATATTGACACCAAATGATGTG
>CM045744.1:44428975-44436475 GCA_024760905.1 Plotosus lineatus | reverse complement strand
CTGTACCTAAGTTAATGTTTAGAATGTTTGTTGTGATATTTTATGTTCTGTAGCATGTTTATTCAAGCATGAAGTATCCACGTCATGTCATTGCATTGGTTCATTTGCACATGTAATATGATACATGGGGTTTTACTTCTGGGTACAGAACTTGGGGATTATCTTGATTCACAGGAGGGGCTGGAACCAACCCCCTGCGAATAATGGGGGCTTACTGTACAGGCATTATTATTATTATTATTATTATTATTACATGTTTATTGTTTTTACATGATTATCTTTAATATAATAGGTCAAATATACATGTTTGTGTCAGGTTATATGAGTTTGGGAGACGATTGAAACGGATGAATTGGTCTTCTATTATTTGCGATAGGATTTTTTCTTTTATCTAACCAAAATTTTGACTTACGAGCTTGCCCTCTGAACAGATTAATTTCGTAAGTCAAGGTACCACTGTAAATATAAAACTGTAATCATAAAATCTGAACTCATTATACTTTTAATCTTGCATTGTATTTATGTCCTGATATTTTTTCCAAGTGAAATCTCTGACAGGATTTTAAAAGCATTAATTAAAATATATAAATGATGAAAGAAAGAAATGTTATTATTTATTAATTATAATATTTAATGTCAGTTTTGACATTTATTTAGAAACAGACAATAATCATGCACCGAAAAGATAAGTGTAAAATCTTTAATAATCAGAACTGAAGAACTAAAACTCAGAAGCTTCCAAAGTTTGAGTTCATGTGTTTGTCATTACAGCAAGTGTTCCGAGGTCTGAATTTCAGTTTGATGGGTTCATCAGGTGCCAGGACGCCACTGGTTTTGAGCTTTATGGGAACCTGGTTGAAAGATGAAACAATTAACAGCAACACTCCCCTAAACAATGTAAACGCTTTTAAAAGCAGTCGGTTAAACTTCATGAATATACAAGGTTTGGACAAAATAATGGAAACACTTAAAATTTTGGCATCATAATCTTTGAACATAATTTAAACAATCAAAACTTGGCATATGTTATTGTTTTTTGTATAATAATTTAGTTATTTGATATGTTGATGTAAAATGAATGTTTTTTTTTTCCTTTTTCAGATATTGAAAACATTAATCAGATATAGAAAACATGAATGATACCCCATAATGGCAGAGCTCTCAGAGTTTAAAAGAGGCCAAATTATTGTTGCTGGTGTGGTCGGCACTAGTGTAACAAAAACTGCTCAAATGTTCGATGTTTCAAGAGCTACTGTCTCAAAAGTAGTGAGTGGCTTTGAAAGAGAGGGAGAAACGTCCTCAGCAAAGGCACAAGTCCGCCATCGTCTCTAAAAGAGTTGAAGGGGATTCGAACTGAAGAATGGCTTTAAATTCCTTTGGAAACAATTCACAAGTTGTATGAATCAATTCTTATGCCAAATATTGATTGTTTAAATTATGTTCAAAGATTATGATGCCAAAATGCTAGGTGTTTCCATTATTTTGTCCACCCCCTGTATAACCAGAGTTACATTGTTTCCGTGATTAGTGACAGAAGATCCTGACCTTTGTTTCCTCTGAAACACTGATGTCGAACCTCTGGAGTATCTCAACCACAGCCAGTTTCAGGGCCACAAGAGCAAATCTCATCCCGAGACAGTTTCTGGGTCCTAAACCAAACGGCATGTACATGTACGGATTGATGCTCGCCTTGTTGCCCTGAGTGAACCTGAAACAACATGGACGATCAACAAACAAAGAAAAACAAAGAACAACAAACAAACAAACAAAGAAACAAACAAACCCAAAAAGTAAAGTAAGCAAACAAACAAATAAACAAAAGAGAAAGTCGATTTTCACATGAGATTGCAGTTTAATGAAAATATTTACAGTAAAACCAAAAATGTATCTCACAAAATCCGATGAGTTCATTCATTTTCTCAACCATATAATCTTAATTAGGGAGGCTGGAGCCCATCCCAGACAAGCGAGGGCAGAGTACATCGTGGACAGCTTTCCAGGCCGCGATGAAAGCAAAGCTCAATGATTTAATGAGTAAAGTAACTTAACAAGCAAATGTACAAAATCTACCAAATATTTTAGAGATCAAGACGAATAATTTAAGGAATAAAAACATATACAGTGGTACCTTTCTTTCTTCCTTCCTTTCTGCTTTTTCCCTTTCTCAGGAGTCGCCACAGCAAATCATCTGATTCGCACGTTTGATTTGGTTCATAGGTTTTTACATTGGATGCCCTTGCTTACACAACCCTTTAGCGAGGGACAGAAACACGCTGATGGCTTTGCAGCTGTCTTTATGAAAGTCAGTAATGGTTCTTTTACATCGACCTCTCACCATAGACAGTGAAAGATCCTAAGGATCCTAAGGCTCAGCGATCCTGCGCCCTATCCACTTGACCATCCCTGCCCCATTTACAGTGATACCTTGACTTACAGAATTAATATGTTCCAAGGAGTTCGCTCGATAAAACAAAAATTCCCATCGGAAATAATAGAAAACCAATGAATCCGTTCTAAAAACGTATATTTGACCTAATATATTAAAGATAAACATGTAAAAACAATAAATATTTATTAATAATAATAATAATTATTATAATAATAATAATAATAATAATAATAATAATAATAAGACAAGAATAAACAATAAGTCAAATAACTATTCCAATCATTGACTGCGGCAAAGATGTTACATGGGCACAAAGATGCCACCTGGGCATGTATGAGGTGGTGAGTAACAGAGGAGGAGGAGGAGAATTTTGTGCGTATGTACACTATGAATGTCAGCGAGGAAAGGCTTGTGGTGAGTTCCCACAAGGCCGGTGCTTCTCAAATTGTGGGGCATGCCCCCCTTGGGGTGTGCGGTGTGACTTCAGCAGGTGCACGTATGACCCTGGTAAACATGCTTTTTTTTTCCATACTGTACTAGGATTAAGTGTAATTGTGTAACCTCTACAGTAGGTGGCAGTGGCGCTCTAACTGTGTTTTCTGTGGTGTAGGGAAAAAGCACTAAGCAAACGTTATGAAGTGCAGTAAACACTGTTTATAATTGCGTGCGGGGAGCTGGGGGGTGTATGAATTTTTTTTTCTTCCTATAGGGGGCATCACAGAAAATAATTTAGAAGCACTGCACTAGGAGTTCTCAGAGCGCTGAGGAATACACGCGGAAGAATACGAGGCTTATCGGCCCGGAGAAGCCATTTCCCCAGCAGATTTTGTAAATCAAATTTTGCTGGTTGGATGGGGGGGGGTTTTGGTGGGATCGAAGCTTGTATCATGGAAAATTTGTGATAAAAGACACTCGTAAGTCAAGGTACCACTGTATTTCCTTTTCGAAACTGATTTGAATAAGAATTTGGATATTAAATTTCAGAAGAAAATACAATTCTATTAAAACTATTATTCAGTGAAACAGTTTTCTTCCAATATCCATCATACATTACTTTGTACCTCTCAGGGTTAAAGGTCTCTGGATCAGTCCAGTATTCAGAGTCCCTCTGTAAAGCGTAAATGGGAATCACGATGACAGTATGTTTTGGGATGGTGAGGCCATTTATTTCAATCGTTTTCTTGCAGACTCTTTCCAGACGAAATGCAACTGGGAATAACCGGAGCGTCTCGTTCAGAGCAGCGTCCAGATAATCCATGTTCATCATGACATCATAATTAACTTCACTCTGAAAACCCACAGACAACAATCAGCTCATGGTCATCACTGTCTTTGTCTTCTTCTGTTTTGGTCTCAATGTAGACCATGATCCTAGACACTGCTTTGTCCTGTCTCTGTCTCAATATTGAAATTTCTCGCTCTCTGTTCATCCCAGACTTTTTCTATTTGTTGACCACTATGTTTTTCTTCAGGTAAACCTGAGTCTCAGTATTCATATAGTCAAGCGTCTCAGCTTCTTGTACCCTGGCTCCATCTTCATTCAAATCTCTGCCCAAGTCGATGTGTATAGTCCTGTATCAGCCCCTAGGCGAACCTGTGATGTAAACCCCTTTTGCTGGTCTCCATGCAGGCCTCAAGCTATCTTGGCCTTTGTGTAAAGCTCTATCCTGGACTTTGAGTAAATACCTCTCTTAGTCTATGTCTAACCCCCTGTTATGCGTTCTGTGTAAACCCCACTTTGTCTTGGTTCTCATGTAAATCCCTTGAAATTATCTCTCTGTAAACCCCTGTCCTGGCCGATGTGTAATCCCCTGAGATGGTAAAATCCTGTCTTGGTCTGTCTTTGTCTCTGTGTAAACTCTTGTCCTGGTCTTTGTCTAAATCTCTCTTAGTCTTCAAACCTCTCTTTTGGTGTCTGTTTAGACCGCTGTCCTGGTGTCCGTGTAAAGCCCTGTCTTTCTCTGTATGTAGACAGCTGTCTTGGTCTCCACATGAACCTCAGTCGATACTGATCTCTGTGTAAATGCCTGTCCTGGTTTCTGTGTAAAACCCAGTTTGTCTTGTCTCTGCGTAAACTCCTCTCCTTCTCACTGTGTCTTGTCCTGGGTCATCATCCTCATCATTTTCTGAACCGCTTAATTCTAATTAGGGTCACGGGGAAGCTGGTGTCCATCTCAGCCAACTCTGGGTGAGGGTGGAGTGCACCCTGGACTGCTCACCAGGCCACTGCAGGGCCAACACTCACACAACTATTCACAGTCAAGGGTGATTTGGAACAGCCAATTAACCTAATTTGCATGTTTATGGATCGTGGGTGGAAACCAAAGTACCCCAAAAAAAAGCCCACGCATGCAGGAGAAGAACATGCAAACTCCACACAGCTGGGAATTGATCTCAGGACCTTCTTGTTGTGAGATGGATGTGCGAACCACTACACCGTTGTGCCGCACAGCAATGTAGTGGTTAGTATGAAGATTATAATTTCAAATTCCACAGCCCTCTGGCGGTGACCTGTGTGGAGTTTCTGCATTCTCTTCATCTACTGGGATTAGCTCCAGCTTCCACTATGATCCTGACCAAACATTAGTAAAGAAAATGGAGGGATGGATGAAGTACCTCATTAGGGAAAGTTTCATCAATTTCTTTCTGCAGTTTCTTCATTGTCTCTGGATTTGTAGCCAGATTGTAGAAGAGAAATGACAGCGTACTGCTGCTCGTCTCATAACCAGCCAAGATGAAGATCATCGCCTGGGACAGGATCTCATGATCGTTCAGACCTTCAGACATCACAGACATATCATAAAGGTGCTTTATCAGATTTTTTAAGCAAGTGACCCAAATTAATGTCTTAGATTTGATCCCAGTATTGATTCATGACAACAGATACTGGTGTTGGAGTCAGTCACATGACTTTCTGTATGTGTGAGAACTCAAATATTTTATGAATTTCCATGTACGTATAATAATTCAATGTAAAATTTCCATTGACATACGCATATACATACATACATACATATATATATATATATATATATATATATATATATATATATATATATATATATATATATATATATATATATATATATATATATATATATATATATATATATATATATATATATATATATATATATATATATATATATATATATATATAAAATGCAGACGTGGTGGGGGGCACAAGCCAGTGTCTCTGGGGCAGTGGTGGTCTAGTGGTATAGGGCGCTGGATCGCTGATCCAAAGGTTGGGGGTTCGAGTCCCACTCTCCACAAGGTTGTCACCGTCCCCCCCAGTGCACTAACTGGGTTATCAAAGGCGGGCCATGTCTGTCACTGTCTATGGTGAGAGGTTGATGTAAAAGAACCATTGCTGACTTTCGTAAAGAGGAGCTGCAAAGTCGTCAGCGTGTTTCTGTCCCTTGTTAAAAGGGTTGTGACAGGAAGGACATCCGACGTAAAAACCTCTGCCAAATCAAATGATTCTCTGTGGCGACTCCTGAGTAAAAAAAAAAGGGAAAAAGCCGAAAGGAAGACAGACAGACAGACATATATATATATATATATATATATATATATATAAAATGCAGATGTGAGGGGGGCACAAGCCAGTGTCTCTCCCTCACGCTGGTCCCAAGCCCGGATAAATGCAGAGGGTTGTGTCAGGAAGGGCATCCGACATAAAATCAATGCCAAACTTGATATGCAAATCACAAATATTACCTCCATACCGGATCGGTCGAGGCCCGGGTTAACAACGACCGCCATCAGTGCTGTTAACCAACAGGGTGCTGGTGGAAACTGGACTACTGTTGGTGGAAGAAGGAGAGGCGGGAGGCGTGTTCGTAGGCAGAGAGAGAAGAGGAAAGGCATGAGTCTAGGACTGAGAGTAGGGACTTTGAATGTTGGAACTATGACAGGAAAAGGTAGAGAGCTGGTTGACATGATGCAGAGGAGGAAGGTGGACATACTGTGTGTTCAGGAGACCAGGTGGAAAGGTAGCAAGGCGAGAAGCTTAAGAGCAGAGTTTAAGCTGTTTTATCATGGTGTGGATGGGAAGAGAAATGGAGGACGAGTCATCTTGAAGGAGGAGTTTGTCATGAATGTTCGAGAAGTGAAGAGTGTCAGACAGAGTGATGAGTCTCAAGTTAGAACTTGAAGGTGTGATGTTCAATGTTGTTAGTGCTTATGCCCCACAGGCAGGATGTGAGCGAGAAGAGAAGGAGAGATTCTGGAGTGAGTGAGATGAAGTGATGCAGAGTAACCCCAGAGGTGAAAGAGTGGTCATTGGAGCAGACTTCAATGGACATGTTGGTGCAGGAAACAGAGGGGACGAGGAAGTGATGGACAGGTTTGGTATGAGGGACAGGAAACTAAAATGTGGTAATGCAGAGAACTGAAGATTCCCTGTTAGAGGTTCGAACAGAGAGATGTGTAGCTGCACCACTCAGTTATTTGTATAAAGTGGATAAAACCTCACCATCGGAGTGTTTTTATTGTAGGAATATTCACCAAAATAAATTACCATGGTCTGACTCCTTTCCTGATTTCTGAGAATCGATCATCAGCTGCAGGAAGTCCACTCGTCTCTGTGACCAACCACACCCCAAAAAAAAAAAAAAAAATATATATATATATATATATATATATAAATCCTCAAAAATATCTTTAGTGTGTAAAGCAATTGGTGTTGTTTTATGTCTTTTATATTTGGTACCTTATGATCTTGGGCCAAACGTTCAGACTTGATCTTTTGCAGTGAGGCGTAAAAGAAATCCGTCACTGGGGTCGGGAAAAATGCTAAATTCATTTTATTCATCACAGGTCTGATAAATGGAAAGAGAGCTGTTTGAAAAGAAAGAAAATAAAACTACATTCATTGTATTGTTCTCTTCTTTCCTGCAGTCCCCTTGTACCACAGTACAGGCTGGTACCACCTGATCTATCTGTGAAGTCCCCCCTGACTTCATGGGGAATGTCACTGCCCCTCTGTGTTCACTGAGGACATCGCTCCACTGTCTTTCTCTGCCTCACACTTCACCCACCTGCACTAGCTGATCAGCACTCATTCTCCTGCCTTCTCGCTTTACTGTCGATCCTGCTCCACCCTT
>CM045744.1:44361475-44423975 GCA_024760905.1 Plotosus lineatus | reverse complement strand
TGTAGTTGCCACAACTCTGCACGTCTCCCTTGTTCTTAAAAATGGGCACCAGCACACTTCTCCTCCATTCGTCTGGCATCTGCTCACTCTCTAAGACCTTGTTGAATGTTCTTGTTAGAAAATCTACTGCTATCTCTCCTAGACACTTCCATACCTCCACAGGTATATCATTAGGACCAACTGCCTTTCCATTCTTCATCCTCTTCAGTGCTGTCCTCACTTCACCCTTACTCATCTTTACTACTTCCTGCTCCTCAACGGTCACCTCTTCTACTCTTTTTTTTCTCTCATTTTCCTCATTCATCAGCTCTTCAAAGTACTCTTTCCATCTTCCCAGCACACTTCTGTCATCAGTCAATACATTTCCCTCTCTGTCCTTTGTCAATCTAACTTGTTGCACGTCCTTCCCATCTCTATGTCTCTGCTGTGCCAACCTGTATAGATCATTTTCTCCCTCCTTACTGTCCAACCTAGCATGCAAGTCATCATACGCCCTCTGTTTGGTCGTTGCCACCGCTACTTTCACCTTATGTTGTGTCTCCCTGTACTCCTGTTTACTCTCTTTGGTCCTCTCAATGTCCCACTTCTTCTGAGCTAAGCTCTTGCTTTGTACACACTCCTGCACTTGCTCATTCCACCACCAAGTCTCCTTATCTACTTTCCTTCCAGAGGACACACCAAGTACTCTCCTACCGGTCTCCCTGATCACATTGGCTGTGGTTGTCCAGTCCTCTGGAAGCACTTCCTGACTACCCAAAGCCTGTTTCAACTCCTCCTTGAAGACAACACGACACTCTTCCTTTTTCAGCTTCCACCACTTTGTCTTCTGCTCTGCCTTTGCCTTTTTCACCTTTCTCACCATCAGTGTCATCCTGCACACCACCATCCTATGCTGTTTGGCAACACTCTCACCCACTACTACTTTGCAGTCACTGACTTCCTTCAAATTACATCACCTACACAAGATGTAGTCTACCTGTGTGCTCCTACCTCCGCTTTCATAAGTCACCCACCTCTGGGGGTACTCTGCATCATTTCATCTAACTCACGCCAGAATCTCTCCTTCTCTTCTAGCTCACATCCTGCCTGTGGGGCATAAGCACTAACAACATTGAACATCACACCTTCAATTTCTAACTTGAGACTCATCACTCTGTCTGACACTCTTTTCACTTCTAGAACATTCCTGACAAACTCCTCCTTCAAGATGACTCCTCCTCCATTTCTCTTCCCATCCACACCATGATAAAACAGTTTAAACCCTGATCCTAAGCTTCTAGCCTTGCTACCTTTCCACCTGGTCTCCTGAACACACAGTATGTCCACCTTCCTCCTCTGCATCATGTCAGCCAGCTCTCTAGCTTTTCCTGTCATAGTCCCTACTCTCAGTCTTAGACTCATGCCTTTCCTCTTCTCTCTCTGCCTACAGACACGCCTCCCGCCTCTCCTTCTTCCACCAACAGTTTTCCAATTTCCATCAGCATCCTGTTGGTTGACCGCACTGATGGCGGTCGTTGTTAACCCGGGTCTTGATCGATCCGGTATGGAGGTAATATTTGTGATTTGCATGGTAAAGTTTGGCATTGGTTTTACGTCGGATTCCTTTCCTGGCACAACCCTCCGCATTTTTCCGGGCTTGGGACGGGCATCAGGGGGAGAGACACTGCGTGTGTGTGTGTGTGTGTATCTGTGTATGTGTGTGTGTGTGTGTGTGTGTGCGTGTGTGTGTGTGTGTGTGTGTGTATTACCCTGCGGTTGGTGAAGAGAGAGTAAAACTCTTTAATCAGGATGGTTTTGATGATGTCATTGTCCATGATGCAGAGGACTGGTTGTCTCCCATCGTATAGCCTGAAATTACACAACCAACTTCAGACTTCTGATCCAACCTGATATTTATTATGAATAAAATGCTCCTAAATTAGTCAGTGGCAGATCCAGGTTTGTGGAATGGCTTTTCCGAGAGGAAGTTCATCTTCTAAATGGAGCTACATTGCATGGAAGTGACTGCTGGACTCTACTACTTGTATAAGGTGAATTCTGTGTGTGGTATATTTGGTTGTTGTTTTTTTTGCCAATCGCATTCATGTTGTTTTCCATCTTTCATTCTGTTTCTACACAGCTGCAGGGCAGCGATGTGGCACATGCTTACTGTCACTGGTCAGCCGCGAGAAACACTGTGATACTGGTGTGAGAATACATTCGGATTGCTGTGTTGCTATCATAAGTCCATCACAGTTGTGATATTATAGTGAAATACAAGAAAGAAACCTTTATAAGGAATAAGCTGTAATCTGTGTGTTTCCTCCGTCCTCAGTCATTATATCCATCGGCTTTGAACACCAGAATCACGGTACAGATGAGGATGTCAGTGAAAGGGCTCACGCACTGCAATTTATCAGTGTGGCACGTGCGATTTTCATAAATGCAGGGAGGTTTTCCCACTGCCACTCCGAACAGAAAACGGAAGGTGACGGGGGAGGGGTGCTGGCCGAATGCCACACCCATACCCTGCAAACGGGCGTGCAGCAGAGTGCAGTAGTTCCATTAAATTATTCATTCATATTTTCTGAGCTCATTAATCCTCATATGACGGAGGGAAGGCTGGCGCCCAGCTGAGCTGATTTTGTGCAAGGCCAGGGTACACCCTGAACAGCTTGCCAAGCCAACACAGAGCTAACACACACAACAATTCACACTCACACCTCAAAGTGATTTGGAACCCTGCTGCTTTCATTTTTTTTATTTTTCTGCCTCTTCTAATTTTTACAGAAATAAAATGCATTGCAAAGGCTACACTTTCTGGGCTTTTGGAAAAAATGATGTGGAACATGGAAACAGTTCACTACAGGGTCCACGGTGACAATGATTTACACAAATTAGCCTATAGGGGGCCAAAAATACAAACAAAGCAAAAAACCCGACACATTTTGGCCCAAAACCGTTTGTCACACATTTAAATCTTCTACGCAGGAGTTCACTGTGGAACTGAATCATGAGATGCACCGACTTCTGCTTCTAATTCTTTCCCACAAAATATGATAATGTTTTTAAACTCCTGCTTTTGCCTGATCTGCACAAAATTTGGAAGTACAATTTTGAGAGAAACCTTCAAAAAATGTATTATATTTTAAAATGTAAAATTTTTCTTCAGTCCTGACGCTCTTGGCTATAGTAAATGTGAACGACATGAAACTTCAGACTTCACCACATTGCTGGAACATGCAAGACTGTTAAATATGCGGCTGAACATTAATTATCTTTGTTTTCTATTTCCACTGTAAAACTGAATCCAGACCTTTACACACTCACCCCCAAGTCTTTCCGTACTTCTGAAAGCACTCCCAATCAAAGTTATGGATTCCCTAAAAAGTCAATGAGAGTTATTCTGTAAATCCACAAATATCAGTACGATTCATTTTTCTTTATAATATGCTTTTATTTATTTTCTAAACCACTTGATCCTAATTACGGTCGTGGGGAGGCTGGCGCCCGTGCCTGGTTCAAGAAAGGGATGCAACCTCAACCGCTCGCCAGGGCAACACACACACACACACACACACACACACACACACACACACACACACACACACACACATACACCACCACTCAAACCTAGGGGCAATTTGGAACAGCCAATTACCTCACTGTGCATGTTTTTGGACTGTGGAAGAAAACCGGAGTATCCGGCACAGTGTCGGCGTGCTTCTTAGCCGACACTGCAGGGGGCAGAGTACACCCTGGACGGCTCGCTGGGCCATCGCAAGGCGTAATGTAGTTTGTACATCATTTTTACATAAACAGAGACAGTGGGAGACACAGCCGGCCTTTGATAACCCAGTTAGCTGCACTGGGGGGACAGCAGTGACAACCCGGTGATAGTGGAACTTGAAGCCCTGACCTTGGGATCAGTAATCCAGCGCCTTACCACCGGGGCCTTTATAATACTATATAACAAATTAACATCAATTATTGTGATGCAATGCTGTAGAATAGAGAGGAATGTAAACGTAATATAATGTTCTGCAGTATAATATGATGAACTATAATAGAATACAATATAAACTCACCTTACGATATCTGAGAAGGGTTCCAATAAACGGTAGCGGTTTCGGACCCGGAACTCCCAGACGCTTAAATACACCGTAGGGCCAGTACCCGTATCTGCCAATCACACAACATACGAACACAGAAGAGAGACGAGAAAGAACATCAGAAAAACAGGAAAGATGAGAGAAATATTTTTGTATATTATATATCATATGTTCGGAAGCACGATAGTGTGGTAGGAATTGTAACCATTTTATTGCTCTTTACCTCCTTTACCTCTCTCTCCCTCTCTCTCTCTTTCTCTCTCTCTCTTTCTCTGTCTCTCCCCCTCTCTTCCCTTTCTCTAGGTTTCTCTCCCTCTCTCTCTCTCTCTCTCTCTCTCTCTCTCTCTCTCTCTCTCTCTATCCACCTCTCTCTCTCTTTCTCTATCCACCTCTCTCTCTCTCTTTCTTTCTCCCCCTCTCTCTTTTCCTCTCTCTCTCTCTCTCTCTCTCTCTCTCTCTCTCTCTCTCTCTCGATCCACCTCTCTCTCTCTTTCTTTCTCTCCCCCTCTCTCTTTTCCTCTCTCTCTCTCTCTCTCTCTCTCTCTCTCTCTCTCTCTCTATCCACCTCTCTCTCTCTTTCTATCCACCTCTCTCTCTCTCTCTTTCTTTCTCTCCCCCTCTCTCTCTCTCTCTCTCTCTCTCTCTATCCACCTCTCTCTCTCTCTTTCTCTATCCACCTCTCTCTCTCTCTTTCTTTCTCTCCCCCTCTCTCTTTTCCTCTCTCTCTCTCTCTCTCTCTCTCTATCCACCTCTCTCTCTCTCTTTCTTTCTCTCCCCCTCTCTCTCTCTCTCTCTCTCTCTCTCTATCCACCTCTCTCTCTCTCTTTCTCTATCCACCTCTCTCTCTCTCTTTCTTTCTCTCCCCCTCTCTCTTTTCCTCTCTCTCTCTCTCTCTCTCTCTCTCGCTCTCTCTCTCGCTCATAAATTCAATGGTTGCTTTATTGAAATGCCAAATATTGACATTTTTACTGTTGTATTGCAGAAGTTTTCAAAAAGAGAACAAACAAACACAATAGAAATATCCTACAATGCAGTAACATTTTAAAAAAATAGGGTTGGTTGTACGGAGATTCAAAGCAGCCCAAATTCTGCCAAAATGACCCTAAAATTTTTTTTCAGTGCTTGATCATCAGTTCAGTTCAGTTCATTTTCTGTAACCGCTTAATCCTAATTAGGGTCGCGGGGAGGCTGGCGCCCATCCCAGCCAACTTCGGGCGAGGGCAGAGTACACCCTGGACAGCTTGCCAGGCCATCGCAGGGCGGAAACACGCCGACGGCTTTGCAGCTCCTCTTGTTGAGAGTCAGCAATGGTTCTTTCACATGCCTCACACCACAGACAGTGACAGACATGGCCCGCCTTTGATAACCCAGTTCGCTGCACTGGGGGGGGGACGGGACAGTGACAACCCTGTGAAGAGTGGGACTTGAACCAGCCCTGTACCACTAGACCACCACTGCCCCAATACAGTCAATACATTTCCCTCTCTGTCCTTAATCACTCTAACTTGCTGCACGTCCTTCCCATCTCTATTTTTCTGCTGTGCCAACTTGTACAAAAAATCCGAAAGGACAAGAAGAAGAAGACTTTCCCAGAAACGCTCGAGATCGTAAGGAGAGCTTGATTAGGGAACGTTTATACTTATTAGAACTTGACCAAGCGTCAGATTTAAGAGGAACCTGTATCGGTACACGCCGGTCTTCTTCTTCTTTTCCTTTCGGCTTTTCCCTTCAGGGGTCGCCTCAGCGAATCATCTGCCTCCATCTCACCCTATCCTCCGCATCTTCTTCTCTTACTCCAACAACCTTCATGGTACACGCTGCTGAAAATGAGGTAATCCTCAGAGTTACTGAAATGGCTGTCTGTCTACAGTGCCACGCCCTGTTATATAATGTTTTATATTATTGATATATAAGCTGAATTAAGAATAAAAGCTGAATTAAGTTCATGAAGTCCCACCGAAGGCTCCGATACCAAACGCACTGCCTGCCACTGCCCAACCAAAAGCATCACTACAACACAACCCCGTTTCACCGAGTCCATTCTGTTTATTCCAGGACGTTTAGGTTCGTGCGCGGTTCATGGACAATGTGTGTGTATCCATCACTAACAGTAAAATGAGACACTTACAGCAGGATGAGACTGATGAGGATCACGAGCAGAGTCCACATCTCAGACGAAAAACTCCACCAATACGCCATCGTGGTGATCAGGCGGAGGTTTACTGTCCAGAGAAGGAATTTATAAATACAGAGAAACTATTAGAGTGTGACTGATCGCGTGTGCGTGTGTGTGTGTGTGTGTGTGTGTGTGTGTGAGAGAGAGATGTAAGAGAGCATATTTATATCCTCCACTAAAATTAATGATTGAACATGTTATATAATTCACCTCTGAACACATTCAGCGAACTCAAACCTTTACGACCACTTTAACCTCCATCCATTCCAAAAGATTTGGAAAAGCCAATTAACCTTCTGTGTATGTGTTTGGACTGTGGAAGGAAACCAGAGAACCCAGAGGAAACTTGCACAAGCACAGGGAGAACATGCAAACTCCACACAGAAACGCTGGAGCTGGGAATCGAACCCAGCACCTTCTTGCTGTGAGGTAGGCGTGCTAACCATTACACTACCGTATCGCCTAAATATGTGCTTGTGACTGCCACAACTCGCTACAGAAGCAATCCTTCTGTCTCTGTCTCTGGATTCATCTTCCTGCTTTTCTCATCCTGCTTTGCCCAACAGTAGTACAGGTTCTGCAGTAACCCCACTGGCCAACAGTACAGCTGATGGTCACTGTTAACTCAGGCCTCGATCGATCTGGTAGGAACATTCTGTTTTGGATCTGTGTATTTGATTTGCCGTGGTTTACACTGGATGCCATTCCTGATGCAACCCTGTCCACTCTCAAGTTTTTTCCTGGCTTGGGCAACTCGCTTGTGTGACACCAATCACTGGGTTAATTAAATTGATAATTATTCATTGTTAATAATTGATTAATTAGATGTTTTAAAATATTACTCGGTTGTGCATAAAGGATTATATGAGTGACAGTGAAATCTGCTCAGAGGAAATAAAAGCTGAGGGGTATAATTGTAATAATGAGAATGATGCGAAGAAGAAAAAGAGTAAAGATTTAATTTGAGGAAGATTCTCCCATCTGTGAAACACGACCGTGGTACCATACTGTTATCAGGACCAGAGATTCTGAACATAATTAGTGTGTGTGTGTGTGTGTGTGTGTGTGTGTGTGTGTGTGTGTGTGTGAAAGAGAGAGAGAGAGAGAGAGAGAGAGAGATTTATTTAATGATTACAATGAAACTGTCCTTAGACCTCTGAAATGTTGAAATGGAAAATAACATTGGATAACCTCTATACACACACACACACACATAAATTATTTGGTAAACATTCATTGATTCATTTCCAGATATAGATGAGAGACAGGGGGTAATAAAGGTAAATATTTCAGACTCTGAATCCCTGTTCAGTCTCCGGGTGAACTTTAGTAACACCAGCCAGAAGCCATATCTTTATCTGGAACGGCTACACACACACACACACACACACAGTCGGCTGCATAGCTGTAAACATGTGTATGTTTGGTGATGCCCTGGCAAGGTGTCCAGGGTGTACTTTGCCCTTGCCCAGAGATGGCTGCAGTGAGTGCTTTTGCATCCTTGTGACCCTAATTAGAACTAAGCTGTTCAGAAAATGAATGAATGGTTCTCCTTTCAGAGGAACTGCGTTAGGGTTTTAATGTATACCTGTATGTACCTCAATTTACAAAATTAATCCGTTCCGGCAGTGGTTTCATAACCTGGATTTTTAGTAAGTCAAACCTTATTTTACATGTAAAACGTGTGATTTGTTCCAAGGCCCCCAATACTAGCCCCTGAACCCTTTAAAATTTCTAAAAGTATGCCTTTTAACACATTCTTCTGCTTCAATATCGTACCGATGGTAGACAGGTTTGGCCATATTCCTTTGCAATATCACTAAACCGCATGCCACGAGCCAGCTTCTTATATTTTCATGCACACTGTGTGTGTGTGTGTGTGTGTGTGTGTGTGTGTGTGTGTGTGTGTGTGTGTGTGTGTGTGTGTGTGTGTGTGTGCGTGCACGCGTGTGTTGACCATGTCTTCTTAGCAGAGTCATAATCTTACAAATGTTTATGCAAGGTTAAAAGCCCGAGCCAAAAAATAAAGCTGCAATGAGCACACTCAAAAAACTCATGAAACAAGCTGCTGCTCAAGAGAGCTGCGTCATCCCTCCTAGCCAATGGGAGGCCAGCGGGGCGGGATGTTGGGAGATAGCCAATGGGAGGGAGCTGTGTCATCCCTCCTAGCCAATGAGAGGCCAGCAGGGTGGGATGTTGGAAGATAGTCAATGGGAGAGCAGCTCTGGCTTTGTTTGGATGTTTGAATGGTGTGTTTGGCGCGTTTCGTAATGAAAACTTGTTTCGTATACAGAGACAAAAAAATTTGGAAAATGTTTTTCATAAACTGGATTTTTCATTTGCTGGGACTATCGTAAGGTGAGGTACCACTGTATTTGACTAAAATCATTCAGGTTCCTTATCGAGTTCTTTGCGTTCTTACAGTGATTCAATCATAGCTGATAATTCTTTGTTATTAATGATGGAGCTATGCAGAGGTTCCTGTAAAATGACCATCAACATATGTATAATATTACTGGGATGCATTGTAAATTAGAGAAGATACTCATCTGAAATTGTTCTGACTGTGGAACTGAGACCGTATTTCAAATATTTAGTCTTCTTTTTCTTTCGTCTTTTTTCCCTTTCTCGGGAGTCGTCACAGTGAATCATCTGATCCGCACGTTTGATTTGGCAGAGGTTTTTACGTCGGATGTCCTTCCTGTCACAACGCTTTAACAAGGGACAAAAACACACTGATGGCTTTGCAGCTCCTCTTTATGAAAGTCAGCAATGGTTCTTTTACATCAACCTCTCACCATAGACAGTGACAGACATGGCCCACCTTTGATAACCCAGTTAGCTGCACTGGGGGGACAGTGACAACCTTGTGGAGAGTGGGACTCGAACCCCCAACCTTTGGATCAGCGATCCTGTTCCCTATCCACTAGACCACCACTGCCCCTACAAATATTTAGTCTGAAAGTTATTATTAAATGGACAGTCAGCAACAGTCAAGACTTGATCTAATAAAGGCATTCAGGTTTCAAATGAACTCTGCAAAGTTGAACTTGGAGGATGGAACTTGGAGATGCCTACAATCTTTGAGCCTGAGAGAATCGTGAAGAGTTTCGTGGTTGTGGGATCAAATCTTGAAGGAGTTTGTGGCAAGATGTTTGATGATCACCTTCACCAGGCCACCACAGGGAAGAAACATGGAGACAGAGTCCCAGTGGCCCACACTTTACAAACAACAACGGTTCCTTTGAACACATCGTACCACAGACAGTGAGAGACATGGCTGGCCTTGAATAACCCAGTTAGATGCACTAGGGGGGCAGCAGTGGGAACTTGGTGATAATGGGGCTCGAACCCCTGATTTTCAGTAAACTGCGAAGCTACCGCTGAGTTACTTCAGAATCGAACCGCATCTAATATAAAGTTTTCACAGGAATCCAAATCTGAAGTCAAAAATATACAATCTTATATTCAGTAAAAAACTGTTAGGTGTTCTAAACTGCATGTGAAATTTTATTGAATCTGAAATCAAACAAAAATACAAATAAATGTAAATCATGTCTAAATAAATACAGATGTTGGTTAAATAGTAGAAGTTAGTGGGGGAAACAACAAGTATCAGAAAACTTTCAAAATTTGAACGTAGTTCTCATGAAATCTGAAAATTCAACCGAAAGACCTTTTTCCAAATTTAAAAATTAATTGAAACTGTTTTCTACACATTTTCGGACTGAAGTTAGACTTCTCAGCAGATACGATGAAAATTTGTGAAATGCAATTTTCGAAATGAAAATTTCATCATTTTTCAGACGTTACCAAAGAGGTTGGGTTTGTGTTATGTTTTTAACATTTTTTTAAATACTTAAGATCTTTTGTTACAGATCAACAGTGAAAAATACCCAACATCCTGAAAGACACACATCATTCAGATAAGAACTCGTACAGAACACCCTGAATCGCCATTCCAGCCCAGCTACTGGTTGGTACGAACCTGCTGACAGGACACGGCGTGCAAAATTGAAACTGAAAATGATGTATTTTCACACAGATGGTGAAAAAAATTGTAGTACAGACCGTTGGATGTTTTTATATTTTATATTTATTTACATATTGAAATATAAAGGTAATAATGAAATCTGAAATGGTGATAACTTTAATGTTACGCTGTATTCACACACTTAAATGAAAATGTTCTTCCAACTGAAACTTTGACATGATTTTAAAATCCTTTAATAAATGGATTTATGATAAATAAGATGTGAATTTAGCGTTAGCACGTCCACATGTTTGGTGTTTACTGCCTGAACAGAGAACAGCGCGGCGAATCTTCTGTATCGTTACGCACAGTAGAGACCGAGTGTAAAAACTTTACAATCAGAACTGCACAACAACAACAGAGAACCTTCCAGAGTTTAGAACTCAACGTGTTTGCCATCACAGGAAATGTTCCGAGGTGAGAGTTTCAGTTTGATGGGTTCTTCAGATGTCAGAATGCCGTTTGTGTTCAGCTTCAGAGGAACCTGATTGGAAGACGAAGCGATTAAAAACAACATTCTCCTAAAATCGACGATAAAAACTAACCGACCTGAAAGGTTTAAAAGCAGTCGGTTAAACTTGACGAATATATAAGCAGAGTTACTGAGGTTCGTGTTACACTGTCTCCGTGATTAGTGACAGAAGATCCTGACCTTCGTTTCCTCTGAAACACTGACGTCGAATCTCTGGAGTATCTCAACCGCAGCCAGCTTCATGGCCACAAGAGCAAATCTCATCCCGATGCAGTTTCTGGGTCCTAAACCAAACGGCATGTACGTGTACGGATTGATGCTCTCCTTGTTGCCCTGAGTGAACCTGAAACAACATGGACGATCAACAAACAAACCACAACAAATTAAAGACAAAAGAGGAAGAAATGTTTACACAAAACTGATGAGCACTTCAGTTACGTTGCGTTTGTTTTCAGGTGTTATTTGCGTTTGTGTTGTCGCTGCGCTGCGTGCTTTTCGTGTCCTCTGGCTTTCCGCATGTTCATTACTGCGCTCACCTGCGTCTCCTCGCCTGCCTTACGCCCAACATTTCTTCTTGGTCATTGCCAGAGTTTTTTCTGTTGAATCTTTCGGACTGCTGCCTTGTAGTTTTGGACCTCGCGGGTTCCGTCACTGTTCTTGTTGGTCTCGGGATGTTGGACGCCTCTTCCTTGCTCTGTGTTTTGACTCAGAATTCTCTGACCATAAGTTTATCCACCATTTTGGAGGGTTTGCCTGTCTATTGCTCTTTATGCCCTTCACTGTTTCGGTCTGTAAGTGGATCGTTCGCTCAGTAAAATCTTCATGAGGTTGTATTTAAGGAAAAAGATTAACAGCAAAACCAAGAATTTAGTTATGAACACAGAGACCCTAGAAAAATGAAGAAAACCCAGAAAACCAGATGGGTAACTAAACAAGTCTACCAAGTGTTTAGAGCTCAAGATAAATAATTTTCAGAGGGGGGGAGGGGACATACCGGGTTTTTATCGTGGAAGTTGATTTGAATGAGATTTAATTTGTTACATTTCAGAAATCAGTAAAATTCTTTGAAACATGTTAAGTCGAGTAAAAACAGTACAATTCCCCGAGTATATAACATCCTGATCCTTTTCTAATTGTTGTGATGGTGGCTTTGAAATTAGCGAATAAACACGATTCTCTTTAAGAAGTACGTTCGACTTGATTACCTGTCGGGGTTAAAGGTCTCGGGATCGGGCCAGTATTCAGGGTCCCGGTGTAGAGCGTAATTGGAGATCATGACAACGGTGTCCTTTGGGATGACAAGCTCATTAATCTCGATTGTTTTCTTGCAGACTCTTTCCAGACGAAACACAACCGGGAATAACCGGAGTGACTCGTTCAGAGCGGCGTCCAGATAATCCATATTCATCACAGCATCATAATCGACTTCACCCTGAAAACCCACAGACAACAAATAGGCGTGCATTTCTGTAATGTTTTCTGTACAACCTAATAATTATAGCGTGTAACACCCCCACGTCACATTTCTGCATGTGAGGTATAGCTGAAGGTTAACAGTATTATTCTGATACGTAGCTGGATTCGAGCTCCGCCTGTGACCCTGATGGGTCATTGGAAGAAATGATGGAGACGTGGATGGAGTAAATCACCTGATGAGGGAAAGTTCTGTCGATTTCTTTTTGCAGTTTCTTCATCGTCTCTGGATTTGTGGCCAAATTATAGAAGAAAAGCGACAACGTGCTGCTGGTCGTCTCATAACCAGCAAAGATGAAGATCATCGCCTGAGAAAGGATCTCATGATCATTCAGACCTTCAGATATCACACACACACACACACACACACACACGTTACAGTTGCCTGTCCTCAGCTGATGGCAACATGTCGTACTTTTCATCGTATGTATATTCAGGTGAAACTTCTCCTTTCCTACAGACCACCATCACAATGTTATCCAGGCCTTTTAAAGTCGAGATTGCCCTCAAGATAGACGCCCTTTCACCCTTTCATTGTATTTACAGCATTTAGCTGATGCTCTTATACAGAGCGACTTACAATTATCATTTTATACAACAGCAATTGAGGCCCAACAGTGTGGACAGTGGGACTTGAACCACTGACCTACAGTTCAGTAAACCAGTGCAGTCACCACCACGCCACCACTGCTCTGCTGAGGATGGGATTAAGAGCAAATGCACCGCCAGGTAGCTTTTAATGCTTCTGCTGTCAGAAGGTAAAATGCCTCCATGAAGAATAAAATCTGAAGTGTCTACTTTCAACACTGAAAACAAAAACAAAAACCTGTGTCAACCAGTTCAGCCGTCCATGTGCATAGAATCACTTCCGATAGTCTCGTGCACCAGACATTACTACACTCCAGACATCAGTACACTCCGGACATTACTACACTCCAGACATGAGTACACTCCAGACATTGTGTAGATTTCTGTATCCGAAGCAGTAGCTGGGCGTGGCGACACTTCTGATTCACATGCACAAATGTTCATGATGTCATTATAATAGTTTTCAAATTCATTGTGGTTGGGCACCTTCAGACCAGTAGAAATAAAACACGTTTCCGCCAATTTTATTTTGTATTTTTTAAATTCCTTTTGGTTTAAGGGTCTCTCGTCAGATTTTTTTAAAGCCGATAACACGAGAGTCACGCAGAGTTAACTGGACCTAAATTCCGGTTCTTTAACGGTTCCTATCAAACTACAATGTGTGACGGCGGAGAACTTGGTGTCCGTTCAAGAGGACAGAATACATACAGTAGGCTTGTAGCTTTGCTGCATTAAAAGCTGCGTGTAAAAAGTGGATAAACCTCGTCATTCGAGTGTTTTTATTGTAGGAATGTTCTCCACAGGAAATCACCCTTGTCTGTTTCTTTTCCTGCCACATTTTCTGATTTCTGAGAATCGATCATCAGCTGCAGGAAGTCCACTCGTCTCTGTAAAGACCCAAAATGAATGAATAAATGATTAAAACCTAGATAATATCCAAGGAGTGTAAAGCAGCTGAAGTGTTTTGTTTGTTTGTTTGTTTGTTTGTTTGTTTGTTTGTTTGTTTGTACCTTATGATCTTGGGCCAAACGTTCAGACTTGATCTTTTGCAGCGAGGCGTAAAAGAAATCCGCCACCGAGGCCGGGAAAAATGCTAAATTCATTTTCTCAAACAGCGGCGTGACGAATGGGAAGATAACTGTTAGAAAAGAAAGAAAACAAAGCTGAGCTTGTCCTGTTGTTCTATTCTCTCCTGCAGTCCCCCTGTACCCCAGTACAGGCTAGTACTACCTGATCCATCTCTGAACCCTCCCCTCATGGGGAATGTCACTGCCCCTCTGGCTTCACTGAGGACATCGCTCCACTGTCTTTCTCTACCTCAGACTTCAGCCACCTGCACTAGCTGATCAACAGTCATTGTACTGCCTTCTTGCTTTACTGTGGATCTTGCTCCATCCCTCTGCTCTCAACAGTACAGTACAGTACAGCGAAGTAGAGTACAGTAGAGCCGTAAACAGCACAGTGGAGTAAAGTATAGCAGTGTATCGTGCAGCACAGTAGAGAACAGTACAGTGCAGTCGAGTTCATTAGAGCACAGTGCAGTAGAGCACAATGCAGGACAGTAGAGTACAGTGAAGTTCAGTAGAGTACAGTAGAGCATAGGACAGTACAGTGGAGGAGAGTACAGTGAAGTGCAGTAGAGTACAGTAGAGTACAGTGCAGTAGAGCACAATGCAGGACAGTAGAGTACAATAGCGTACAGTGCAGTGGAGGAGAGTACAGTGAAGTGCAGTAGAGTACAGTAGAGCATAGGACAGTGCAGTGGAGGAGAGTACAGTGAAGTGTGGTAGAATACAGTAGAGTACAGTAGAGTACAGTGCAGTAGAGCACAATGCAGGACAGTAGAGTACGGTGCAGTGGAGCAGAGTACAGTGAAGTGCAGTAGAGTACAGTAGAGCAGAGGACAATGCAGTGGAGCAGAATACAGTGAAGTGCAGTAGAGTACAGTAGAGCAGAGGACAGTGCAATGGAGCAGAGTACAGTAGAGAACAGTACAGTATAGCACATCACAGTAGAGAACAGTACAGTGCAATACACTAGCGAACATGAGAATAGACCACAGTAGAGTACAGTTTAGCAGCATAGAGAACAGTACATGAACAGTAAAGTCCAGTAGAGTATAGTATAGTACAGTACAGTACAGCACAGTAGAGAACAGTACAGTAAAGCACAGTGGAGTAAAGCACTGCACTGTACAGTAGAGTATAGTACATTGCAGTTGAGTCGAGAACAGTACAGTACAGTAGAGAACAGTAGAGAACAGTAGAGAGCAATAGAATGGAGAAGAGAGCAGTACAGCACAGTATAGTACAGTGTAGTAGAGTATACTCCTACTACTAGTCCTCTTTGTTCTTAGGTAACACATAAGGCCTCAATTAGAGTCGGCCATTTATGTCGGTTGGCTGAAACACGTTCCAGATAGCCCCATGTCCAACCCTTCTCCTTTAGCGCCGTCTCAACTGTTCTCCTTCAGGTCTCCTTAGGGCAACCTCGCTTTCTTCAGCCATCTGGAGTCCATCGTAGCGCAATTCTGGATAGGGCTGTTTTCTGCTGGTGGAGCACATGTCTTATCCATCGCCAACATCTTCGTTTAACTTGCGTGGAGATACGTTTGGTTTCTGTTCTTCGGTGTAGTTTTTCATTACTGATTGTATTTGGCAAATAGATGCACAGAATGCGTCTAAGGCATCTGTTTTCGAAGCAATCAAGTTTGTTTATGATGGTTTTTGTCATTTTCCACGACTCTGATCCATAAAGGAGGATGCTAATCACATTTGATTGAAAAATGTTTAACTTGGTCTTCAGGTGAATGTTCCCTGCCTTCCATGTGCTCCAAGTGAGGCAAAGGCCTGGCTGGCTTTTGCAAGTCGAACCCGGATCTCCACCTCCCCATCACCTGTGTTTGACATCTTGGATCCAAGATAGGTGAAATCATTTACTATCTCGATCTCATCCCCGTTAGGTTTGATGCTGTTTTTGACTCTGGCATTCATTTTCATGCGCTTGGTCTTTTTGGTGCTGACTTTCAAACCAAGGTTTCCAGCTGTTTTTGCTGTGGCATCTGTCTTCTCCTGCTTGTCTTGTTGGTGGTGTGACAGCTGCAAAGTCCAGATCTTCCAGCATTGTTGTTGCTGTCATTGTCATGGTCCATTTGATTCCTCTCCTCTCTCTATCCATGGAATTCTTTATAATCCAGTCCATGACCAAGATGAAGAGGAACGGCGATAGGATATAGCCCTGCTTCAGTCCCGTGCTGACATTGAAGGTATCTGTGTGCTCTGTGTCACAGATCACCTGGGATTTGAGGTCACTATATAGCGGTTCAACAACCTGGACAAGTTTTGCAGGGACTCCATAATGTCTCAGAATCTTCCATAAGGATTCTCGGGAGATGCTGTCAAACGCCTCTTCCAAGTCGATGAAATTGATGTACAGCGGCGTGTTCCACTCATTGCTCTATTCTAGAATCTGGCGCAGAGTAAAGATATGCTCAGAGCGGGATCGCCCAGGGCGGAAACCTGCTTGTTCTGGTCGGAGGTCTTTCTCAAGAGCTGTCATCAGTCTTGTCAGCACAATCTTGCTGAAGATTTTGCTGGTGATAGAAAGAATCTTCTGTTTGGTTGACTTTCTCTCATCAATCTTTTTCCAGCTTTCTTGTTTAATCCACTCTTCCATTATTTTTTGTCGAATGCCTAGTACTTTTTCTCCTCCTTCCCAAAGTGTCTGAGTGAAGCTGTCTATTGTCATCTCCTGTTTTTCCTCTAGTGCCTGAAATCTGTTCCTCACTTCCACTGCAAATGTTTGTTTTGTTAGCATCTCATTCAGCCTGTCAGAGTCTAACCTCTGCTGCCGTGCCTGTCTTCTTTGTGATCGACACAACTTTAAGGAAACGATGGCCAACACAAGGGTGTGGTCACTAGCGACATCCGCTCCTCTGTAGGCTCTGACATCCAGAAGAGAGCTCCTCCATCTTCGATTGATGATGATATGATCGCTCTGATTTTTGGTGGTCCCGTCTGGTAACATCCACGTTGTTTTGAGAATGTGTTTGTGCTGGAAGAGGGTGCCAACAACAGGCCCTATCAACAGGTTGTTCCCTTCACAGAAGTCTACTAGTTTCTCTCCATTACAGTTGATGGTACCAATTGCATGCCTGCCCATAACATGCTCCCTTCCGGTGTTGTCATTGTCCACCTTTGCATTCAAATCTCCAAGGATGAGTACCATGTCATGTGTGCTGAGGCACTTCATGGCTGTATGAAGCTGATCATAAAATGCGTCCTTGACTTCTGCATCTGCGTCTTCAGTTGGTGCGTAGCAGACTAGCACTGTCAGCTTGGTGTACTTGGAGTGGAATCTTGCTTTCAAACGTCTTGGTTCAAAAGGTTTCCATTCTGTCAATGCCTTTTCGGTCTTTCTTTTGAGAATTAGTCCTACTCCCTCTGAGTGCTGGTCATCTGATCTTCCCAAGATCATGATGTGTCCGGACACCACTCTCCTCTTTCCAGTGCCGGTCCATCTGATCTCGCTGATCCCAAAGATGTCCAAGTTGTAGTTGTCAAACTCTTTGACTAGATGGAGCATCTTTCCAGTCTGGTACAGGGTTTGGACGTTCCAGCATCCTACCCTCATCTTCTGTTTCAGCTTCAGTAAATCCACCATCGGGGCGCCAGCCACCTCTTGAGTTTGGCTGTCGTCCGTCATCAGTCCAGTCACCTGGTATGCCTCATTACCGTTGCCATCAATGTTGGATTCTCTAGTGTAGGTTTCTGTAACAAACTTTTTTTTAAGGGACAGGATTGTTCGCCCTGTGCCCAACCCCCAACCTGGAGGACCAGTGGACCGCTCTTTGTCTGGCTCCTACCCGTCGACCTGTTTGGCATGGGTGGCCCTACCAGGAGCTTAAGCTCCAGTGAACATAGCTCTTGCGGTCATTGAAGCACGAAAGCTCTTTCACCGCAGCAGGGTGGTGGTCCACGAAAGAGGTAGTAGAGTATAGTGCAGTGGAAAAGAGAACAGTACAGCACAGCAGAATATAGTGTAGTACACTGGAGAACAGTGCAGTGCAGTAGAGTACAGTAGAGTATAGTAGAGTACAGTAGCGTAGCAAAGCGAACAGTACAGTACAGAACAGTACAGAAGAGAAAAGTGCAGTAGAGTAGAGTAGAGCACAGTCAGTACAGTTGAGTAGAGCAGAGAAGAGTAGAGAACAGTACAGTAGAGTAGAGGACAGTACCTGACCTGGGTACTGGACCACTAACTGTTGAACTCAATCTCTCTCAGGTTCTGAACTGATGTGATGGTCCCTTCCCATTTCTCCTGTTATCCAGGAGTCGGCCGCACCTTGTCTCGCTTGTAATAACCCTTCTGGTGCCGGTCCATGGATGCCTTTGAACTCATTTTACTCTTGATTTCCTCGACTTTTAAAAACTCTTCAGTTTATTCTATCGGTCCTAATGTCCGGAGTTTTGGTTCAGAAAATCTTCACAACAGATCCAAATTCTTATTTGTAAAAAGAAATGTACAAAGGCACCATATTTAAATATAATAAATTATTACAAATTTTACCTCTGAATTGTTATAATCTGAAATAAAAAAAAGTTTTTAAATTACAGGCAGCAAGGAGCAGAGGGGAGAGGAAGTTAAACTTCACCATCTTCTTGATGTTGGACACAAACGGGTCGTTGGGGTTATTAAGGGAATTGATATCAACACTAAACGCTGTGCTGGTCACCACATCCATACTGTACGCTCCCAGGAACCTGCAACCACCAACCACACCCACACATTACTTAGATTTAATTCAATAAAACAAATGAAATTAATTTTAAATCAAATTCAATAATTTAAATAAAATCAACTTAACTCCAATTAAATCACTGCGTAGAAACAAATGAAATAAAATTTACTGCTTTAATACAGGGACCCCTCACTTTCCGTGGTTAATCAGGACAGAGATCCCCACGCGACCATTGAAACCCGCAAAGTAGGATCACTCCCACACCCCCCACACACCCCCACATCCTCCACTGACGTACACATACATGCTTGTGTGTATAATATAAATAAATACATATCCAGTGCTTATAATGCTTATAATAACAATTAAACATTAAAAAATAACACAAGATGTAAATAAAATAAAATACACACACACACACATACAGATGGTATTGTATGAGAAGAAGACGACACACATACATACACGTGTGCAGATGCATGTGCACACACAGATGCAGCAATGAAAGTAATTTTGATGGGAGATTTTGGGTTGTTTTTGGTTTTGTATTTGTTCAGGGTTTTTTTTGTATAATTGGCCTTGTTTTTAGGGCATTTTCCTTAACTTTTTCCTCTATTCATCCTGAATTTCCTTATTTTTTAATTCAATGAATTTTTAAAAACCGCAATGCACTGACTCCGCATGAATTGAAATACAAAGTAGTGAGGGATCCCTGTATTTCTGACTCATCAGCAAGTTACGATTTATTTACTCTTTAATATCGACTGATTCTCCTCGTTCTGATGTTTTCCTCAGATTTCCAACCAGCAAGTGAGAATGTGACTTCATGATTCCAAACATCTGAAAAACAGAAAATAACATCAACACACACACACACACACACACACACACACACACACACACACACACACACACACAGATACACAAAGATACATACAAAAATCAAAACACACACACACACACACACACACACACACACTCAGAGAAAAACACAGACAGATACAAAGAGAAATCAATACACACAGATACACAGAAATCAACACACACACACACACACAGAGAGAGAGAGAGAGAGAGAGAGAGAGAGAGAGAGAGAGATACAGTAGGCCCTTGATTATTCGCGGTTTAGCACTCGCGGCTTTGCATATTCGCGGATTGCCGAGCAAATGTCACGTGATTCAAATTCAGCCAATGGCTGTCCTTCCTGCAAGTTGTCAATGAGCCTTTTTTTTCGTGTTAATTGCCAGTTAAGCTCTATGATGCCACTCAAACACTGGCTAAGCGCCAGAAAAAGGGAATAAGATAAGATAAGATAAGATAAGATAAGATCCAGCTTTATTAATCTCACAATGGAGAAATTCACTGTTACAGGCTCTTGAGGTACCATCAGTAGGGGGTGCAAAAATAGATACAAGTACAAACATACACACATACATATATATTATATAAGTAAATAAATAAATAGATACATAAATAGTATAAATTACTAAACAGTAAAAGAAAAGAATGGAGCAACTTTATAGACTGGCCTATATTAAAGTGTAATGTATCTGAGTGTAGAGTAGATGGGTTGATATGGTTCACAGTCAGTGGGGTAGATGTGGTTGATTAAAGTGGGCGGGGTTTTTATTGCACATAACCGGTATTTTCACAGACAGTTACAAAGTGGCGTTGTACAGTCTGACAGCGGTGGGAATGAACGACCTGCGGTAGCGCTCCTTACTGCACTGAGGATGTCTCAGTCGTCCACTGAAGGAGCTGCTTAGCTCCTCTACAGTCTGGTGCAGTGGGTGAGAGCTGTTGAACAGGATGGATGTGAGCTTTGCTACCATCCTCCTCTCACTCCTCACCTCCTGGCTGTCTCTTCTGAAGAAATAAGACTTTCTCCTGAAGAAACGACAGTTTCCTCTGAAGTGCCTGTAATGGTCTGTGTTTTGAGGGAACTTTGATTTTGACGGCTGTGCTCTTCTAACTCTGTTTTCTTTCCGCTCTGGCTGAAGGGCGTGACTGAGCTGCTCGTGGCTCACACCTGAATTCACTCTTCTCCTAATATGAATTCATCTCCAACAAATAAACACAAGCACGCTCACCTCTGCGGCAAAAGTTTAACTCACATCACTTGTAGTGTATTCTCTAACTCTGTTCTCTGCACACTCTGGCTGAGGGGCGTGGCTGAGCTGCTCTGGCGGAATGCAGTTCACCTCAATGAAAGCGTGCTGCTTAAGTGCTTCCTCTTTGAATAATAAATCCACTCTGCCATTTCACGCTGCACTCTGGGTAAGGCTGAAAGCCCATTACATCATTACGAGCGCCTCACAAATAATGCAATGCCCCCTCTAGTGGGCGTCTGATCAGCATTTTTAACCATTAATGTGTTTTTGTTGATTTGAGCCTTCCTTTCCATTCCTATGTGTGTAAAAGCACAAATGGTGATTAAAAATCTTGAATGTGTATTTTATATCTATATCTCGGAATTTTCTGAGTCGATCCTTCCGTATGAGAGTGCTGAAGACTTTTTCGTAGAGCAAATATGACTAAAAATAAACAAAACAGAACAGACGTTTCAATAGGAAGTCTTTGTTCTGTTTTGTTTATTTTTACATATATTTATATATATGCTGTGTACTGTTTATATATTTTACTAATAAATATCACAGTACAAAATGAAAAAGTTTTAAAGTTTTTCTGATTCATTACTATATTGTATGACATTAATATTGTATTAATTAGTAAGACTGTGTTTAAGAAGCATATTTTAGCGCATGTAATAGATACACAGTATTTTACTTCTGGTTGATCATTCGCGCATGTAATATGATACATGGGGTTTTACTTCTGCGTACAGAACTCGCGGATTATCTTCATTCACGGGAGGGGCCGGTACCAAACCCCCACGAATAACGAGGGCCTACTGTACACGCACACCTCCTTCAGTCTGCCACTGGTGAATGATGGAGAGAGGATACTCCTGATTCTCTTCCAGTCCTCGTCCTCAATGATGGAAACGGCGTCATATAGAGGACCATTTAGTCGAAAACTCTGAGCAAATTAATAATTACACATCAAAATCAATATCTTTTAAAAATTAAACAATTTAATATTTCATGATTTTTAAAATATTTGTGTGTGTGTGTGTGTGTGTGTGTGTGTGTGTGTGTGTGTATTTTGTGTGTTGTGTGCGTGTGAGTGCATTGTGTGCGTGTGTGTGCGTGTGTGCGTGTGTGTATGTATGTGTTGTGTGTGTGTGTGTGTGTGTGTGTGTGTGTGTGTGTGTGTGTGTGTGTGTGTGTGAGAGTGTGAAGGTTGTGTGTATGTTGTGTGTGTGAGTGTGTATTTTGTGTGTGTGTGTGTGTGTGAGTGTATTGTGTGTGAGTGTATTGTGTGTGTGTGTGTGTGTGTGTGTGTGTGTGTGTGTGTGTGTGTGTGAGAGTGTGAAGGTTGTGTGTATGTTGTGTGTGTGAGTGTGTATTTTGTGTGTGTGTGTGTGTGTGAGTGTATTGTGTGTGAGTGTATTGTGTGTGTGTGTGTGTGTGTGTGTGTGTGTGTGAGAGAGACAGTTGTGTGTATTTTGTGTGTGTGTGTGTGTGTGTGTGTGTGTGTGAGACGGTTGTGTGTATGTTGTGTGTGTGCGTATTTTGTGTGTGTGTGTGTGTGTGTGTGTGTGTGTGTGTGTGTGTGTGTGTGTGTGTGTGTGTGTGAGATGGTTGTGTGTATGTTGTGTGTGTTTGTGTATTTTGTGTGTTTGTGTGTGTATTTTGTGTGTGTGTGTGTGTGTGTGTGTGTGTGTGTGTGTGTGTGTGTGTGTGTGTTATTACCCTGCGGTTGGTGAAGAGAGAGTAACACTCTTTAATCAGGATGGTTTTGATGATGTCAGTGTCCATGATGCCGAGGACCGGCTGTCTCCCATCGTATATCCTGAAATAAACACAACCAACCTCAGACTTCATTTAAAAATGAAGGGTGTGGCATGTGTGACACGTCGTCCTCCGCCAGCGAGCACCGCACATAGTCGGGTCCAATGGAATTACCCTCAGAAAGTATAAGAATTAAAACCAGAGAGGAAAAAAAATAACACAGTAACGTCACATTTTGTCCGTTTTCCCTCAGATAGTGCAGGAGTGCCATCAAATTATCATCAGCTTCAATAAGAGCACTTAAAACTCAAACATTTATTTATTAACATTTACATAACTGCCTATCCATGTAAACAATTGTTGTATATATAATTATTCTGCTGTGTAATAATGAAATAAGTTCCGGTTAGAATTTTATATGCTAAATAGGTTCATAAAACACGACATCATAGAAATGTTTACAAACATAGAACAAACAACACTGTGAATTTCTGGTGGAATCTTTCATGATTTATCAGGAGTCATAATACACGGTTCTATCAGCTACATTATTCGGGCTTCGACCCCACGAAGGGGAACTTCTTATTGTTTTTATTTTTTTCTTCTGCTTTTTATTTTCCATAAATAAATACATGCATTGAGCAGCTTTTGAACTCAGCTCCAGATCACTGCAAGGATTACAGGGAGAAAATTATACACACATTGGCCTACAGGGGGCCACAAAACAAAAACAACAACAATACAATGCATTTTGTCTCGTATCTCCCCACCGTATGCCACACATGCTAAACCTACTCTTTCAAACTTGTTTGTACTATTTACATAAAACATTGGATAAACAATCTTGAGAGTAAAATTATAAATACGTTATCAAAATATCATCTTTAAAATGTGCTAATTATTAATAAAAAATATTATAAACAACTTTTTTTTTTTGTAAACTTGTAAGCTAGCATACTAAATCCAAAGCCTATCATGACTGTAGTGAATACTAAAATTAAAACTTCAGACTTTTGCTGATGCTGCGATGCTCTGGTTTGGTGGGCAGGGGCCACTTGGATGCTGTAAATATGGCACGAGCGCATCCCGAGAGCGCTTCATCGGATCGATGATCGAGATGAGATTATTGTGATGCGTTACTGTCTGGATGTTCTAATAGGAACATGAACAAGCTCCAGTTAGTCCAGAACGCAGCAGCGAGAGTCGTTACTGGAACCAAAAGATACGAGCATCTCACCCAGACCTTATTCACCCCGACACTGCACCGGCTCCCAGTTACATTTCACATCGAATATAAAATACGACTTTTAATCTATAAAGCACTTAATGGTCTCACGCCACATTATCTTAGCGAACTTCTTTGTCGTTTATGATCCGACACGCCCCCTTAGATCAAAAGCTGAAGGATGCTTAGTGACACTTCGAATAATGAAGACTGTTGCAGGGGGCGGAGCTTCTCTTCCAAAGCCCCACAGTTATGGAATAACCTTCCAGTGAACGTTCGGGACTCAGACACGGTCTCTGTTTTTATCACGAGGATGAAAACTCACTTGTTTAGTGGAACATTTAGTTAAAAGGCTTTTATTATGTAAAGGAGCAGCCATGGGGCTCTCAGGCAGAGAAAATTCCGGTAAACTGTGATAATGGGATGCTGTCGTTCCCCCGCTCTACACGCTCACCCAAGGCCGGTGACAGTGGGGTGGCTGATTGCCAGAAAGTCACAGAGTCCTTCATGTCTGTTTTCCTTCTGGTTCTCTCTCTTTTGGTTCTGCTGCCATAGCCAGTCATGCCGGAGTCCCCGCTTCACTCAGAAATAATAAAATCTTCTATTTCTATTACACTATTATGAGTAAACCTAACAGCCACACCCCTCCCCCATGTTTTTTTAGCGGTACTCATATTGCTTCTGGAATATCGGTCATCCTGATCCTTCTGCTTCCTGAGTCCTGCGATCTGTCCTGGTGTGCTGATGCTGGCTGAAATTCTCCTATTGTAAGCCCCTCCCTCCTGCTGATGACGATCCATATGGAGTTGGATGTGAAAATGGTTTCTTCCTCGCATCAACCGGAAACGAAAAGGAATCTTTCCTTGCCACCGTTGTCGTGGGCGATGCTCATCAGGGCTCACAGAAAATGTTGACTGTTTAAAGCTGCTTTGCAACAATGTCAACTGTCTTCTTCTTTCTCTTTCGGCTTTTTTACCTTTCTCAGGAGTCGCCGCAGCGAATCGTCTGATTCGCACATTTGATTTGGCAGAGGTTTTTACATCGGATGCCCTTCCCGTCACAACCCTTTAACAAGGGACAGAAACATGCTGACGGCTTTGGACAATTCAAATAAAACTGAATTGAACTGAATTAATGAAAAACTCTTCAGTAATGTTACTAACAGGACAATTAATTCTCAGTCTTGTTATAAAACTTTAGGCGACGAGCTCTTCAATCACATTACTTTGCAGAAAATACAAACGCCGCCAGCCTCCCCTCGACCCTAATCAGGATTCAGTGGTTCAGAAAATGATGCGAAAATACAAACAGAAGCCTGAAGGTCCAGGGCAACTTCATTTCGTGCCAAAGGTTACCGACATCACTTTATTCTTTCAGCCTTGATTTCAATTCATCATTTTATTGTTACTGATCTCAGAGAAGGGTTTTATTTTGGTGAATTTATGAAAATTTTTTTTATTTTTTTAAACCTTAAATTTCAGGGGGTTCAATTGAGCAGGATAGAAAGTAATCGATTACTGTGGAATGGCCCGCAAGGTTTAGATTTCACCAGATACATCCCAGTTTTTTAACAGACTCAAATTTACAGTGAAGACAGACATGCTCAATAAACCTCCGAAAGGAAAAGAAGAAATGTTCAATTCACATTTTTTTGTTATTTCCAAATCACAGTAAAACTGAATACAAGTGAGTATATTTGTCATAGGATGCTGAGGTTGGAACGACCAGGCAGAAGGCCCAGAGGAAGACCAAAGAGAAGAATTATGGATGTGGTGAAGGCGGACATGAAGGTCGTTGGAGTAAGAGTAGAACATGCAGAGGATAGGGAGAGATGGAGGCAGATCATTTGCTGTGGCGACCCCTGAAGGGAACAGCCGAAAGAAAAAGAAGAAGAGGAAAAGGTAAAACTGAATACAGACCTTGACATACTCACCCCCAGGTCTTTCCATACTTCTGAAAACACTCCAAATCAAAATAATGGACTCCCTAAAAAAATCAGAGAAAGATGTTATGTAATTCTTTTTTACATTTAAGGGTACAGACGCTCCCCGACTTACGTTTTTAATTGGTTCCGGACGGCCGAACGTAAGTTGAAAGTGAACGTAAGTTGTTACAGTGACGTATGGCGTGTGACGTATGACACTCATACTGAACAATACATCCATGAATATCATTACCGTATCTCATAAAACACCCCTAAATCAATTATTATAAACATAACATTGTAAAATAATATCAAATATATTAAATAATATCAACATTCATTTCAAATAAGTCACTTATTTATACCGAGGCACTTTACATGAAGCTTAAAACACTTAAGACTTCCGGTCTTTCAAGTGCACAAGGGTGCCGTTGAACTCGTTTAGAACACAGCCTGCACTGATGTAAATCCCAGCAAAGTGGAGAGTTCTTTCTTTTGTGTAAGTAAGTAAGTAAACTTTATTCAAGAGATGCATACAAAGAACAAATCCTAAGGAATATTAATATAAAAATAAGTATACACTCTTAGGATTCTGCTGAAAGATAATAAATATAAATATTGTGCCGATCTGAGCAGATAGTTAATTCATGTCTGTGTATGAGACTTGCACCCATGCTAGTAGGCTTATGCTTCTGACCAACCAGATTTGCTTCGGGTTACAAAAGTCCGCAAAACAGTGTAAACACAAAGATGAAGTCTTAACACAAGGGTAACACTATATAACTGAGATATATATATATATATATATATATATACAGTCAGTATATAATATACACACTCAGTCTGTAGTTTGTAAACAATGAATGCAACGTCATTGCGTCATTACATCAGCGTATTACGTAGGTACGTCTAAACTCAAAATTTGACTTTTTTTTGGGAAAAAAAAAAACATAAAATCGAAAAAATGTAAAACGGATGAACATAAGTCGGGCAGCATCTGTATAATTAATTTTTCTTTATAATATTATAGAATAAAATGTAATAAAATCTAGAAAATGTAATGTATAACAATGTAATCTATCAGATAATGTGCTTTCGTTTAATTTCTAAACCAATTAATCCTGATTAGGATCGCACAAGGCTGGAGCCTACCTCAGCTGACTCTGAATGAAGGCGGGGTACACCTTGAACAGTTCTACAGGCCATATCAGGGCCAACATACATAGACATTTCACACTCACTCTCACATCGAGGTCTGACTTGGAGTATACTGTGCACATTTTTGGATTGTGGCCTATAAGACGAAATACAATAATAAAATATATTATAATACCGCCCCTCCCTGAATCACCACCTTATCGTGGTGGAGGGGTTTGCATGACCTAATGATCCTTGGAGCTATGTTGTTGGTCATAATGTCCCTGGTAGGGTCACCCAAGGCAAATGGGTCCTGGGTGAAGGTCCAGACAAAGTGCGGTACAGAAGACCTCTATGCGACATAAAAGTAAAAGGACACAGTTTCCCTTGCCTGATCGCGGGTCACCAGGGCCCTCCCTGGAGCCAGGCCTGGAGGAGGGGCTTGAAGGCGAGCGCCTGGTAGTCAGGCTTCTGCCCATGGAGCCCGGCCGGGCCCAGCCCGAAAAAGAGACATGGGTCCGCCCTCCCATGGACCCACCACCTCTGGGAGGGGCTATAGGGGTCAGGTGCAATGTGAGTTGGGTGGCAGCCGAAGGCATGGGTTCTGTCGAACCGATCCTCAATTACTGACTCTGACTCTTGGGACATGGAATGTCACCTCTCTGGCAGGGAAGGAGCCTAAGCTGGTGTGTGAGGTGGCGAGATACTGACTAGATATAGTCAGGCTCACATTAACACATTGCTTGGGTTCTGGAGCCACACATCTCGAGAGAGACTGGACCTTATTCCATTCTGTGAGTTGCTCATGGGGAAAGGCAGCGAGCCAGTGTGGGTATCTTTGTTGCCTCCCATCTCGGTGCCCAAACGTTGGGATTCTCCCCGATCGACGAAAGGGTAGCTTCCCTCCACCTTTGAGTGGAGGGACGGGTTCTGACTGTTAGTTTGTGCTTATGCCCCAAATGACGAGTACTCACCCTTCCTGGAGTCTTTAGGGGGTGTGTTAGAGCACGCTCTCTCGGGAGACTCAGTCATTCTCTTGGGAGACTTCAACGCCTATGTGGGCAATGATAGTGTGACCTGGAAGGGTGTGATTGGTAGGTATGGCCCCTCCAGTCTGAACCCGAATGGTATTTCGTCGTTGGACTTCTGTGCTTGTCACAGTTTATCTATCACAAACACCATGTTCGAAAATAAGGGTGCCCATAAGTGCACTTGGCACCAGGACACCCTAGGTCGCAGTTCAATGATCGACTTTGTTCTCATGTCACTGGACTTGCGGTCGCATGTTCTGGACACTTGGGTGAAGAGGGTAGCTGAGCTGACAACCAATCACCACCTGGTGGTGAGCTGGCTTTGATGGTGGAGGAGGCTGCCTTCCAGACCTGGCAGGCCCAAGTGTGTAATTAGAGTCTGCTGGGAATGTTTGGAGGAGTCTCCTGTCCGAGAGGCCTTTAACTCCCATCTCTGGCAGAGCTACAACCACATCCCGAAGGAGGCGAGTGACATGGAATCCGAATGGGCCATGTTTCGTGCCTCCATTGCTGACGTGGCAGCAGATAGCTGTGGCTGGAAGGTCATCGGTGCTTGTCGTGGCGGTAACACCAAACTGCCTGTGGTGATGGGACGCTCAAGCTGAAAAAGGAGGCCTATCAGGTCTAATTTCCTTGTGGGACTCCCGAGGCAGCAGACAGGCACCAGAAGGCCAAACGTGCTGCAGTCGAAACTGTCGCAGATGCAAACTCTCGGGCGGGGGAAGAGTCTGGTGAGGGCCTGGAGAGTGATTATCAGTTGGCCTCAAAAAGGTTCTGGACCACCATCCAATGCCTCAGGAGGGGGAAGCAGTTCTCCACAAAGACAGTTTACAGTGGAGGTGGGGAGCTGCTAACCTCATCTGGGGATGTCATCAGGAGGTGGAAGGAAAACTTTGAGGACCTCCTCTATCCCCCCAACATTCCCTCCGTGGAGGAGGAAGATCCTGGAGGTTTGGGCGGGGGTCTGCCCATCACTGCATTGGTGGTCACTGAGGTAGTCAAAAAGCTCCTCGGTGGTTGGGCTTCGGGGTTGGATGAGATCCGTTATGAATATCTCAGGGCTCTGGATGCTGTAGGACTCTCTTGGTTGACACGTCTCTGCAATATCGCATGGTCATTGGGGGCTGTACCTCTGGACAGGCAAAGAGGGGTGGTCGTCCCCCTTTTTAAAAAGGGGGGCGGGGTGTGTGTTCCAATTATCGAGGAATCACACTCCTCAGAATACCCAGGAAAGTCTATGCAGGGGTACTGGAGAGGAGGATCTGACCGGTAGTTGAACCTCAGATTCAGGAGGACCAATGTGGTTTTCGTCCTGGCCATAGCACTCTTGACCAATTATATACGCTCCACAGGATCTTGGAAGGGACATGGGAGTTTGAATAATCTGTGTTTTGTGGATTTGGAGAAGGCTTTCGACCATGTCCCTCAAACAATCTTGTGGGGCGTGCTCTGGGAGTATGGCATTCCGGACCCATTGCTACGGGTCATTCAATCGCTGTATCACCGGAGCCAGAGTTTGGTATGTATTGGTAACAATAGGTCGAATTCGTTTCCGGTGGGAGTTGGAGTCCGCCAAGGCTGTCCTTTGTCATCGATTCTATTCATAATTTTTATGGACAAAATTTCTAGGTGCAGCCGAGGCGTTGAGGGGTTTTGGTTTGGCGACCATCGGCTCTCGTCTCTGCTTTTTGCAGATGATGTTGTCCTTTTGGCTTCATCAGGTTGGGACCTCCAGCTCTCATTGGAGCCATTTGCAGTTGAGTGTGAAACAACTGAGATAAAAATCAGCACCTCCAAGTCTGAGGCCATGGTTCTCAGTCGGATAAGGGTGGAATGCAGGGAATGAGGTCCTGCCCCAAGTGGAGGAGTTGAAGTATCTTGGGGTCTTGTTCGGAAGTGAAGGAAGGATGGAGCGGGAGATCGACAGATGAATCACTACGGTCTCTGTGGTTAAACGGAGCCTGTACCGGTCCGTTGTGGTGAAGAAGGAGCTGAGCCGTAAGGCGAAGCTCACAATTTACCATTCGATCTACGTTCCAACCCTCACCTATCGTCACCAGCTTTGTGTAGTGACAGAAAGAACAAGATCGTGGATACAAGCGGCTGAAATGAGTTTCCTTTGCCGGGTGGCAGGGTTCTCCCTTAGAGATAAGGTGAGAAGCTCCACCATCCGGGGAGAGCTTGGAATGGATCCGCTGCTCCTCCGCATTGAGAGGGACCAGTTGAGGTGGCTCAGGTATCTGGTCAGAATGCCTCCCGGATGCCTCCTTGGTGTGGTGTTTCGGGCATGCCCAACTGAGAAGAGACCTTGGGGTCGACCTGGAACACGCTGGAGGGACTATGTCTCTCGGCATGTCTGGGACGGTGTCCCCCCAGAAGAGCTAGAAGAGGTGGCTGGGGAGAGGACCTCTTTGCTTAGGTTGCTCTGGACCTCTTTGCTTAGGTTTTTGCTTAGGTTGTTGCCCCCGTGACCCGACCCTAGATTAAGTCAAAGAAGATGATGATGATGATGATGATGGTCATGATGAATATAATATCATGAAGGGTAATATTAATATAATAAACTCACCTTACGATATTCAAACATGGTTCCAATAAACGGTAGCGGTTTCGGACCCGGAACTCCCAGACGCTTAAATATACCATAAGGCCAGTACCCATATCTGAAAATCACACAATACAGGAGGAAATATAACGCGTTATACCTGATATTAACAACATCAGCAGCATCTGGGGCCAGATCTCTAGGGAAGCAGCTCAAGGAGTGAGATGCAAACATTTCGCTGCCCAGCAACTTCCTCTTTTGAAGAAACATGGTGTGTTCTGAGTCAATCAAGAGGTCTATTCCTGATATGAAATGCCCAAAACACCAGGGTTAGATCTAGAACGCATTCATGTGGCATTGCTGCATTAAATTTTTACTAGACGTATCTCATTTTCACTGCAAGGGCCTTTGGCTACATTTCAAATTATATGGTGAGCTTCTCTTTAAAAAAAATAGTGTTGTAGTTTCAAGACAGTTTGGTAACGATTATAAATTAGCCTAAATGGAAACGAACATTTAAAACGATCGAAAGGTGAATTTTAGGACGTCCTTATCAAAAAATTCAACCGGGTTTGTAAGTGCCACTGTGATTGGTTGGTAGTCTTTGTATTATCCAATGTTCCTTGACGCCCTCTATTTGGCCTTTGACACCGATACTTTCACCTTACACTGTGTCTCCCTGTGTACTCCTGTTAACTCTCTTCGGTCCTCTCAATGTCCCACTTCTTCTTAGCTAACCTCTTCCTTTGTGCACACTCCTGCACTTCCTCATTCCACCACCAAGTCTCCTTATCTACTGTCCTTCCAGAGGACACACCAAGAACTCTCCTACCTGTCTCCTTGATCACATTATCTGTCGTTGTCCAGTCATCTGGAAGCACTTCTTGACCACCCAAAGTCTGTTTCAACTCCTCCTTGAAGAAAACACGACACTCTTCCTTTTTCAGCTTCCACCACTTTGTCTTCTGCTCTGCCTTTGCCTTCACCTTTCTTACCATCAGCTTCATCCTGCACATCACCACCATTCTATTCTATTTGGCAACACTCTCACCCACTACTACTTTGCAGTCACTGACTTCCTTCAAATTACATCGCCTACAGAAGATGTAGTCGACCTGTGTGCTTCTATCTCCGCTTTTATAAGTCACCCTATGCTCCTGTCTCTTCCGGAAGAAAGTATTCACCACAGCCATTTCCATCCTTTTTACAAAATCTATCAACATCTGTCCTTTTGTGTTCCTGTCCTGAATACCAAACCTGTCCATCACTCCCTCGTCCCCTCTGTTGACTGCACCAACATGTCCATTGAAGTCTGCACCAATGACCACTCTTTCACCGCTGGGGGTACTCTGCATCACTTCATCTAACTCACTCCAGAATCTCTCCTTCTCTTCTCGCTCACATCCTGTCTGTGGGGCATAAGCACCAACAACATTGAACATCACGCCTTCAATTTCTAACTTGAGACTCATCACTCTGTCTGACACTCTTTTCACTTCTAGAACATTCCTGACAAACCCCTCCTTCAAGATGACTCCGACTCCATTTCTCTTCCCATCCACACCGTGATAAAACAGCTTAAACCTGCTCCTAAGCTTCTAGCCTTGCTACCTTTCCACCTGGTCTCCTGAACACACAGTATGTCCACCTTCCTCCTCTGAATCATGTCAGCCAGCTCTCTACCTTTTCCTGTCATAGTTCCAACATTCAAAGTCCCCACTCTCAGTCCTAGACTCATGCCTTTCCTCTTCTCTCTCTGCCTACAGACACGCTTCCCGCCTCTCCTTCTTCCACCGCTCCTTCTTCGACCAACAATAGTCCGATTTCCACCAGCACCCTGTTGGATAACAGTAGTGATGGCGGTCGTTTTTAACCCGGGCCTCGACCGATCCGGCATGAAATTTGTATTTACAGTTCGCATTCTTTATTTTGGCAAAAGTTTTACGCCGGATGCTGTTCCTGTCGCAACCCTCTGCATTTATCCGGGTTTGGGACAGAAGTGAGGGCGGACACTTGTTTGTGCCCCTCCTCACAGCTGCATTGTAAGCTAATTGAATATCATCTCTATTAAGTTCAACAATGAATGTACAGTACTTTTACTTTTAACTAAAATGGATATCTCAATCATGTTCTGAATTAAATATGTTTTACTGCATTTATTGATTTATTATCCTTTTGTCTGTGGGTAGGAGGGTGAATTTCAAGGTTGGATAGCCCCCAGATCGACAGGTAGCCGGAACAGTGGAAGCTATGCCCAATTTTTAAATTTATTTCTGAAAATTACTTCAAAAACTTCTTTTCACTTTCACAGGCATCATATTGGACAGTACACCATGATAATTTGTGATTGACATTGACATTATATTCTTTTGAACATTTGTGACACACATTGACATCATTCTTGTTTCAGTATTCAATTTAAATATATGACTGCAATACTGCCCAAAGACGTTAAACAATAACTCACTCACTCAATTTAAAAATATTTATAACCAATTTTTATCAGTCAATTAAATTCAGGAAAAAATACTACCATGAGACAAGATTACGAATCAATTGTTATTTTATTTATATATTTTTGCTATCCCAAATGTCTTATCTCCTATTTTTATCATAGTCATTATGAAGGGATGTTGCACACACACATACATATATACTAGTGTATGTATGTGTGTGTATATATATATATATATATATATATATATATATATATATATATATATACATATATATATATATATATATATATATATATATATATATATATATATACACACACACACGATTCATATTGACTACACTTTGTTTCAATTGTTGACCAAAATCACGTTTGTTGTTTTTTTATTTTGAGTTTGTTGTTATTAGTGTTATTGTTGTCATTATTATTTGTGTTTTTATTATTTTCTTGCTGTTACATGTCGGTATTTTTTGAGATGTCTGTGTTGTTCTCGTGATGACGAGTCGCATCACAATGTCTGTAGAATACTCTAGAAGAGTCCGGTGAGCCCAGGGGGGCCAAAACGTTTGCAGTGACCTGCTCTGTTCCATCGTAATTTACCATTATTAAATCTTTATGACTGAAATTCAGAACATTATTATCTCGTCATTCTCAAGTTCATCTTATTATTCTGTTTATTATCAGCAGTATCAATGTGTCTACTGAAAATATATACATATAAATACATATAAATATATACAGCATATTGTACTGTTTTCTGCAGTTTTAAGATAAGATAAGATCCAGCTTTATTAATCTCACAATGGAGAAATTCACTGTTACAGGCTCTTGAGGTACCATCAGTAGGGGGTGCAAAAATAGATACAAATACAACATACACACATACATATATATTATATAAGTAAATAAATAAATAGATACATAAATAGTATAAAGTAATAAACAATAAAAGAAAAGAAGGGAGCAACTTTATAAACTGGCCTATATTAAAGTGTAATGTATCTGAGTGCAGAGTAGATGGGTTGATATGGTTGACAGTCAGTGGGGTAGATGTGGTTGATTAAAGTGGGCGGGGGTTTTTATTGCACATAACCGGTATTTTCACAGACAGTTACAAAGTGGCGTTGTACAGTCTGACAGCGGTGGGAATGAACGACCTGCGGTAGCGCTCCTTCCTGCACTGAGGATGTCTCAGTCGTCCACTGAAGGAGCTACTCAGCTTCTCGACAGTCTGGTGCAGTGGGTGAGAGCTGTTGGACAGGATGGATGTGAGCTTTGCTACCATCCTCCTCTCACTCACCTCCTCCACAGAGTCCAGTGGGCAGCCGAGGACAGAGCTGGCCCTCCTGACCAGCTTGTTCAGTCTCTTCCTGTCCCGCTCTGTGCTGCCCGGGGCCCAGCAGATGGCAGCGTAGAGGATTGCAGAGGCTACCACAGAGTCATAAAATGTCCTGAGCAGAGGTCTGCATACTCCAAAGGACCTGAGTCTCCTCAGAAGGTGGAGGCGACTCTGGCCCTTCTTGTACAGGGCGTTGGTGTTGTGGGACCAGTCCAGTTTATTGTTAATTGAACACCCAGGTACTTGAAACTGTCCACTGTCTCAATGTCCTGTCCCTGGATGTTCACTAGTGAGAGTGTGTGTGTGTGTGTGTGTGTGTGTGTGTGTGTGTGTGTGTGTGTGTGTGTGTGTGTGTGTGTGTGTGTGTGTGTGTTAGAGTGCTATAATATATATTTATATATAAATTATAACTGGCTTCTGTTTCCTTTTGTGTTTATTATGGTTGTTTTCCTTGTTTATTGTGTATTTTTAATTAAAAGTGGAATAACGTATTTTCCTTATTTGTTTTACTATTTTAATTTCGTTATTTGTGATACTGTTACAGTGAGTTTACCTCATTTGTTACTTGTTGTTTTATTAAAAACTTCTCAGACCTTTCACTTTTATTGTCTCTTGTCAGAAGGCCCACCTTATTTTGAGTAGTTGGGCCCTTGGGCCGACTCAAAAGATTTCCTGGTTCCAACCCTGAAACACCACACCAGGCATTCAGGTGGTAATCTTATCAGATACCTGAGCCACCTCAACTGACTCCTCGAGATTCAGAGGAGCAGCAGTTCTACTCGGTGCTCTTTCCAGCTCCCAGTCCCACCACCGTGCGAATAAAACACATTTTACTCAACTGTATTTGCAATCTTGTTCTTTCGATCACATAAATTTAGAACTTTGTCTTTCAACTCAGCTCCGTCTTCAGCATGAAGGACAGGTACAAGAACAGCTTTACAGCGAAGGCTGTGCTGATCCACCCTTTGATCTCCCATTTCATTCCTCACTTCCTCATGAACAAGATCCTGAGATACGAAAAATCTTCCACTTGGGGCAGGAGCTCGTTCCAGACATTGAGGGTGCATTCCTTTCGTTTCCGGTGGAGAACAAGCTGCTTCACACTCAAGCTGCAAATCATTCCAATGAGAGCTGAAGGTCCCGGTGTGATGAGGCCAAAAAGACAAGATCTTCCGCAAAAAGCAAAGATGAGAACCTATGACTACCAAACCAGAATCCCTCAACACTTCAGCTGTGACTAGAATTTCTGTTCAAGTTATGGACAGAACTGGTGGCAAAGGACAGTCTTGGCAGAGTCCAATTAATACAGCAACCAAATGGCCCATAGCAACAGGTCCGGAATGCCGTACTCCAGGAGAACACCCCACAAGATCACCTGAGGGATACAATCAAAAGCCTTCTCTAAATCCACAAAACACATGTGAACAGATTGGGCAAACTCCCATCTGTTCCCATCTGGACCCGTCTAGGGTCCTGTAGAACGTATAGAGGTGGTGGAGAGTGTTGCGGCCAGGATGAAAACCACATTGTTCCTCCTGAATCTGAGGTTCAACTATCGGTTGGATCCCCCTCTCCATTTCCTCTGTATTCGCTTTCCTGGGACTGCTGAGGAGTGTGATTCCACAATAATTGGAATATTATTACCCTTTTATAAAAGTGAGGACGACCACGCCGGTTTGCCAATCCAGAGGTACGGCCCCCCGATGACCTTACAACGTTGCAGGGACATGTCAACCAAGACGGTCCTACAGCTTCCAGAGAACTGAGATATTCATGGCGGATCTGAGAATGCTACCCCAGGGGACTCACTCGTTACCCTGGGAGAGTGTGTGTCATATCATTAATATAAATAATATTCATATTTATGACCTGAAGGAAGGATCTGAGTTTCTATAAGAGATTAATATCCTCTTAAACTTAAACTTTTTAAAAAGTCATTATTTACTGTCTGTAACACTGAGACACTTACAGAAGGAGGAGACTGAAGAGGATCGCGATCAGAGTCCAGGTCTCAACAGAAAAACTCCACCAATACGCCATCCTGATGCTTCGTTTTTCTCTCTTTCTTCTTCCTCCTAACAATATTGATATTATTACTAGCAGTGGTAGTGGTGGTAGTCGTGGTGGTAGTCGTGGTGGTAGTCGTGGTGGTGCTGGTACAGTTGTCCTGATTGAAATCCAAAAACTTCACAGTCTGAGGGTTTTGTAATGTTAATGAGAGAGAGAGAGTGTCGTACCTCCCACTATAGAAAAATGGTGTGTATACACACACACACACACACACACACACACACACATTCACATTCCTTGCACACAGTGTGAGAGGAAGTGCCAAAACAAGTTGGACATTCCCTAAAAGTGAATTACGTAACATTATTCCTGTGTTGTCTAAGAGAGTGAGTGAGAGAGAGAGAGAAAGAGAGAGAAAGAGAGAGAGAGAGAGAGAGAGAGAGAGAGAGAGAGAGAGAACTTTAAAAAATTGAACATTTTATATTTATATTTTATATTTAATAAACAAAATAGAATGACGTGATTAATACAGAATATGTATGTACTAAAATGGACATAGGCACAATGAGTAATTGCACGGTAGCGAGCCCCCGGACGACCTCAGACACATGTTGGCTTCAAATCTGAATCCTTTTTGAGGCAGCTGTAACCTAATGGGGAGAGAAGCAGATTTGGGAACAAAAAGTCACTTCAATTCTCGAACCCTAAAGCAAGCCAACGGCCTCAACTACTCTCTGGGTATATACTAGTCCTCAAAAAATTTGCATATTGTGATAAAGTTCATTATTTTCTGTAATGTTCTGATAAAAATTAAACTTTGATATATTTTAGATTCATTGCACACCAACTGAAATATTTCAGGTCTTTTATTGTTTTAATTCTGATGATTTTGGCATACAGCTCATGAAAACCCAAAATTCCTATCTCAAAAAATTAGCATATTTCATCCGACCAATTAAAAAAAAAAGTGTTTTTAATACAAAAAAAGTCAACCTTCAAATAATTATGTTCAGTTCTGCACTCAATACTTGGTCGGGAATCCTTTTGCAGAAATGACTGCTTCAATGCGGGCGTGGCATGGAGGCGATCAGCCTGTGGCACTGCTGAGGTGTTACGGAGGCCCAGGATGCTTCGATAGCGGCCTTAAGCTCATCCACAGTGTTGGGTCTGGTGTCTCTCAACCTTCTCTTCACAATATCCCACAGATTCTCTATGGGCTTCAGGTCAGGAGAGTTGGCAGGCCAATTGAGCCCAGTAATACCATGTATACCGACGCTCCCCAGCTTATGAACGCGTTAGGTTCCAGACGGCCGTTCGTTAGATGAATTTGTTTGTAAGTGGTTACAGGTCATTCTTTAGAGGGGGATGTATGTTTAAACCTTGTATAAGTAACCTATACAAGCTTGTACTGTATACAATCTCTCTCTCTCTCTCTCTCTCTCTCTCTCTCTGAGTTATTTCATAACTGACCGCGCAGTGTAAAGATGCTCTTGAGCTCAGTCTAATTGAAAGCATATTCACTCTCTCTCTCTCTCTCTCTCTCTCTCTCGCTCACACACACACACACACACACACACACACACACACACAGGGGACACTACAACTAAACGATTGAATTGATCAGCTTCCGATTGCCCTTGGAAGGAGCACTGGAGAACTATAATCGAACTTCGACATGAAGATAATCTGATTTATTTATTTATTTACCCGAAGTGTGTGTAATGCTTCCTAGAGAACTCTGTTTGATTGGTGGATTATTTGTGAATCATTTCCCAATATGATTCATGGTTTGTGTCTCACTCAGCCCCACGTTGACCCAACTCGACTCAACCAGCTGCCAGTGCACCTGAAGCTTTAAACTGGTGTTAAATCATAACCATCACAAATCATTGTTAATGACACCATTCCTCCCGTGACACCACAGTAAACATCATCCTGCACATCAAAACCACTCAGCATCGCCAAGGCACACCATTTAACCCACCGGTCCCGGCTCTGGTCCCAGATAATGAAGTTATCTGTGTAGGATCTGGAGGCACACGGCAGCCGTGCGTGCGCTTCAGGCTGCGCGTCGCTGGGACGGTGCAAGACATGCTGACCTCTGAGAGCAGCGCGCACACATAACCAGCTCACAAGTAGAAAGTTCATACTATTGGGGGACATGAAATTAAACACTTAGGAAAGTTTTAACCTCTCTCTCTCTCTCGCTCTCTCTCTCCATAATCATCACATTATCAATATCATTATGTCCCGTGTTTCAACTCCTGGCTCCTCTCAAGCACAGCACAGCGGATCTGATCAGATTTACAGAGTTTCACATTTATCCAGTTCATTATAATACTGGAGTCAATTTGTTTTTTCTTTGAAACTTTTGGCAGGAGTTCTGAAATGTATCGGTGTAAAGCATGTCAGCCACGCCCCTCTGCCGGAACCTAGTACTGTACTGTATGAAGTGTAGCTCAGGACATGTTTACTCATATTTGTACTTACTCATTTGTAAGAGACCATAACACACAGTGCCGTTAAAGCATAAGAACAATAAAGATAAGAATTTTAACCTTTGTGGTGGTGGTGGTGAGCAGTTGGCATACATAAATGTTGGAGCGGGACAGAAGCGCAGAATTCCCTTCCATAACAGAGAGGGCCAGAGGAAAGCGGATTCCATTCCACAACAGCTTCAGATTAATCACCCAAAGGTGTGTTTTTCTCTTACTACCGCTTCACATGGATGACTCTCTTCAGGGTGTTGCTTTCTTTTCTTGAAGAACATTTCTAACTTGGCTTGTTTCTGCCATCTTTTCAAAACCTTACGGAAGTGGCTCATGACCTCATACAAAGATGTTCCCGGCGCTGCTAGCGCTTGAACTTAGTTCTAGCACTTTCGCTTAGCTTACATAGATACATACGTACTCTTCAGCTTTGTTTAGGCGCTTATGCCTTTAAGCCGATCTGTGAGTTTTCCGTTCGGTACTCTAAATCCTATTTGTTGCTGGAGGTGGTATATGGCGTTAGTGATTGGATAGCTTTAGCCCTAGCTTTACGTACATAGTACTGTATCAACAACTTCCAAACTTCCCCAGGGCAGCTTTTAGGGTGATACATAGTATCAACAATTTCCAGACTTCCCCAGAACATACAAAGTATCAACAGCTCACGGACTTCCGGAAGTTGTGAACTTTTCCTCCCTCTCAGTCTCGTTTTTTTTTTTTTCTTGTGCATTTCGCAAGTTCGACTTCCAGTTTTTGTTTGATTTCCCGGAAGGAAGAACTCACGGAATTTTTGTTCAGATTCTGATTTGTTCAGATTCCGAGGCTCCACTGTACAGTAAATACATGCTTTATATCGTTATGGTTCCACCCAAATGAGGATGGTTTCCCTTCTGGACCTATTTCCACTCATGGTTTCTTCCTTGCATTTACTGAGGGAGGTTTTCCTTGTCCCCCTCGCCACGGGTGATGCTTATTAGGGATGTGTCGGGTTTATAGAAATATTTAAATTCGTTTTCTGCTTGTACTGTTTTACTGTGCAAAGCTTCTTTGTGACAATGTACATTATATATGTATATATAATAAAAACACAACGCTCTTTATTATATACAGAGAAAATAAAAAAATAGCTTTAATATTTAGCAGAATTAAGTTAAAAAAAAAGAAGCAACCAACATTATTGGGGTGTGTGTGTGTGTGTGTGTGTGTGTGTGTGTGTGTGTGTGTGTGTGTGTTCAGCGCGAGCACAGCTGTACCCATCTGTTCCAGCAGGACTCATGAGGGAAAAGTTTAGAGATCTTTAAACCACAGTCCACTGTAGGCTCATAAAAAGCCATCACCTTTTCCACCACACTGATATCTGCTTGACCTTTGACCTCAGGAATTGAAGGCTGAGAAAACAGAGATGCTTTGGGCCGATTGACTGTAAAACGTTTTTTCACACACCCTAATTCTTCAAGAACCTGAGAGAGAAAATAAAAAAATATATATAAGTATGGGCTAGTTAATGCGTGTGTGTGTGTGTGTGTGTGTGTGTGTGTGTGTGTGTGTGTGTGTGTGTGTGTGTTACCTTCAGCAGGTCCAGGACTACCGTAGGCTGCAGGACTCCGGTGTAATGCTGCAGCAGTGCCCCTTCAGGAACACCAGGGCGTGTCATGATGTGTAACAGAAGAGCCTCCAACATCCCCTTACACACAGGTCTATTTAGAGACCCATCCACAACTCGCCATGGACGAGCTACAAAACTCAACTCACTCAAACACACACATACACACAAAACAACAAGTAAATATACACACAAACAAGTAAATATACCTGGTCAAGGAGTAGAATCATGATGTTTACATGAAACAAAATCCTATAAACTCCATATTAGAGCTTAGTGTCCGTAATAAGAAAATGGAATATTATCAATCATTATCCACAACATTAAAATATTAGGGCTTGCATCAGCTGGAAGAGATTCTTTGGAGCTGTAATCTAACAGAAGAGATTATTCAGGGTCATGATCCACTCGAATAAAGAATTATAGTGTGTGATCCACTGAGGATTATAATACAGTTTCTTTGGGAGGGGGAATGTGATTCACTCTTTTGAAGTGTTCTGGAATGTGAGTTCACGATTAAAGCCTTAGAGCAGGTGATCGACGAAAAATAGAGGGAGCTGTGATCCCCTAGTTATTAGCGCACTGGGGGCTCTCTTCTGATGCCGTCTTTGATAAAAGTGAAACTGTGATGACGATCCACCGTCATATCCTGAATGGATAATGTAACTAAACATTGAATAAAAACACACACGTGAACGATTTTACATAATTATATACTTACGCCTCCTCTGAACTCTTGGCATCCTCGTCTCCTGCAGAAGTAATAACAAAACATACACCATATAGGATTAACTGAGGAGAATGTGGACCAACTGTATATAAATCAAAACACACACACACACACACACACACACACACACACACACACACACACACACACACACACACACACACCTTGAATCTGTGTCATGTCTCTCTCATTATATAAACTCTCATCCGGGACTAAAGAAGACACTGCTTCCTTCTCGTGTACCACTTCTTGTTGATCAGAAGTGGATGGATCAAAAACAGAAGTTTTAACACTGCCCATATCTACACTGGATTCCTCCATCACGTGTCTCTTAGCAGGAGGAGCATCGATATCGCCATCTGTTTTAACTAATGGCCTTTTTACTGAGGGTTTGTGTGAAGTAGGTGGTGTTTCAGGAATGAGATCTGAGGAGATGGCTTCGGCTTCTGGATTGATGTCAATGGTGGTGGGTGGTGGGGCATTTTGGGGTGGGGCATCTGACTCTGTAGCCACTTTGGGGCGCTGCAACAGCCAAGGAACAGCGAAGTCCATGCAAACCAAACGTGGAGAGAGTCCACCCACCTCCAACACCTTTTCACATTTTATTAGATCCTACACACACACACACACACAGTACATACAGTCCTTGCATAGACACCTTTATTTTACATATCTCACACACTCCGGTATTCTTTCTCTCATTCACCTGGATATACCGCTGCAGTGTTTTGCTCCGCCCATTCCCGACCTGTTCCAGATGTGCACATTTCGTATACAAGTCCTGCAGGTCAATACCAAACTCCTCCCCTGTTTCCACAGTGACCAGAACTTCCTGCACAGCCGCTGCATCCTCACGGCTGTAACCTAGAACGGACTCACACTCCTCTAGGAAGTTCCGTCCAGCCACACGCTTCCTGTCAATCATACGAGAGACAAAGGAGGGAAGGGAGGGGGTGGAAAACACTGTGCTGTCTGCGAGTGAGAGAGAGAGAAAAAGAGAGAGAGAGAAAGAGAGGGAGTGGGGACAAACTTTACAAAATTACTTAAGGAATCTTTTTAATTTTTTTTTTTTTGCAGTATGTATCAAGATTTAATTTTTTTTTTTGGTGTATGCTGTTCAGTATCCCCCGTAAGAGCTGGAGGAAATGTCTGAGGAGTGAGATGTCTGAAACTCATTGCTTAATCTACTGCCTCCGTGATCCGACACCGGATTACGCGCAAGATGATGATGATATACTGTATTAATCCCATATGAAATTATTGCCTCTGCATTTAACCCATCCATAGTGAACAAACACACACACACACACCGCGCGCACACACACACACACAAAGCAGTGGGCTGCCACACACATGTACATGTCTCATTGGTGTGTATGAAGAGTGTATGTCTCTCACTGGTGTGTGTGTGTGTGTGTGTGTGTGTGTGTGTGTGTGTTTGTGTTTCTCACCAGTGTTTATGAAGAGTGTATGCATGTGTGTGTTGCGCAGGCGGATGCGCAGATTGCAGGGGTTAATGGCAATGTGTTCAGCAGATGTGATATTCCTCATACTGATGATTCCCGGTACAAAGAATCCTTTCATCAGCAGGTAATTGGTGTGAGACGCCTGGTGAGCCTTCACCTCCAACCGAGCTCCGCCCTCCTCATCCTCCTCATCAAGTTCTTTAGTAAAGCTAACACACACACACACACACACACACACACACACACACACACACAGAGAGAGAGAGAGAGAGAGAGAGAGAGAGAGAGAGAGAGAGAGAGATGACTGTCACATTTTGTCGTTCTTTTCCTCTTTCGGCCTTTAATTTTTCATTGTCTCTTTTAGCTTTTGTTCATTTTTATCTTTTAATTATATGATTTTTTATTTATTGGTGCATGTGTGTGTGTGTGTGTGTGTGTGTGTGTGTGTGTGTGTGTGTGTGTGTGTGTGTGTGTAATCTGTGAAGGATGTTAATAGAGAAGTACAGAGAAGGTCAGAAGGAGCTGCATTGTGCCTTTGTGGATCTGGAGAAAGCATATGACAGGGTGCTGAGAGAGGAACTGTGGTATTGCTTGAGGAAGTCTGGAATGGCAGAGAAGTATGTTAGAGTAGTGCAGGACATGTATGAGAGATGTAAGACAGTGGTGAGGTGTGCTGTCGGTGTGACAGAAGAGTTCAAGGTGAAGGTAGGACTGCATCAAGGGTCAGCTCTGAGCCCCTTCTTGTTCGCTATGGTGACGGACAGGCTGACAGACGAGGTTAGACAAGATTCCCCATGGACTATGATGTTTGCAGATGACATTGTGATCTGTAGTGAGGGCAGAGAACAAGTGCAGGAAAATCTAGAGAGGTGGAGGTATGCCCTGGAAAGGAGGGGAATGAAGGTTAGTCTCAGTAAGACAGAATACATGTGTGTGAACGACAAGGACCCAAGAGATAAAGAAAGTGGAGGATTTTAGGTACTTAGGCTCAACAATCCAGAGCAATGGAGAGTGTGGAAAAGAGATGAAGAAGCGTGTGCAGGCTGGTTGGAATGGTTGGAGAAAAGTGTCCGGTGTGATGTGTGATAGGAAGGTATCGGCAAGAATGAAAGGAAAAGTATATAAGACGGTTTGTTGAGGCCAGCAATGTTGTATGGTTTAGAAACAGTGGCCCTGGGGAAAAGACAGGAAGCAGAGCTGGAGGTAGCAGAGATGAAAATGTTGAGGTTCTCTTTGGGAGTAACGAGGATGGATAGGATTAGGAATGAGCACATCAGAGGGACAGCACATGTAAGATGTTTTGGAGACAAAGTCAGAGAGTCTAGATTGAGATGGTTTGGACATGTACAGAGGAGGGATAGTGAGTATATTGGTAGTAGGATGCTGAGGTTGGAACTACCAGGCAGAAGGCCCAGAGGAAGACCAAAGAGACAATTCATGGATGTGGTGAAGGAGGACATGAAGGCAGTTGGTGTAAGAGAAGAAGATGCAGGGGATTGGGTGAAATGGAGGCAGATGATTCGCTGTGGCGACCCCTGAAAGGAACAGCTGAAAGGAAAAGAAGAAGATACGTGTGTGTGTGTGTGTGTGTGTGTGTGTGTGTGTGTGTGTGTGTGTGTGTGTGTGCACGCACGTTACCTCTTCATCACTTCATTGTCCACCAGTGTACTGTCCACAACGATGATCTGCTGTGGGATGGAGATGTCCACACTTATCAAGCCCAGGGTCAGTAACATGAGACAGCAGGCAGTGGCTCCTCCTGCACTGTCCGTGGAGAATATCAGCATGTCTTCCACATCAGCAGGGGGTGCCAGACACTCATCCTCCTTCTCCACTCCTTCTCCTCCACCACTCTCCTGCTCTCCCTCATCCCTCGCTCTCTCTTTCTGAAAAGAGAAGGTGTGTGGCCGGTCCACTCCTTCTTTCTGATCCAGAGCTTCCAGGAGATCGTACACATCGTTAAAAAGCACACTGGGGAAGCGCCATGTAAAATACCTGCACACAGACAGAGACACAGGAGAAGACGAATACACAAATACATTTTCTTAAACATTTCCACAAACACAATGTGATGAAAACTTACAGGACTGGGAATAAACCACTGTGTGTTCAGAAAAAAAGACTTCCATTTGTAGGCAGAGCACAAATCAGACTCTGGAGCGATGAAAAGTCATGTGATCTGATGAGTCCAAATCGGTCCTATTTCAGAGGCGTGTGTGTCACGGTAAGAAACAAATCATAGAATGCAATGTACCCACAATGCATAGTGCACATCATACACAAGCCTCTGGAGGCGGGGATATGATCTGAGGTTGCTTCAGTTGGTTCGGTCAAGGCTCAAGAACATGAATGTACAAATAAACTGAAGTCGGCTGAGGACCAGCATGTACTGAGTGAGATCATCACGTTGATGGGCGTTTACTTCTCCGATGGCACAGACATAAATGTCAGTGATTCAAGGGGCAATATTTTCACATATGTATTGGCACGCCAGAGTCATGACCTTAATATATGTTTGGGATGCTGTAGTAGAATTTATAGTGTTTCCACTCCATATCTGGACTAAAATAAAGGCTGCAGCATTTTAATAATTTAAACTAAACACTTCATAATAGATTAATCAATATTTGCTAATGTTATTAGATATTTCTAGTGCACTGTAAGGGTTCTACAGAGTGTGCGGTGGTTTGAAAGGCAGAGACTGAGCATGAGTGGGCAGGACCTGTAGTAGTGCTGAGAAAGCTGATAGGACATGGGTAGGCAGGGGATGGCTCGACCCTTCCTCTGGGCGTGTTTCTTCTGGGAACGACGACGGTTTACTAAACCTCGCGTCTTACAGCTGAGGAAGACCTGCTGCAAGAACTCCTGATTATATTTACTGTAGAGAGAGAAAGACTATGAGGGTATAGAGAGAGAGAGAGAGAGAGAGAGAGAGAGAGAGAGAGAGAGAGAGAGAGAGAGAAAGTTGTTGCATTGGTCTAAAGAAACCACAACATTGAAATGTGTGTGAAAGAGAAAACAAAGTTTGCCAAGGTATGTGTGTGTGTGTGTGTGTGTGTGTGTGTGTGTGCAAGAGTGTGTACCTGAAAGGCCCGGCGGCACGTTATCATTTGCATGTTTGATAGGACGAGTGTGCTCTGCATCAAATTGTTCAGCACCAGACTGTAAATATCCTCCACACTGCAAATCCCCAAATATCAGTTATCGTTTACATAGTAACCGCTCACTCACAAAGACATGGCCCAAACTTTCAAATAAGTCATGATAAAAACACACACACATTATACATACATAATGTACTGATAAAAATTAAACTTTGATATATTTTAGATTCATTGCACACCAACTGAAATATTTCAGGTCTTTTATTGTTTTAATACTGATCATTTTGGCATACAGCTCATGAAAACCCAAAATTCCTATCTCAAAAATTTAGCATATGATGTTCAGGTAGTGTAAACGAGCTATTAACCTAATCATCTGAATCAACCAATTAACTCTAAACACCTGCAAAAGATTCCTGAGGCTTTTAAAAACTCCCAGCCTGGTTCATTACTCAAAACCACAATCATGGGTAAGACTGCCGACCTGACTGCTGTCCAGAAGGACATCATTGACACCCTCAAGCAAGAGGGTAAGACACAGAAAGAAATCTCTGAGCGAATAGGCTGTTCCCAGAGTGCTCGATCAAGCCACCTCAGTGGGACGTCTGTGGGAAGGAAAAAGTGTGGCAGAAAACGCTGCACAACCAGAAGAGGTGACCGGACCCTGAGGAAGATTGTGGAGAAGGGCCGATTCCAGACCTCGGGGGACCTGTGGAAGCAGTGGACTGGGCTACAGGTGCCGCATTCCCCGGGTCAAGCCACTTTTGAACCAGAAACAGCGGCAGAAGCGGCTGACCTGGGCTACAGAGAAGCAGCACTGGACTGTTGCTCAGTGGTCCAAAGTACTTTTTTCTGATGAAAGCAAATTTTGCATGTCATTCGGAAATCAAGGTGCCAGAGTCTGGAGGAAGACTGGGGACAAGGAAATGCCAAAATGCCTGAAGTCCAGTGTCGAGTACCCACAGTCAGTGATGGTCTGGGGTGCCATGTCAGCTGCTGGTGTTGGTCCACTGTGTTTTATCAAGGGCGGGGTCAATGCAGCGAGCTATCAGGAGATTTTGGAGCACTTCATGCTTCCATCTGCTGAAAAGCTTTATGGAGATGAAGATTTCATTTTTCAGCACGACCTGGCACCTGCTCACAGTGCCAAAACCACTGCTAAATGGTTTACCGACCATGCTATTACTGGGCTCAATTGGCCTGCCAACTCTCCTGACCTGAAGCCCATAGAGAATCTGTGGGATATTGTGGAGAGAAAGTTGAGAGACACCAGACCCAACACCGTGGATGAGCTTAAGGCCGCTATCGAAGCATCCTGGGCCTCCGTAACACTTCAGCAGTGCCACAGGCCGATTGGCTCCATGCCACGCCCGCATTGAAGCAGTCATTTCTGCAAAAGGATTCCCGACCAAGTATTGAGTGCATAACTCAACATAATTATTTGAAGGTTGACTTTTTTGTATTAAAACACTTTTTTTTTTATTGGTTGGATGAAATATGCTAATTTTTTGAGATAGGGATTTTTGTTTTTTCTTTACTTTTTTGCCAAAATTATCAATATTAAAACAATAAAAGGCTTGAACTACTTCAGTTGTGTGTAGTCAATCTAAAATATATGAAAGTCGAATGTTTATCAGTACATTACAGAAAATAATGAACTTTATCACAATATGCTAATTTTTTTAGAAGGATGAGTGTATATATATATACACACACACACACACACACACACACACACATACACACCTGTTAAACACATCCTTTGTCTGTATTGATTCCTCCCCAATAGTGTAAACGTTGAACCTGGAGGGAAGTCAGATAAAATCAGACTGTTTATTGTTTTTCTACGGCTTTGCTAATGGAACCACAAATCGGGACACTTAATTCAAATGTTCAAGATTCAATAAAGCAAGATGCAAATCGTAACGTTGGAGCCAGAATCATCCCTCAAAATGATTCCAGGGTTTTACGGCCTAACTTTATATACATTAAAACTGGCAGGTTTTAGTCTGCTCAAAAGTTTTTGTAGGTTTCCTGGGGTCAAACTGCACAAACGTTTTGGAAAAGCACAGAATTTTGGGACAGATGACTGTGGGACAGAGTGAAATTTGTTCAGTATGTTAGGTGCATCCTGTAGCATCTACACAATCCTAAACCCCACATCCAAAGGGATTTACAGGGAGTTTCTGTATCAGCACCAAAACTCAGAAAAAATAGTGTTCCATAAACAAAGCCAGACTCTCTTATAAGTGTGTGTGTGTGTGTGTGAGAGAGAGAGAGAGAGAGAGAGCATCATACTTGTTGAAAAGTTCCTCTTTAGTGTCTGGAAGAATAACCTCACTGGAACCACAACTGGAGCTGAACTTTATCCTGAGAGCACTCACAAACTCATTAAACTCCTCAGCACATACCTTACATAGACACACACACAAAAGTTAGCAAAACAGATCATCACACTTTCCACAATCTCACTCACACACTCACCGTTGCATTTGTGTAGTCATTGGTTCTGTTTAGGAACTTTTCAACCAACGCTTTATCCTGATACACTTCAGCCAGGCAGATCCTACACACACACACACACAGAGAGAGAAAGCATTTCTTCGGGTTCTATACGAGTTAGGGAGTTATGTTAAATTTGAGTGAGGGCGGGGCTGTAGTTTGTTCAGTAGTGATGAAGCTGAAACATCTCTTCAGTTTGAATATTTTTTTAACATTGGATTAGTTTTGGGTTCTAAGGGGTTCTGGAATGCAAAGGAGGGCTGTGGTTCTGAAAGACAATCCCCTGATTTGGGCTCTTACATCAGAGCTCCTGGGCAGAACCATATAGGCTTGGAAAATGATTGATTGTTGTAAGCCTCTAAAACACAACTGTTGAGAATGAATAACACACACCTAACTCAAGTAGCTACTTCCACTGAGCAGAACACCATGAAACATGAACCTGTTAAACGGATAATACCCCCATTTCACTGGAGCGTGGAATGCAATGATCGTGGTGGAAAGTAGCGGAACGCACTCTACAGAGGAGCTTCAGCATTTTTACATGGAAAATGGGTCAAAAACCTAGGGAAAACTGTACCCTCAGAACACCTTCGGAACGTTCACGGAATGTGCGAAAATAACATGGAAAGACCGCGGTACAATGTCGGAATACATGCGTAAAAGTGCTCGGATTTCCTTCGTAACCAGTGCGGATTGCAAAGGAAGACCTTCAGATAATTCACGGAAAGTTCACGGAAAGCACACAACACTCGAGGAACGACTAAGGCACTACTCTATTTTAGAAGGAAGAGCTACGGAATGATTGTGGAGCAGGCAGAATGAAGGCGGAATGTTCACGTTCAACATGGAATGACTAAGGAATGACTGAGGAATACCCGGCGTATCCACGTTTCAACGATGAAAAAAACGGTAAAGATCAAAGTATTTGCTCCTGAATCCGCCTACAAATACACGGAATTGACCCAGGCAGCTCATTCTCTCATTAATACTATATGTTTATAATGTACAATAAATTTTAAATTTAGCATATGTTTGTAATTTACCATTTGTTTCTAATGTGCAATATGTTTATAATTAACAATAAATTTAAAATTTAACATATGTTAACATGTTTAATAACAAAAATGTCAATACATGTATTTGCACCTCAATAAATCATTCCAGACGAAAAACCATGCACACAAGTCCAAACCACAGTGATTATAAACTTCAAAACTTTATTACATGAACAGGAAAACAGAAAAAATAAAGTGAATGAAATGGAATAATTTATAGTGGAAGTGAATTCCTTGAGTGTTCCGCAAGTATTCCGTGTTATCCACATGTATGCCGCAAACCTTCCTTGAGTATTCTGGGGGTATTCTGTGGGGACACGCTGACGGCTATCCAGCTCCTCTTTAAAAAAGTCAGTAATGATTCTTTTACATGAACCTCTCACCATAGACAGTGAGAAATATGGCTGGCCTTTGATAACCCAGTTAGCTGCACTGGGGGCACAGTGACAACCTTGTGGAGGATGGGACTCGAACCCCCAACACTAGGATCAGCAATCCAGCACCCTTTACCACCAGGCCACCACCGTCACATAAACTTTTAAAGAATATGATTATAGGAAAGTGTTCACATAAACCATTACCATGAAACGCACTTCACCATTCTTCCACTGGGGATCAGCAGCTGCACTAGAAAATGGCTAGTCATTTACCACCAAAGAAAAACTGTAAGCTAGGTTCTTCTTCTTTTCTTTTCGGCTGTTCCCTTCAAGTGTCGCCACAGCGAATCATCTGCCTCCATCTCACCCTATCCTCTGCATCTTCTTCGCTTACACGAACTACCTTCATGTCCTCTTTCACCACATCCACAAATCTCTTTGGTCTTCCTCTAGGCCTTCTGCCTGGTAGTTCCAACCTCAGCATCCTACTACCAATATATTCACTATCCCTCCTCTGTACATGTCCAAACCATCTGAATCTAGTCTCTGACTTTGTCTCCAAAACATCTTACATGTGCTGTCCCTCTGATGTACTCATTCCTGATCCTATCCATCCTCGTTACTCCCAAAGAGAACCTCAACATTTTCATCTCTGCTACCAAATCACAGAAAAGTGAATTTAAAATAAAAAAGAAAAATTCCCTTTTGTTGTGAATATTTGACGTTTGCCCTCTTTGAATAGATGTTTACTGATTAGTCACCCTTGGATAACCTAGAAATTTAGTGGTACAGCCCTCAGTGAAAATGAGTCTCACTGCAGTTTACATTTAAAACCCTTCGAGAAGCACTGTAGTTAATAGTAACGATGTGGGGGAGGTGTCATGGTAGGATAGTGATTAGCCTCACAGGAAGAATGTCCTGGGTTTGAGTCCCAGGATCAGTGAGGCATGAGTTTTGCATGTTCCCTTCATGATTGCATGGGTTTCCTCCGAGTACTCAGATTTCCCTCCCAGAGCCAAAAACATGCACGTCTTTCCTAATTAAAAACTGCCCCCACAAGTGAGTGTGAACCGTTGTGTGTGCTGCCCCTGCGATGGACTGATGAGTTGTTCAGGGTGCACCCCCACCTTCACCCAGAATTGGCTGAGGTTAATAGTAATGCTCGTAACATTAAGCAGTGTGGTAAATAAATGAATGTTGCATTAGAGGGTTTGTACCTGTAGTTCAGTTGGGTCTGTGGGTTCTTCATAATGTAACGTGAACGTCGGCTGACTGATTGAGATGTTTTATCCTGAGACAGTTCCAGGTCTTTGTGCAGAATGTCACGCACCACGTTCCACGTTACAAATGGTGCCTTAATCTGTTCACATACACGTCACAGATTACACAACACCATTGCATATGCACCCGTGTGTGATTGAGTGTGTAGATGTATAGGTGTTCCATAGTGTCTGTCCCTATGTATGTCCCTACAGAGGTGTGTGTGTGTGTGTGTGTGTGTGTGTGTGTGTGTGTGTGCGCGCGTGTGCATGTTCCTACAGAGGTGTGTGTGGTGTGTGGATATGTGTGTCTACAGAGGTGTGTGTGTGTGTGTGTGTGTGTGTGTGTGTGTGTGTGTGTGTATGTGTGTGTGTGTGTGTGTGTGTGTGCATGTTCCTACAGAGGTGTGTGTGTGTGTGTGTGTGTGTGTGTGTACCTTGCGGTTGAGGAAGTGACTGGCGACTCTACACAACATTAGGATACTGTCTTCAAGGTGAGTCCACATCACTCTCTGCCTTGTCATCATCATCAGAGCTTTATGATCCGCCTCATCCTTACACAAATGCTGATTCTTCACTACACACACACACAAACACATACACAAACCAGACTGCTGTCTTTCTTTATCTGTCTTCTTGTCCTCTCTCCCTGTCTCACCTTCTGACTCTTAATCCATCAGGCTCTTACTCAGTCTTGTTTTAGGTAAGATAAATGAAAAATGTGTTGCTCTTTTTCTCACATTTTCTCTTCTTCTTAGGAGGCTTGATGATTTCTTTTTTCTGCCTTTTGCGTTTCTGTTTCTTTCCCCCACGCACCACTTGGTTCCTTGAGTTTGGTTCCACTCCCATCTCTACAGTCTCCTCCAGAACAGTAAGAGGAGCCAACTGACCACCTCCCTGGAACACTGACAGTTACAGACAGTCATCCATTAAAACACCCCACTGACGTGATAAAGGCTTACTAACTAACTAACTAAAACACACACACACACACACACACACACACACACACACACACACACACACACACACACACAGTTCTGACCTGTAGATTTGGAAAAGGGGTGTTTGGACAGTAGGTTCCTTAGACGCATAGCACTATTGTCTCCAGGCTGAGGAGACAAATGTCCATACAGCATTATTACAACATCCACACATTCCGACAATGTTACACCAACCTCCACACAACATTCAGAACTTGCACTAGCAACTTAGAACTGGGGGAGGGGTGGGGAGGGGTTAATATAACAAGGACACATGCTCTGACATTACTACAACATTCACACGACATTACTAACAACCCACACACATGAAATTATTTGGAAAAAAAATAGTTTGTGCATCACGGAAACTCTTAGCAAAAGTTATTTGTGTCAAAACAAATATGGTTTATATACTTGTATGGTTATATCATTGCTAATATTCAGCTTCTTTATCAGAAACTAAGTTGAAACAGTAAGTCAGCAGGTTAAGCAACACACAGTGACAGGCTGAGGTCAGTTTTAGCTCATTGGACAGCTACTTCCTCAGCCTGCACTACTTATTGAAGCTAAAACACGGAGGCATGTTTGAGACAGTGGAGTGCGGAGCCGCGTGTAAAAACCTGCGTCTTCCTCCACGATACATTAGTTCCATATATCGGATCAGCGCAACCTGTAATTACCTGGAAGAGGTTTTTAATAATTAAAACTGGGAATTGATCAATTTTGGATGTGTGTAAAACACAAGGTCACCTTTCCGACTCGGGCTGATGAGAGAAAACCCTGTATTATATCAGACAGGTTATATGGGAAATCCCAGATGAAATAGTGATTCCAGTAAAGGGGAATAAAAAAAATACCGTTCACTGAGTAAACTGAATAGATTTTTGTCAAATCTATACATATACATATATACACATACATATATATATATATATATATATATATATATATATATATATATATATATATATATGTATATGTATATATGTATATGTATATACATACATACATACATAGATGCTCCCCCACTTACGAACATTCGTTTTACGAACATCTGGTCAGGGGACGAGAGTGAAAGTGAGAGTGAAATGAAATTGAAGAACAAGTAGTAATAGAAATGGAATATAATCTATAGTAAGATATCTCATAAATATCAGTATGAAATATGATTAAACATTATCCTGAGGTACACTTAATACTAGGCTCCTGCAGAAGGGGGCGTGGCTGACACAAATAAGCAGAAGGATACATTTCTGAACTCGTGCCAAAAGTTTCAAAGAATAAACGACTCCAGTATTATAATGAACTGGATAAGAGTGAAACTCTCTGTAAATCTGATCAGATCCGCTGTGCTGTGCTTGAGAGGAACCAGGAGTTTAAACACAAAAGCCGATCAGTTCAATTGTCCAGTTGTAGTGTCGCCTGTGTATGTGTGTGTGTGTGTGTGTGTGTGTGTGTGTGTGTGTGTGTGTGAGAGAGAGAGAGAGAGCGAGAGAGAGAGAGAGATAGAGAGAGACAGATTGTATACAGTACAAACTCGTGTGGATTACTTATACAAGGTTTAAACATACGTTCCCCTCTAAAGAATGCCCTGTAAAGACTTATGAATAAATTCATCTAACGAATGACCGTCTGGAACCTAACCTGTTCGTAAGCTGGGGATATATATATATATATATATATATATATATATATATATATATATATACACACCCACACCCACACACACAAAATCTCACAGCAACATTTACTTGTGATTGGCGAATTTCTCTTGTGTCGCACACTCGATAATGAAGGAATTTTGAGCCCTGTACAGCAGCCACACAAAAACATTACCACAGCATCCACACAACACTACTACACCTTCCACACACCACTATACCAACCCACAGCAGATTACTACAGCCCACTACAACTGCTGAAGCCTCCACACAACATACACATAACATTATTACAATCTCTACACAACATGACTACATCTCACCTTCTTGGGTTTGTTGAGCAGGTAAGTGGTCCAGAGCCAGTTACGTTTCATGTGTGAAAAAAAGGAGGAGTCTAATCCACCCGCTCCTTGTCCATCTCCTGGGATTTGGCCATCATCAACAACTTCACAGCTCCCTCTGACAAACCAATAAAAAAATTAAAAAACACAAACTCACTTAAACAGGATGCCCTACATTAGTCACAAATTCAATGCTGACAGTTTCACCACGCATACAGAAACAATTCAACACCACTGCTCTCACTTTAGTGTGTACTGCAGTCTCTCGTAAGATAGTCTCGCTGAAGTACCGCAAGGCTCTGCGGTCTCTGCATCACCATCACAATGACGAGAACGAATCATGCCTGTCCATTAATATTGGCTTTAATAATAATAATAATAATAATAATAATAATAATAATAATAATACACCCATTATTTATAATGCAGTGTGTGTGTTACCTAGCGGAGTGTTGAGACACACACACATCAGGTCAAACCAGTATTTATCCACATCCTGCGAGGTGTTAAAGGTGTAAGGACGTCTGTCGAATGGGCGTGTCTCTATAGCCAAGTTATAGTGTGGCTCACATGCTGTCGTGTCTACAACAATTGCCTGTTTCTTGAGAAAAAAAAAGGCCTGAGGCACACAGAGAGAGAGAGAGGGGGGAGAGAGAGCGAGAGAGAGAGAGAGAGAGAGAGAGAGAGAGAGAGAGAGAGAGAGAGAGAGAGAGAGAAATTCTATGAAAGCAAAAACGTACAGAGATTCATGGATCACTGACAGAGTATTTTCTTCACAGTGGTGACATTCACTTGCGCAGTGTACTATACAGTGTACAGGGTGAATACTGTATAAGATTTAATATCACATCACAACACGTGTATTTGAGAAAAACAGCAAACTGAAAATGTATGAGATGAGCATTTAGTGTATTAAACAGGCTGCAAGGGTGTGCAACAGGTAGAGAGAGAGAGGGGGGGGGGGGGGAGTAGGGGTGTGAGAGTGAGTGAGACAGGGAGTAAGACAAGCAGCAGGGATGTTACCTGATCTTTATCCATGAACTTCTCATTCGGCCCGAACTGTAAAAGGCCCATACAGCACAGTTTCTGTAAGTTCTCATAGAAACTGAAGAAGTACTTCCTGTTTGGACAGGAAATGGCATCATGACAATCAACATTGTATGATCAACACAAAACAAATAAACAGTGATCCTTGTTAATTCTACTATTATAACTGTTATTAGCTTCATTATCATATTTCTTTTTAATTTATGATCGCACACACCGGCGGTGCAGTAGACGTGTTTTGATGCTGGACGGTAGGAACCTGATGAGGAGATGCTGCTTCACTGGGTCATTTAGATACTCCTCCAAACCATCCACCTAAACACACACACACACACACACACACACACACACACAGACACACACACACACAGACACACACACACACACACACACACAGAGCAGATGATATATAGTGTATAATATAGTAGCTGAACGGCAGTATAGAATGGTTCTGAGGTATTGGGTTAGCGTGCATGTGTGCGCACCTTGAAGTTGATCTGAATGATCTGCACATACACACTGAGGGGAAGAGAGATGAGCGCATCGCTGGTTAAAGCCCAACCGTAACCAAACTCCCTGTGTATCGGCAACGGAGGAATAAACCTCTTCCAATTCACCTCATTAACATACACTACAGAACATAACATTTTATTATTCAATAGAAACTTTAATAATCCCAGAGGGAATTTCACAATCAGATCTCAGTCACTATCAGCCAGTCAAATAGGTAAAATAAATATAATAAATGGCAAAAGTAAAAAAGAAAAGATTAAAACTATTAAAAAGATAAATAAATAGAAAAACAAAATCATATTTTAATTACTTTTTTTGCAGGTCTGATCGGTTGATCGTGATTGCTGGGATCTGATTGGCTGACTGTGACTGTCAAACTCAAATTGACTGACTCAGAGTTGATTGGTTGATAGTGATTGATGAGCTCTGATTGGCCGAAGGTGAGCCATCCCGTACCTGTGAACTCCTTATGTTCTGGAGCTACTGTCTCAGCACTCATCTGCTCCACCTGTGTGCCAGGAGAATGCTGATTGTCCTGCACATCAGACGTGCCCTCCAACTCGGTTGTCACAGTCGGGACATTGGGGTCACAAGGATGGCATGATTTTAGAGGGTGACCATAGATCAAATACCACAGAAAAGTGTGGACCATACGGAGACGTGCCATCTTCGGTTGGTAACCAAGAGCACGACTCAGTCCTGGGACTGACAGACACACAGAGAGAGAGAAAGAAAGTGAGAGAGCGAGAGAGAGAGAGAGAGAGAGAGAGAGAGAGAGAGAGAGAGAGAATAAGCTCCCCATGATGAATGAAATCAACAATCTGAAGGGACACACACTCACCTATACATGGTTTGAAGTCCTTCAGCTCCTTCACTCCCATCTTCTCTTCAGTCTTTCCCTGTAAACTTATTCCAGTCGCATCAGGCTTTGCTTTTGCTTTATTCTCTTCCTGAAGCACCTTCAGCTCCTCATTTCTCATTCTGAACGTTCAACACACACACACACACACACACACACACACACACACACACACAGAGAGAGAGAGAGAGAGAGAGAGAGAGAGAGAAGTGAGACTCAATCTGCATCAATCAAGCCACATTAGAAACTGAATGTGTACCACTGAAATCCAGTCAGGAAATAATCATCACAGGAGTTTTTACCGTTGCACAGTGTAGGAACTGGAAATCTTGAACCGGACCTGCTCTATAGAACTTCTCACTAACGGGTCATCTGGAGTGATGGACGGATGAACCACAAACTCCACCTGTTAAAAGATGCAGCTAGAAATTACATCACTTATCAGTCCAGGTCCTGGTGCTCAGTTTCTTAATCTGAGACTTTGGCCATCAGATACTTGGCTTTTAAGTCTTGTCAGTTCAGGAATCGGGCCAAAAGAGTTCCAGTCTGGGCCCTGAAGAGTCTTCGTATTTTTGCTTTTGATCCTCTAAGTCAGGCGTGTCAGACTCATTCCACAAAGGGCCGTGTGGCTGCAGGTTTTTGTTTCAACCAAGCAGCAGCACACCTGACTCGCTCATTTAAACAACTGATCTGAGTCTTCAGGCAGGTCAATCTGTGTGCTCTGTATAGACATTGACCAATCAGCTGCCTTAAAACGCAGATCAGTTTTTTAAATGAGCGAGTCAGGTGTGCTGCTGCTTGGTTGAAACATAAACCTGCAGCCACACAGCCCTTTGTGGCATGAGTTTGACACCTATGTTCCAAGTCATGGTTAAAGTCTCATTTCTCAGTTTGGAAATCTTCTTTGTTGGAGCCCTGGCCAAAACTAGTCTTGGTTTGAGTCCTGGGCCTTAAGACTCTTCTCAAAATTCATCATCTACAAGGTGCGCGACTATTAACCTGGAAATTGCAAGTTCGAATCCGGTTTAATGCCACAGCTGTCCATGACCGGAGTCCACGGGAGTTGATTGGCCGAACTCTCAAGTGAGGGAGGGATGGCATATGCTCACTTCCCTGTCACTGACAGTGACTGCCAACCAATCACAGGCGTCTGTGAGCTCATTTGTTGGAGGGGTGGATAGCGCTTTCCCTTGAAGTGTGTTAGAGCCACCCCCAAATACGCATGCACCTCAGATCAAAAAAAGGTGGGATTCTAGCATTGGATGTCACGGAGGGGGCGTGTGGATACTTCCACACCTTCTTGGTCGGTGGTGATAGTGTGATAGGAAGGTAATACCTGATGGGTTGGAATAGGATACGAATAAATTAGTGAGAGAATGGGAAAAATTAAAAAAAAAAAAAATTTCTCTGTTAAGGCGTCGGTCTCGGTGATCAGGGCCCTTGGGTGGGTCTACAGCAACCTGATTAGAGTGTTGGTCTTGTTGTGACTTGGTCTCAATGCACAAAGTCTTGATTTTGGTATTGTTGGTCAAAGTCCATTTCTGGTGCTACCTGACGAGTTTTGGTCTGGTACCTATTTGCCCAAGTACTGATCTCGGTCCTGCTGGTCAGAGTTTCAGGATGTAGCCACATATTTATTTCTCTTCTGTTTAGCGTGTGTGCGTGTGTGTGTGTGTGTGTGTGTGTGTGTGTGTAAGAGGAAAATAAAAAGATTACATTTTTGCTGATGCCATCCTGTATTATGGTAGTTCTGTAGAGTTTGAGGAATCCTTCTTTAGCGAGAGAGCGCGTCAGCCTCAATATGCTTTTCTTACACACTTTAGTATTCACACCTTCCAGCTTTTCCTCATCCGTCAGCTTCTTTTGCAGCCTGATACAGAATTTGAACAAGTTAGAAAAACACAAGTGGTTCTCCAGAGAATTTAGATGGTGTGTGTGTGTGTGTGTATGTGTGTGTGTGTGTGTGTGTGTGTGTGTTTCTCACGTATAAAGCCCCTCGATGACCTTCAGGCTGTTGACAGCTTCTATAATAATGTTCTTCCGTTTGAGTAGACGATAAGTCTCTTGCGAAGGCAAGTTTTTCCTTTTTGAAGTTGTCTAAGAAAGAAAGAACTTCAATTCACCTCTATCCAGATTTATATATAAAATTCTCAGTCTATGCATCTCCATCCATCCGAACTATGTACTGTGCTGTAGAATGTTTATCCTTTTGTTTTGTTTATCCAATTTATTACACTTCATGTGCTTTTATGTTCTTTTTGTGATGATCTGTGTTTTTGGGGACTTTGATTTTGGCGGCTCTGTTCTCCAGCTCCAGCTGAGGGGCGTGGCTCACCTGCTTGGGCTGAATGTAGCAGCGCACACCTGAATTCACTCCTCTAATCTACTCTCAATGAACACAAGCCGCACGCTCACCTCTCCGCCAAAAGATTGTCTCGCATCACGTCCCTGCGTCCTCTCTGGTTCCTCTTTACAGCTCCATATTTTCCTAGTGTTTAATGTTTATTGTGTTTGTCTTTCTTATCAGTGCTGTAGTTACTGTGTTTGCACTCTGATTAAGTGCTTCCTCTTTGAATAAAAAATCTCCTCTGTACCATCTCACACTGCCTCCTTCATTACGTCTGTATATATATATATATATATATATATATATATATATATATATATATACACATGTAGTAATGATCAAATAAAAACTTTTTAATTTTGTACTCTGATATTTATTGATAATAATTACAGGGATCCTTCACTTTCCACGGTTAATTGGGCCCGAGATCCCCACGCGACCATCGAAATCCGCGAAGTAGGATCACCCCCACCCCCTCCCTCACCCCACCCCCACCCCCGAATGACGTAGACGTACATGTATATGTGTATATAATATCAATAAATACATATCAAATGCTATAAATGCTTATACAGTCGGCCCTCTACTTACGAAAACCTCTGAATACAAAAAATCCAGGTTACGAAAAACATTTTCCTAAATTTTCACCCTCTGTATACGAAACAACTTCTTCTTATGAAAAGCACCAAACGCGCCATTCAAAAATTCAAAAGGGCCATTCAAAAATTCAAACAATGCGCGAGTTGCTCTCTGATTGGCTGTCTCCCAACATCCCGCCCCGCTGGCCTCCCTTTGGCCTCCCATTAGCCAGGAGGGAGCTGAATCTCCATAGTACTGTACCCATAAGCTTGTTTGTCACACGCGTAAAAAAGAGATGTACTGTTGGTTCGTGAGTTTCGTGAGGTTTTTTGAGAGTACTCATTGCAGCTTATTTGAGGAGGTCTGGATGAGCCACGCCCCGTCTCAAAAGCTCCGCATTCGGCCATGAAGCTTTTCTGTGCACGGAAGTGGGCGGCGCCACAAAAGTTCCGTGCACAGAATGCTCCGTATGACAAAAGACCTCCGATATTGCAAGGAAGCAGGTTAATATTGAGTCCAGACCTCAGATCTTTCAAACAGGTAATTCCGCTTTAATTACAACACCCCGTCTCAAAAGCTTCGTCAGTTGCGCGTTGCGTGTGGGCGGTGCCCACATATGGCAGAGCGTGCCACTCAAAGAGAGAGAGAGAGAGAGAGAGAGAGAGAGAGAGAGAGAGAGAGAGAGAGAGAGAGAGAGTGTTGTGAGTGTGTGTGTGTGTGTGAGGGAGACAGAGAGAGAGAGAGAGAGAGACAGAGAGAGACAGTGTTTTCTGTGTGTGTGTGTGTGTGTGTGTGTGTGTGTGTGTATGTGCATTAATCGAAAATGTTTAATAATGGTTTCATTAATAAATGTTAATAAAATGTTTAAATGGTTTAATAAATCAATTTCTTTTACTTTTAACACATATTTCACACATATTTCATACAAAATTGGTGTACTTTTATTATTTTTAAAGGGTTTATGGGGTAGTCTTGGGAGCCTTGGTACGAATCACGTGTTTTATATGTAAAATGCGCCTCTACTTCCGAAAACTCCAGGTTACGATAAATGCTCTGGAACGGATTCATTTCGTAAGTAGAGGGCCGACTGTAATAACAATTAAACATTGAAAAAAATAACACAAGAAGTAAATAAAATATAAATACACGCATACAGATGGTATTGCATGAGAATAAGAAGACACACATGCATGCGCGCGCAGATACAACAATGTAAGTAGTTTTGATGGGAGACTTTAGGTTGTTTTTTGTGTTTGTTTAGGGTTTTTTTCATAATTGTCCTTGCTTTTGTGGCATTTTCCTTGACTTTGTCCTCTATTCATCCTTAATTTCCTTATTTTTTAATTCGAATGAGTATTAAAAAAAAAAAAAAAAAAAACGCAATGCACTGAAGTCGCATGAATCGAAACACGAAGTAACGAGGGACCTGTATTTCAGACTCATCGGTAAGTTGCGATTTATGTACTCTTTAATAGCGACTGATTCTCTTCGCTCCAATGTTTTCCTCTCCAACTTACCAACATTCATTTTGCAAACATCCGTTGATACCAACAAAGCTGTCCTAGATCGGAAGTGAAAGTGAAATGAAATTGAAGAACAAGTAGAAATAGAAATGGAATAAAATCTACAGAAAGATAGATCATAAATATAAGTATGAAATATGATTAAACATTATTCTAAGGTACACTTTATACTAGGTTCCAGCAGAGGGGGGCGTGGCTGCGCAGATGCACACACAGATGCAACAATGTATCGAGTTTTGATGGGAGATTTTGTGTTGTTTTTTGTTGGTTTAGAGGTTTTTTGCATAATTGGCCTTGCTTTAGTGACATTTTCCTTAACTCTTTCACCAATTCTTCCTTAATTTCCTTATGTTTTAATTCGATGAATATTTATTTATTTATTTAAAAAAAAACTGCGATGCACTGAAGTCGCATTAATTGAAGCGTTAAGTAGCAAGGGATCCCTGTATGTATGTGTATGTATACTGTACATATATATTTTATTATCAATAAATATCACAGTAGAAAATTAAAAACTTTTTACTTACTTTTAAACTTAAACTTAATTACTACATTTTACTACATTAATACTGCATTAATGAGTAAAACTCTATATAATGTGTTTGAGAAGCATATTTTAGCGCATGTAATATGATACATAGGGTTTTAATTCCGGGTACAGAACTCTCGGATTATCTTGATTCGCGGGTGGGGCCAGAACCAAAACCCCACGAATAATGGGGGCCTACTGTACTTTGGTCCGTCCGTCTGTTATCTAAATACACAAACCTCCTGGTTGTCACCGATGTCCTCAATCACCGTCACAGTCTCTTTGCCTATCTGAAACTGGTCGTCGACGGTGCTGGGGGTGTGGTCAGCAGTATCATCCTGGTTCATGAGTGAATCATCTTGTTCTTCCATTTCGCTCAACTCTGCTCCCCGAGAGGATTCAAGCTTCGCTCTGGGACAAGCAGACTGCTTCTCTTTAAAAAAATAAATTAATTAATTAATTAAAAATTAAAAACCACATTACAAACATATGATCAGGTGTGCGAGTTATGATTGGGTGGGCGTGGTCACTCACTCCGCAGGGGTGTGGAATGACTCAATGGTGAGACAGCAATTTTCTTCTGTTTTTGTTTTGGCACTGATTTAAGCGTCCTGTCAGATTCGTCCTTTGATCTTTCTCCTTCTGCAGGAACATTTTTCTCTGCCTGGAGTTCTCCCTCAGTATCCAGTCCTTGAGAGGGTGTGTCCTCCTGTGGTGCTCGGAGTTTCTCACTGCGCTCTTTCTCTTTTGTGAACTCCAAGTTCAGTTTGCTTTTCTCTGCAAAACATTTACTGACGTACTTCATCATACGCTGTCTCCCCTCATCCTGCATAAAACCCTGCCGCACAGACAATACTGTTAATATTTATCTGCCAAGACATGTAGAAAGTGTGTGTGCGTGTGTGTGTGCGTGTGTGTCTTACCTGCATCATTTGGTTTTTCTCCAGAACTTTACTGATCATGCGGCTCTCTAGTTTGCCGATATTCAGTCGTATTCTTAACTCTGTCTTGGAAATACCTTTCGATCCGGCCGCCACCACTGAACCAACCAATCACAGCACAGAAGGCAGGTCAGCGCTACCACACCTTCCATTTCGGAAAGTATTCAACAATACCCTTCACATTAATAATACTGACGCTCGCCGACTTACGTTTTTAATTGGTTCTGGATGGTCGAACGTACGTTGAAAGTGAACGTAAGTTGTTACAGTGATGTATGACGTGTGACGTATGACGCTCATACTGTACTATACATCCATAAATACCATTACTGTATCTCATAAAACACCCCTAAATCAATTATTATAAACATAACATTGTAAAATAATATAAAATATATCAAATAATATCAACATTAATTTCAAATAAGTCACTTATTTATACCGAATCGCTTTACATGAAGCTTAAAACAGCCAATCAAGCTTACAATATGTG
>CM045744.1:44308975-44356475 GCA_024760905.1 Plotosus lineatus | reverse complement strand
GACTTTCTCATCAATAACAGTCATTAAGTTTATTTATAAGATTGTGAATACACATCATTTCTTGTCCAGCAGAACTCAACTCCTGCTGTGGGGTGAACGTGCACCCTGTGCACCCCCCACCACCACCACCACCAGCCTGCGCCCTTGAATAACAATCCATCAGCTTTGCAGTTCTCCAGTGCTTTCAGATCCCTGCTTAGTCATGCTGGTGTATCTATCACTGGTTCTATTAAATTGTATATTGTAAATTGTATATGATATTAAATTGTGTAGCACAGACCACAACATCCTTATTGAATGTTGTTGATACTGGGGCTGATATGGTTGTGCCGCCAATCTCTTTTGATTCGGCTCTCTGTGATCGTACATACAGTGTTACCAGACCTGGGCTGAGTGCATCTGTTGAGGGAATCTTAGAATATATTGCTGGATGCGTAGAGCGTACATTCACAAAGAAGATTTCTTGCAGGTAGAAGATATCTTACTTCTTGTAAGGAGCCCACTTGTGTTCTCCCCTAAACTGGTACTGAGATGGCATGTGCATGTACTGTACAGATGTTTGGCCATTGTGCATCAATATCCCAGGTGAACTTGTACCAAAAAAAGATCTGAAATAATTGTTAATATGACAAGCATGTATGTAACTGGTCTGTTATTTAGTATACTGTATCTGTGATCAATAAAAAAGTTTCATGTTGCTACTGCTCATTTATATGATATATCATTACATGTGTAGCTTAACTGTAAGTTATGGCGGCACGGTGGCGTAGTGGTTAGCACGTCCGCCTCACAGCAAGAAGGCCCGGGTTCGATTCCCGGCCTGGGCGTTTCTGTGTGGAGTTTGCATGTTCTCCCCGTGCTTGTGCGGGTTTCCTCCGGGTGCTCCGGTTTCCCCCGCAATCCAAAGACGTGCACTGTAGGTTAATTGACCGTTCTAAATTGACCGTAGTTTCTCTCCTGCAGCGGCACTGGAACCCAGTCGTATCGGCACTTGCCTTTCCATTGGATCCTTCCAGTGGTGCCGAGACAGGGGGGGGACTTGCTGCTTGGGTAACAGCCTGTCCCTCATTACTCCCTACCCAGGCTCTGTGCACTGGGGAGTATCACCAGTCGGGATACTGGCCAGAGTGCAGCCATAGTCCTTCGGGACTGACGGAGGCCTACGTTAACTGTAAGTGTTTGTGGTTATAAGTGTGTAGCGCCGTTGTGTTACAAAAAGTGTCCAAAAAATTCCTTGTAATTTGTGGAATACATAAATTGAAATCCCTGCTACACTATACTAAGACAAGAGAGGTGGGCGTGGCCGTTGACATGTTTGATATGGGGAATGTGTTCCTCCTATTATGTGTCGCTGTATCTTCCAAACCTTCCTGGGCATGCTGCAAATGTTTACATTATATTCACGTCTCTAAAAAACCAAAACATCCCAAATATTTAGATTTATCGCATCGTTTTCCATATCGATGTGTTTCTGTTTCTCATGCTTTTTGCCCGAACCGGAAGTCAGAGCCTACTGACCACGGCGGCATACATAATGGATGCAGAGCGTGCAGTCCAGTTTTTCTTCCACGTCATTGACAGGTATTGTCTGCTAAACATACGGCAGAATGATTGACCTCATTTCCAGTAGGTGGCGCGTCAGCGTACATGCGCAAAAGGATCGCCGTACGAATAGCAAACAATAAATCCCGTCCGATGCCGTAGGGTGGCCACGGCCTTTGTGTTGATGCTGAAACACGAACGGGGAGAGGGGGGTACTGACCGGTCGTAGATGGTGACCGGAGGTCTGTCCTGAGGAATGAGGTAAAACGACACCTCTTCACTTGACACCAGAAATTTCCACACATGCTCCCGGGTCATGGTGTCTAAAGTCAGGGGGAAACAAGGCTTGCGGTTCTCCAGTCTGATCCATAGAGAACTCAGAGTGATTCCGTCCAGTCCCTCTAAAGCCACCTCGTCCAATACCACCTCCAGCGGGTCCATCTTTAATCACGAATCAGTACCAAATACTGTAGCTTCAAATGTATTAGCCGCTAGCTTTCCTCACAAACGCATATCGCGCACGAGCCCGGGCCATGTTTGTTTCCTTTTCCGCGTCTGCCTACTCCTGAGCACGAGCGCCGTGCTGATTGGACAGTCTGGGAGCGCGGACGGCAATCTGGCCAATCACGGCGTATGACGCAACACACACGCGTGCGCGCGCGCGCGCGCATCCGTTCATGATTCTCCTCTGTCGTGGTAACTGAAACCTGCTGTCGCCATCTTGCGGAAGTCACAGACATAATTCTTGAAAAACACAAAAAAGATACCCAATGACAAGGGGCATGTTTAAAAAAGGATACAAACAATTTGTCTACCAACATTTCATGGTCACCCCGTATACAAGAAAATGCTAGTTACATTTGATTAAATATTCTAAATATATATTCCATCCTTGAATATGGGGCAGTGGTGGTCTAGTGGTATAGGGCGCTGGATCGCTGATCCAAAGGTTGGGGGTTTGAGTCCCACTCTCCACAGGGTTGTCACTGTCCCCCCCCAGTGCGGCCAACTGGGTTATCAAAGGCGGGCCATGTCTCTCAGTGTCTATGGTGAGAGGTTGATGTAAAAGAACCATTGCTGACTTTCGTAAAGAGGAGCTGCAAAGTCGTCAGCGTGTTTCTGTCCCTCGCTAAAAAGGGTTGTGACAGGAAGGGCATCCGACGTAAAAACCTCTGCCAAATCAAACGTGCAAATCAGATGATCGAGTTTACATGTTCTCACTGTGCTTGTGTGGTTTCCCTCTGGGTACTCCAGTATCCTCCTACAATACCAAAATATGAACAGTAGTCTAATTCCTCTTCTTTTCCTTCCAGCTGTTCCCTTCAGGGGTCGCCACAGCGAATCATCTGCCTCCATCTCACCCTACCCTCTGCATCTTCTTCTCTTACACCAACTACCTTCATTTCCTCCTTCAACACATCCATAAATCTTCTCTTTGGTCTTCCTCTAGACCTTCTGCCTGGCAGTTCCAACCTCAGCATCCTTCTACCAATATACTCACTATCCCTCCTCTGTACATGTCCAAACCATCTCAGTCTAGCCTCTCTGACTTTGTCTCCAAAACCTCTTACATGTGCTGTCCCTCTGATGTGCTCATTCCTGATCCTATCCATCCTCGTTACTCCCAAAGAGAACCTCAACATGTTCATCTCTGCTACCTCCAGCTCTGCCACCTGTCTTTTCCCCAGGGCCACTCATCTGAGTCTTCAGGCAGCTGATTGGTCAATCTGTGTGCTCTGTCCAGAGACTGACCAATCAACTGCCTGAACACTCAGCTCAGTTGATTAAATGAGCAAAGTCAGGTGTGCTCCTGCTTGGTTGAAACAAAAACCTGCAGCCACATAGCCCTTTCTGGCACGAGTTTGACACCCCTGTTCTAAACTATACGTCATCACTGGCCTCATCACCATCGTGTACACGTTTCCTTTCATTATTGCTGATACCTTCTTATCACACATCACACCGGACACTTTTCTCCAACCATTCCAACTTCCTGCATACACTTCACCTCTTTTCCACACTCTCCTTTGCCCTGGACTGTTGAGCCGGGTACTAAAAGTACTAGACACTAAAAGTACAAGTACTAAAAATCTTCCACCTTCTTTATCTCTGCTCCCTGTAACCTCACTGTTCTTCTTGAGTCCTTCTCGTTCACACACATGTATTCAGTCAAATTGACTGTTACGAATCATGCTAATGTGTGAGTGTGAATAGTTGGCCCTGCAATAGCCTCGCGAGTTGCCTAGGGTGTACCCCACCCTCGCCCAGAGCTGACGGAGATGGGCGCCAGCCTCCATGTAACCCTAATTTGGATTACTGTAAGTGGCTCATAGAATTAATGAAGTAAGAAGGCATCGATACACGTTCCTGAAAAAAATCTTTGAAGATACTGCCTTCAGCTCAGGCAGATTGCTCTGACCGGTCATTAAAACAAGGAAGATGGAAGCTGGAAATTATCTCAGCCAACACTGGCTGAAGGCTGGGCACATCCTGGCCAGCTTGCCAGACCACAGCAGGTTCAATACACAAACAACCACTCACAACCACACTTGGACCTAAAACATGCTAACCACTGCCCCACAAGACATGCTAACCACCACATCACCGTGGCGCCCACCAATAAAAACTGCCCTTTCTATTCAAATGGGAAAAATTGTGCCAACTACCAAGCCTTGTAGGCTAGGAGCCTTCATTCTAGTACTAACAACCTTTCGCTGTGTAGGTATTGGAATTGGGGAACTCCATCCATTAATTAATAAACACGTACACTAACAGTCACATGAAGATGGACTTGAGAAACGTTTCAAATTCACCATGCACCCCTGACTGATGTGCTGACCCAGACAGCTGCTCTTCATGATGCCAGATGAAATTTCCAGTTCATGTTTACAGTTATGAAAGTCCTTCCTAAATGAATCTGTATTATAAAATATCTCCACATGAAACTATTTTACTATATAATAATATCTCCACATGAAACCTAGCCCCACCCTAGACCCGCTGCAGTTTACCTACAGGCCCAACATCGGGGTAGAAGACGCCGTCATCTACCTTCTGCAGCGGGCACTCACCCACCTGGAGATCGCTGGCAGCGCTGTGAGGGTCATGTTCTTTGACTTCTCCAGCGCCTTCAACACCATCAGGCCAGCGCTTCTGCGGGGGAAGCTGGAGGACGTGGGAGTGGACGGGCATCTTGCTGCCTGGATTATCGACTACCTTACTAACCGTCCACAGTACGTGCGGCTGTGCGGCTGTAAGTCAAAGGTGGCAGTCTACAGCACGGGGGCACTGCAGGGCACCGCCCTCTCACCCTTCCTTTTCAACATTTATACCTCGGACTTCATCTATAGCACAGACAGCTGCCACCTCCAGAAGTTCTCGGACGACTCCGCCATCGTGGGCCGTGTGTCAGAGGGGAACGAGCAGGAGTACCGGTCGGTCATCGTTGACTTCGTGGACTGGTGTGAGCGCAACCACCTGTGCTTGAACACTAGGAAGACGAAGGAGATGGTGGTCGACTTCAGAAGAAGCACTCGAACACACACACACACACACACACACACACACACACACACACACACACACACACTAGTGAAAGTCCAGGGACAGGACATTGAGACAGTGGACAGTTTCAAATACCTGGGCGTTCACCTTAACAATAAACTGGACTGGTCCCACAACACCAACGCCCTGTACAAGAAGGGCCAGAGTCGCCTCCACCTTCTGAGGAGACTCAGGTCCTTTGGAGTATGCAGACCTCTGCTCAGGACATTTTATGACTCTGTGGTAGCCTCTGCAATCCTCTACGCTGCCATCTGCTGGGCCCCGGGCAGCACAGAGAGGGAAAAAAAGAGACTGAACAAGCTGGTCAGGAGGGCCAGCTCTGTCCTCGGCTGCCCACTGGACTCTGTGGAGGAGGTGAATGAGAGGAGGATGGTAGCAAAGTTCACATCCATCATGGACAACAGCTCTCACCCACTGCACCAGACTGTAGAGAAGCTGAGTAGCTCCTTCAGTGGACGACTGAGACATCCTCAGTGCAGGAAGGAGTGCTACCGCAGGTCGTTCATTCCCACCGCTGTCAGACTGTACAACGCCACTTTGTAACTGTCTGTGAAAATACCGGTTATGTGCAATAAAAACCCCGTGCACTTTAATCAACCACATCTACCCCACTGACTGTCAACCACATCAACCCATCTACTCTGCACTCAGATACATTACACTTTAATATAGGCCAGTCTATAAAGTCGTTCCCTTCTTTTCTTTTATTGTTTATTAATTTATACTATTTATGTATCTATTTATTTATTTACTTATATAATATATATGTATGTGTGTATGTTTGTATTTGTATCTATTTTTGCACCCCCTACTGATGGTACCTCAAGAGCCTGTAACAGTGAATTTCTCCATTGTGAGATTAATAAAGCTGGATCTTATCTTATCTTAGTAAGTACGTCTGAACTTAAGAATATCACTAAACATTTACTTGCACTATTTTTTTCACTTTTTACTTATTTATTTTTATTTTCTTAACTGTTTTATTGAGGCTAATTGGCACATATGACCCTGGGGAACATGTTTTTTTGCCATACTGTACGAGAATTAAGTGTAATTGCACATCCTCTACAGTAGGTGGCCGTGGTGCTCTCACTGTGTTCCCTATGGTGTAGGGAAAAAGCACCAAGCAAACAATACGAAGTGCAGTAAACACTATCGTCATGCGTGTGGTGCAGGGGGGGGGGGCGGGGGGGGGGCGTAAAAAATGTTTTTCTTCCTATAGGGGGCATCACAGAAAATAATTGAGAAGCACTGCACAAGGTGCCCTCGGAGCACGGAGGAATACACGCAGAAGGATACGAGGCTAATCACCACGGAAAAGCCATTTCCATAGCCGAGCTCATAAATCAAAATTTTTTACTGGTTGGATGGAGCAAATTTTTCGATCAAAGCTCGTATCATGGAAAATTCATTATAAAAGTCACTCGTAAGTCAAGGTACCACTGTACAACAAAAATGAGGGTGACACGATGGCGTATTGGTTTACACATTCACATTTCATCTCACAGTGAACAGTTCCTGGGTTCCTGTCCCAGGCTCGGTGAGGGTGTTTCTTCGTGGAGTTTGTATTTTCTCCCCGTGCTTGCATGTTTCCTCCGGATACTCCTTTTTCCTCCCACAGTCCAAAGACGTTGTTCCGAATTTCCCCTAAGTCTTAGTGTGACTTTAAATGGTTTTGTGTGTGTGTGTGTGTGTGTGTGTTGGTCCTGTGGTATTCTGTTGAGCTGTTCAGGGTGTACCCCACCTTCACCCAGTGTTGTCTCAGATAGCCAACTTGCCTGCGATCCTAACAGGATTAAGCACTGTGAGTCTTCTTCTTGTCCTTTCGTCTGTTCCCTTCAGGGGTCGCCACAGCAAATGATCTGCCTCCATCTCTCCCTGTCCTCTGCATCTTCTACTCTTACTCCAACGACCTTCATGTCCGCCTTCACCGCATCCATAAATCTTCTCTTTGGTCTTCCTCTGGGCCTTTTGCCTGGTAGTTCCAACCTCAGCATCCTACGACCAATATACTCACTATCCCTCCTCTGTACATGTCCAAACCATCTCAATCTAGCCTCTCTGACTTTGTCTCCAAAACATCTAACATGTGCTGTCCCTCTGATGTACTCATTTCTGATCCTATCCATCCTCGTTACTCCCAAAGAGAACCTCAACATTTTCATCTCTGCTACCTCCAACTCTGACTCCTGTCTTTTCCCCAGGGCCACTGTCTCTAAACCATACAACATTGCTGGCCTCACCACCGTCTTGTACACTTTTCCCTTCATTCTTGCCGATACTCTCCTATCACACATCACACCGGACACTTTTCTCCATCCATTCCAACCTGCCTGCACGCCCTTCTTCACCTCTTTTCCCCACTCTCCATTGCTCTGGATTGTTGAGCCTAAGTACTTAAAATCCTCCACCTTCTTTATCTCTGCCCCCTGTAACCTCAAAGTTCCTCTTGGGTCCTTGTCGTTCACACACATGTATTCTGTCTTACTAGGACTAACCTTCAATCCCCTCCTTTCCAGGGCATACCTCCACCTCTCTAGATTTTCCTCCACTTGGTCTCTGCTCTCACTACAGATCACGATGTCATCTGCAAACATCATAGTCCATGGAGATTCTTGTCTAACCTCGTCTGTTAGCCTGTCCATCACCATAGCAAACAAGAAGGGGCTGAGAGCTGACCCTTGATGCAGTCCCACCTCCACCTTGAACTCTTCTGTCACACCAACAGCACACCTCACCACTGTTTTACATCTCTCATACATGTCCTGCACCACTCTAACATACTTCTCTGTCACTCCAGACTTCCTCATACAATACCACAGTTCTTCTCTCGGCACCCTGTCATAGGCTTTCTCCAGATCCACAAAGGCACAATGCAGTTCCCTCTGACCTTCTCTGTACTTCTCTATTAACATCCTCAAAGCAAACACTGCATCTGTGGTGCTCTTTCTGGGCATGAAACCAAACTGTTGTTCACAAATGCTGACCTCTGCCCTTAGTCTTGCTTCCACTATTCTTTCCCATAGCTTCATTGTATGGCTCATCAACTTTATCCCTCTGTAGTTGCCACAACTCTGTACATCTCCCTTGTTCTTAAAAATGGGCACAAGCACACTTCTCCTCCATTCCTCTGGCATCTGCTCACTTTCTAAGACCTTGTTGAATATTCTTGTCAGAAAATCTACTGCTACTTCCCCTAGACACTTCCATACCTCAACTGGTATGTCATCAGGGCCAACTGCCTTTCCACTCTTCATCCTCTTCAATGCCCTTCTCACTTCTCCCTTACTAATCTTTGCTACTTCCTGCTCCTCAACGGTCACCCCTTCTACTCTTTTTTCTCTCTCATTTTCTTCATTCATCAGCTCTTCAAAGTACTCTTTCCATCTTCCCAGCACACTTCTGTCATCAGTCAATACATTTCCCTCTCTGTCCTTTATCACTCTAACTTGCTGCATGTCTTTCCCATCTCTATTTCTCTGCTGTGCTAACCTGTATAGATCATTTTCTCCCTCCTTACTGTTCAACCTATCATACAAGTCATCATATGCCCTCTGTTTGGCCTTTGACACTGCTACCTTCGCCTTACGCTGTGTCTCCCTGTACTCCTGTTTACTCTCTTCGGTCCTGTCAATGTCCCACTTCTTCTTGGCTAACCTCTTCTTTTGTACACACTCCTGCACTTCCTCATTCCACCACCAAGTTTCCTTATCTACTTTCCTTCCAGAGGACACACCAAGTACTCTCCTACCGGTCTCCTGATCACATTGGCTGTGGTTGTCCAGTCCTCTGGAAGCACTTCCTGACTACCCAAAGCCTGTTTCAACTCCTCCTTGAAGACAACACGACACTCTTCCTTTTTCAGCTTCCACCACTTTGTCTTCTGCTCTGCCTTTGCCTTTTTCACTTTTCTCACCATCAGTGTCATCCTGCACACCACCATCCTATGCTGTTTGGCAACACTCTCACCAACTACTACTTTGCAGTCACTGACTTCCTTCAAATTACATCGCCTGCACAAGATGTAGTCTACCTGTGTGCTCTTACCTCCGCTTTCATAAGTCACCCTATGCTTCTGTTTCTTCTTGAAGAAAGTATTCACCACAGCCATTTCCATCCTTTTTGCAAAATCGATCAACATCTGTCCTTCTGTGTTCCTGTCCTGGATACCAAACCTGCCCATCACTTCCTCGTCCCCTCTGTTGCCTGCACCAACATGTCCATTGAAGTCTGCTCCAATGACCACTCTTTCACCTCTGGGGGTATTCTGCATCACTTCATCTAAATCACTCCAGAATCTCTCCTTCTCTTCTAGCTTACATCCTGCCTGTGGGGCATAAGCACTAACAACATTGACCATCACGCCTTCAATTTCTAATTTGAGACTCATCACTCTGTCTGACACTCTTTTCACGTCTAGAACATTCCTGACAAACCCCTCCTTCAAGATGACTCCTACTCCATTTCTCTTCCCATCCACACCATGATAAAACAGTTTAAACCCTGCTCCTAAGCTTCTAGCCTTTCTACCTTTCCACCTTGTCTCCTGAACACACAGTATGTCCACCTTCCTCCTCTGCATCATGTCAGCCAGCTCCCTATCTTTTCCTTGCATAGTTCCAACATTCAAAGTCCCTACTCTCAGTCCTAGGCTCACACATTTCCTCTTCTCTCTCTGCCTACGGACACGCCTCCCGCCTCTCCTTCTTCGACGTCTTCGACCAACAGTAGTCCAATTTCCATCAGCACCCTGTTGGTTGACAGCACTGATGGCGGTCGTTGTTAACCCGGGCCTCGACCGATCCGGTATGAATTTTGTTTTGATCATTTGCATTTTTTAAATGTGGCAGAAGTTTTACGCCGGATGCCCTTCCTGTCGCAACCCTCTGCATTTATCCGGGCTTGGGACCGGCATAAGGGGGAGAGACACTGGTTCGTGCCCCCCCCGCCTCATGGCTGCATTTTAAGCATTTTAAGCATCATAAGCACTGTGAGTGAATGTGAGAAAATAACAATTTATACATTTATTTATTTTCTGAATCTTTTAATGCTAATTCAGGTTGTGGGGAGGTTGGCACCCATCTCAGCTGCCTCTGGCCTCAGGGCAGACATGATAACAAAAAATAATAAAACGAATGACCCATGTATACCGTATTTTCACGACCGTAAGGCACACCAGAGTATAAGGCGCAATGAGCGAAATATAAGTCAGTTAAGTCAAACTTGATCCAACTTATTCACAATAACTCAACATTGTTCAACGGGAACACACAGAATATAAAATACTGTAATACACATCACAATAACTCAACATTGTTCAGTTATAACAATATAAAACAATAAACTTACTTTTTCACTTTAATTTCTCTTCCACAAATGCATCGAATGCTTCATCTTCAGTGTCGGAGTTTAACAGTTGTGTGAGTTGGACAGAAATCCCAGACCCCTGTATTATTTTTATTATTATATTATTATGTTTTATTACCAATTATTCCCTCGCGCATGGAGTCAGATCAATAGAGACGGAGATTAGAAGTCTTCCTGGGTCGTGACCTTCTCATTAGTATTGTGTTCATTACAGAACTGAGATCATTACTCCTAAGGAGCTGTATCAGTGTAACTTTAAATTCATGAAGATAATCCGAGGTCTCAGGAGGACGCCTGTAGCGGCACTTTATCCCAGAATTTGGACATAAAGCCCGGATCCCTCGAACTGACGACCTGGACATCGATATCTAGCGGTTGAAGTTCTTTGGTTAATCTACCGGCATGATGGTGAGCTCTGAGTTAGTTCGCTTCACTTGGGTTTTGACGGTGTCAGTGAGATAGAGCCGAGGCCGCACCCACACATAAGGCGCACCTGATTATAAGGCGCAACGGCAGCTTGTGTGACGATTAAAGGCTTTTACGTGCACCTTATGGTCCGAAAATAATTTACGGCACTTGCTTAAAAAGTTATGAACACGTTTAAATCCAGCACATCAGTCTTTTAATCATGTTTACAGCTTTAATTTTAAATGTTCATCACAGAAATAATGGAACACCAAGAATGTTCAGAATATTTATAATTAGGAAGAATTATTTTGTATTAATATAACAGCAGTAAGGAAAATACTTGTGTGTACAGATCGTTATTAAAATAAAGGAACTTTTAAGCTTCATGTTTAAGAATTTAATTTACGACAAAAAGACACTTAATACTCAACATAATACACAACACCGTATATAATTATATCATCACAGTACATCATCACACTCCGACCCTCAATAACATCATCATCATTATCATCATCATCATCATTATCATCATAAATCTGAAATCAGTACAGAATCCACATTCAGTCACGGTCAAGCTACTGGAAGCCTTGAGATTAGAACCTACACAAGTCCTGTACGATATAATTACAAAAAATAATAAAAAATATAATTACAAAAATATAATAAATAAATCTCTTAGAGATTTAAAACACTAAAATACACAGTGTGAGGTTATCATGCAATATCAAAAATAGATTTAAAAAATGCATTCTCACACACACACACACACACACACACAACATACTTTTTCGGAAGAAAATTCAGTTGATTTTCTCCACTTTACAGATAATTCTGCCCTCGAATACGGGCAGGACAGAGTCATTCTCACGCACTTCCTCATAAACAACACCGCAGTCGAAGTCATCACTTGCTTTCTTAAAGAAGAACCTACACACACACACACACACACACACACACATACACACACACACACACACACACACACATACACACACACACACACACACACACACACACACACACATACACACACACACACACACACACACACACACACACACACACACACGGTTCTGTGAGCCTGAATGATATGAGGTTTACATTATTTATCAGCGGGGCTGGTGGTATAGTGGTTAGGGAGCTGCTCTCATGATTGGGAGGTTGTGAGTTCAAATCCCAGTTTGACCCCCACTGTGCTAAGACTCCTGGGCGAGGTCTTAACCACAAGTGTGCCTCTGTTCCCCCAGCAGTATAAATGGGTACCAGTAAAAATATACTGGGAAGGTAACCTGCGCTGGACTAGCGTCCCATCCAGGAGGAGTTGAACTCCTGGTTGCTTTATGCTACAGAAACTGGGGATAAGCACCGGCCCAATAAGCCACTAGGCTCGGGTGTAAAAACCCAACAGACTTAATTATTTACCGGAAACCCTCCAGAGGAACTTACATTAGCAGCTTCATATACAATTGAGCAACTGAGGTTTTAGGCTTCGTTCAAGAGCCCAGCAGTGGTGGTACCGGGAGGTACTTGGTGGTACTGGGACTTGAACTCCTGACCTTCTTTTCAGGAACCAAGAGCCTTAACCATTGAGCCACTACTGCTCACACTCACCTGTAGGCTCCTTTCTTTGTGAGCAGCTCTCTGAAGTGCGCGAGGGTGATGACTCCGCCTTTCACTGTTGTCCGGTATGGAATCGGCTCTCCGCAGAAATAATACGCCACTGTCATGTGTTCGGACACACACTTTCTGCTGGAAATTAAGCACTATATAATGATAAATAAAGTATAAACCACTGTATTACCCACATATCTCGTTACACTCACCTGTACCCCGGTGCTTCACTCTGATTGGCTCCTGCAACGTCCTCACAATGGCATGCATCAGTTTTCTTGGTGCAAACATGTGAGTGTGAGTGGTCTGTAGGAGAACTCCAGCTAGTTGTCCTTAGCACACATTGACACTGTTCATCCGGAAAGATCTCGGGATTCCCAAAGCAAATGTCACCCCACTGAACCGCCGAGGGGAAGGAGCCAAAATGGGCAGAGATCAGGTGGGCGGGACATAAAGTGGACTCAGCAACATCATCTTCCTTCAGGTAAAATGAAAAGATATGAAACACACACACACACACACACACACACACAAACACACAAACACACACACACACACACACACACACACACACACACATACACACACACACACACACACACACACACACCTTGCAGAATGGATTTAGATGTTCCTTCACTTGTCTCCAGTTCTCTCGCTCCCTCTGAACAAGCTTCAGGCGGCTGATCAGATCAGCAGCAAACTTGTTCTGTTCTATGTGGATGTCCTTCGGCATGTGGTGAATAATCTTCACACACACACACACACACACACACACACACACACACACACACACTGATTACACTGTTAGGCAATAATATCACATCATTAATATGTAGATATACAGAAACTTAGAACTGCAACAACTCCCAACAAACAACATGTTATTGTTTCCAGAGTAACTGTTCATCCACAAAGATTACAGATTAAACTCTGTAACGGGGCAGAGTTGCCTAGATTTTCAAATAAGTTATGATTTAAAATGCACACACACACACACACACACACACACACACACACACACACACACACACACTTACATGCATGCGATGAAGGTACGTTGTGTGTGTATCAGCTCTCACACAACTCTGTATGATTCTGCGCTTCAGTTTATACCTTTCAAAGAGAAACAGACAGAGATATATATATATGTATGTATTTATACACACAGAGAGACACACACACACACACACACATACACACACACATACACAAACACATATATATATCTTCTTCTCTTCTTTTTGGCTTTTTGGCTTTTTCCCTTTCTCAGGGGTCGCCACAGCGAATCATCTGATGCACACGTTTGATTTGGTTGATAGGTTTTTAGGTCGGATGCCCTTCCTGACACAACCCTTTAGCGAGGGACAGAAACACACTGATGGCTTTGCATCTTCTCTTTACGAAAGTCAGCAATGCTTCTTTTACATCAACCTCTCACTATAGACAGTGAGAGAGAAAGAAAGACAGTGACAGTGACATATATATATATATATATATATATATATATATATATATATATATATATATATATATATATATAATATGTTTTTTTATATAAATATTCTTCGAATTAAAAAATAAGGAATTTAAGGAAGAATAGGGGGAAAAGTTAAGGAAAATGCCACAAAAACAAGGCCAGTTATCAAAAAAACTAAACAAACACAAAATAAAAACCCCAAAATCTCTCCCATCAAAACTAGTTTCATTGTTGCATCTGTGCGCGTATGTACGTGTGTCATCTTCTTCTCCTGCAATACCGTCTGTATGTGTGTATTTATATTTTATTTAAAACTTATGTTATTTTTAATGTTCAATTGTTATTATATGCATTTATAGCATTGAATATGTATTTATTAGTATTATATACACATATACATGTATGTATATGTCGGTCAAGGGGGTTAGGGGGTGATCCTACTTCACGGATTTCGATGGTCGCGTGGGGATCTCAGTCCCAATTAATTACGGAAAGTGAGGGATCCCTATATATATATATATATATACATAGAGAGAGAGAGAGAGAGAGAGAGAAAAGAGTGGGACAGTGATAGCGAGAGGTTATTATATAGTGTTAGTATAAGATGTGGTAGTTATGTTTATAATGTTGAAAAGTGTAAACGGTGTTCGGTGTGTTATTTATTTGTGTTAGTATTGTTAAATGTAGTCGTTATGCTAATGTTGCTGTTTGTATTAGCATGTGATGTTCACTGTAATGAAGGTGTGATGTGATGTTTTCCAGGCGTAGTTTCGTGAAGCTGAGGTAAGCGTTGATGTTCTGGATTGTTCCATTTCTTTGCTGCTGTGCCTCTGCAGTGCGACGGTGGAAGAATTTCAGCATGTGCTTTGATACCCAGCAATAGTTCACCGTTATATCCATGTACAACAGTACATGTCCAACTCACCCAGCCTCCCAGTGCTCAGGTCTCTCGTGATTGGCTGAAACTGCGTCAGGCCCCACCCATTCTTTCTTCTCTGTTAGCTCAGCAAGGAATCTCGGCACTTCGGCTTTCTGGTTACGGTCCTTTTTTTCACTTCCTGGTAGCTGTACAGGACATTTTATTTCCTGTGTGTAATTTTCCGTTTTTGGCGTGTGGCGATTTCCTTCCTGTGTACTGTTTGGGTCTTGTTCGGAGGTAATCGGTTCCTTCTTCTCGTTTTCTTCCTGTTTGTTTAGTTCCTGCTGGTGATTTTCCGGTTCCGTGCAGATTCCTTGTGTGTACGCAAGGAAGATTTCGGATTTGCAGAAGACAGGAAACACTTCCACCTCCATTGCCTCCTGCACTTCCTGCTTTGCCTGTTCGAACAGCGTTGAGTCCAGCTGTGCGCGACGAACCCGCTCGCAGATCAAACTCTTTGTCGCCTGTTTGATTTTCTTCGCCACAATCCCACTGTTGAGGATGTATTTCCTGTAGATGGCTTTAGCGAGCTTCAGCCGCCGTTTGTCGAACATTTCCGCCGATGGAGATGAATAACTGTTTTAAGAGATTTAGAACGTTAAAATTAATTAATTATTTCAATACACGGATTGCACATACCATTTATTTATTTATTTATTTATATTATTTCTGACTATACCAGCGCAACAGCTATGAATGTATTAAATAGAGTAATTTACCTCGCAGGAGAACAGTATGCTAATCCAAATCCGCTGCATGCTAACCAGAAATCAATGACATCAGTGCATCCCTGACGCTTAAGGAAATCCCTAAACAACGTGACTCCATCCTGATCGTCAAGAAGTGCACTTAGAGATTTTGCCCAACTTGGGTCGGCGTGGTCAGGTGAGTCCCTGCCCTCTGGTTCATAGCTCTCGGGTCGAACTGCGTCCCGCTTAACGTTCTCCTCTCCTGGAACCGGAGGACGGAGCACACCCTCCGCAAAATGGTGGACCGGATCACCATAGCAGTTTGGCACACTCGATGTCATTGTTACTTACGGGGTGGGAGTAAGCCTGGCGAATCAGACGCGTGCTGTAGAGACGGAGACAAAACACTAATGAGATGGACCAGTTTGTTCCAACCAGGTTACAAAATACTGGCTAAATTTTCTACCGTGTAATAATAACAATAATAACAATAATAACAATAATAATAATAACAATAATAATAATAATAATAACAATAATAATAAGAAGAAATACTTACATTTACAAATAAATAATAATCAGAATGAGAATAAAATAATATTTCATAAAGTCTCATGCTGAAGTTTCTTAAATAAATCTGCACAACACGGCCATACCTCAGATTTTACTGTAAAGCACACACACACACACACACACACACACACACACACACACACACACACACACACACACAAAACACTTACTGTGGAAGATCTGAGCAAAAATATGTTGATAATCCTACACTTGTTCACTCATCTGCAGATACAACAGAGTGGGTGAGCTGCAAAAAACAGGAGGCTGAGCACCTCACCCAGCGATGGAGAGGGCAAGATAGAGAGAAGAAGGAGTGCACGAGAAAAGAGGGAGAGAGAGAGAGAGAGAGAGAGAGAGAGAGAGAGAGAGAGAGAGAGAGAGAGAGAGAGAGATGACACAAGTGATTTAATATTATAAATATTCATAACTGCTGATAGGAAATATTTTGCCCACTCGCTCTCTCTCGCTCTCTCTCTTTCTATCTCTATCTCTCTCTGTCCCTCTCTCAAACACACACAGACAATCTCTCTCGCTCTCTCTCTCTCTCTCTCTCTCTCTCTCTTTCTTTCTATCTCTATCTATCTCTATCTCTCTCTGTCCGTCTCTCAAACACACACACACACACACACACAGACAATCTCTCTCTCTCTCTTTCAAACACACATGCATACTCTCTCTCTCTCTCTCTCTCTCTCTCTCTCTCTCACACACACACACACACACACACACACACACACACACACACACACACACAGACACAGTCTCTACCTCTCTTTCTTTCTTTTTTCACACACATTCTCTGTCTGAGTGAGTTTGTAATTAAAACAAAAGAATAGAACAAAATAAAATGAAGGGATTTTCTGTTCTGATGAAATGAACTTAATGTGTGGAACTGGAATCTGAACTCAGAGAACATGAAGCAGTCATATCACTCAAGGATGGGATGGTCAGTGCTGTATCATCCCGACCCAGCCACCACTTTAAAGAACTTTAGAAATACCGACGAAAGTGTGTGTGGGGGATGATGATGATGATCATGATGATGATGATGATGATGATGAAGGTGATTATGTAGTGATAATAATGATGATGCTCATAGTGATGATGATGATGATGAAGGAGGTGATTATGTAGTGATAATAATGATGATGCTCATAGTGATGATGATGATGATGAAGGAGGTGATTATGTAGTGATAATAATGATGATGCTCATGGTGATGATGTAGTGATGATGATGATGATGAAGGAGGTGATAACTGATGAAAAGCTTCAACAGATCAACTCACTGCTCAGCAGCGAACAGTCCGGATTTGAGTCTGAGTGAAGATTGATGGTGGAAATTAAAAACTGAAGAGCACTCGGAGGGGATTTTGGAGCGCTGCTCCATTGCTTGCTCGCCATGTTGATGGTTTCTGCTGCACCTGAAATTCTGCAGCCTTAAGATACTCATACATTTCATTTTTTGAACAGTTTCACCCTTAATAGGCTCGCAGGAGCCCATCTTAGCCCACTCTGAGCGAGGGTGGGATTCAGCCTGAACAGCTTGCCGGTCCATCTCAGAACCAACGTACAGAACCATTCACATTAACACTTACACCTCTGATCAATCTGGAACAGCCAATTAGCCTAGCGTGTCTTTGGACTGTGGGAGGAAACTGGTGTACCCCAAGGAACCCCACACAGGCGCAGGGAGAACATCGAAATTTCATCCAGAAAAGCCCTTGCAGAGAACCCGGGATCTGTTTGCTGTGAGCTGGGCGTGCTGACCTCTGTGCCACCGTCAAGCCCATTTTCAGACATTTATTACTGAAGTTAACGTTGAGCCATTTGATTAACTTTCATAGATATGTTTCCCAAACAGGGCGTGGCATTAAATAAATAAATTTTAAAACGCAGCAGTTTCTTCAAAATGAAGAACATCAACATTCATATCCATTTCACAAAGTGCTCACATCTAACACACGATGAAGTGTTCAAGAACCTGAGTGAGAGTCATTCTACAGGTGTACAGTAAGCAAGTGAGTGTGTGTGTGTGTGTGTGTGTGTGTGTGTGTGTGTGTGTGTGTGTGTGTTATAAGAGTAAAACTGCATTATAATTTGTATGTGTCCCAAAAGACAAAATGCAGAGAAATAATTAATAACCCAGCGTGAGTCGCGTCCTTAAGCACTCACTAAGACGATGAGCCTGACCTTTCAGCCAGCCACAGGAGACACACACACACACACACACACACACACTCATGAATCACACATGAACCCAGTTCATGGTGTCTCTGACCCCAGGGAGGAAGAAGGTGAAGGAGACAAGATGTGAGGTGCAGGAGGTGTATGTGTGTGTGTGTGTGTGTGTGTGTGTGTGTGTGTGTGTGTGTGTGTGTGTAAGGTCACTCCATAGTGGGTCTGATGCACTGCGGTCTCAGTCTTAGTATTCTGCCTCTGTCTCTCTCTCTCTCTCTCTCACACACACACACACACACACACACACACACACAAAACCTTCCAAGCCGTACACTAGTCCTCAGCCTGAAGTCGTTATTATTAATGATGTTGTGATGCTGAATGTTTAAATGTTTTAATTAACCGTGTCTTTCTTAATGAGACACAATCATAACCTTCCTCCTCCTGAAGCTCAGATCACCTCCATCCATACAGGTCTGTAGTTGAGTGATTACATTAAAGTCAGGGTTAAAATCTATTAATTACATGTGGAGTCTCTGTCCTGCTGAAGTCTACTCTCGTCTCAAACCTTCTTCTATATCTTCACGTTTTCTATCTGCCTTTACCCAGTCCGCTCCTGAGGGCCAAAAACCTGGGCTCACATCTCCAGGGCCTACACACTCCTGCTCTCATGAAGAGCACTGGATAAGAAACCATGATGGAACAGGAGACTTTTTGGATGTAATATCTGGAATAGAGAAGATTCTCAAAAGCCTCAAGTGCCAGGAGAATGTGTTTGAGAATGGGTTCCAAATGAACACTTTGGCTTCCATCTCAATTCTTACATCATCTATCCCAAGGTGCACAAATCAAAGGACCATGCTTCTTTCCCTTTGTAGACCTCCAGAGTGAGATGCAGACAGAAGCAGGAGTTCCTGTGTCCTTGTTCCTCCGAGGGCCTGTTATCTGGTGCCCCAATGCAGACCCTACTGAAAATTTCCTGAGAACCAGAAACCTCTTCAGAAACCTGGGTTCTTGTAGTAATAGAAGCAGGAACCATTCTGGAGCAGAAGCATTTAGATGTCTGGAATGGAGATGGAGGTGTGTTTACAGTTAGTATACACCTTAAATAATAAAGCCAGTAGCTTACACCTGGATCCCAGTCCCACCATCCAGATGTACACTGGTATTAGACTTAGATGGATCCAGGACAAGGCTCTCAATTCTCTCCATCACGGTTCCACTAAAGGTTTATTTCAGCTCTATAACCATAATGGGATGTTTGTGGTGAAAAGATTTTACACAATTTTGGTTTCTTTTTATTTTAAGAGCAGTGTGTGAACACACACACACACACACACACACACACACACACACACACACACACACACACACACACACACACTACACATCTTCCAAATCACAGTACACCAAAAAGCTAAAACACTCACAGTGTATATGTGTGTTGGGGGGGGGGGGGGGGAACGAAGAAGTTTCACATCTTCCAGTCTGCCAGTTTAATCAAAGGGGGCCTCCATACCTTCCTGTAGATCTCCACCAAGTCGCCAATGTCTAGTGATGTGGTGAAGATCTACATCTGCTCCTCTACAGGGGTCCCTCAAAGCTCAGTGCTGGGGCCCCTTCAGATGTGTGCTTGTGTAATATCATTATAATTCCTCCACATCTGCCACTGATCTGTCGATGACCTTCAACTCATCACTCTTTCTGATCTCTAGATCTCATCGTGGGTCTTAGATCATCATCTTGTAACATCCAGTCACTGAAACTCTAAAGTAAACTTCAATTACCATCATGAAAATACTAAGACAATGGATATTTTGAGATTACCCTTTTTTTTGGTCAATCAAAACTTGCTTGACCTGCTGCGTCGGTACATGTGTATGGAGGGGGGCATCACTGTGTTTAAGGTCTCTGATTGGATTAGTCACAGTGCATTATGGGATTTGCCCCCTGCCATCGTTAAAACATCTTTCTTCCTCAGCTTTAAATTGCCCCCTTCTGCAACATTTCCTTTGATGTTTGTGGATGAGTGTGCGTTTTTGTCCGTTTTTAGACCCGGTAGTCAGAATAATTGATCTCGAGGCTTTGAGTGAGCTACACAATGCGCCCTCCTCTTGTGCCCTTGCTCCCTTCTTCAGGAAACGGAGAAAAGGGACGGGGAAATAAAAGGAAAATATGTGAATGTTAAAGCTGGAGTTAGTGTTTGCCGCTCTTGAAGAGTGAGGCACCTACCGATGAAAAGCCACACTGAACACCTGCCTGCTCCCACCGGCCATGTTTGATGAGACGCTGAAACGATCTCCAGCGGAGTTTTCTCTCTGTCTTGTCCTCCTCTCATGTGTCCACTATGTCTTTTTTCTTTTTGTTTTTCTTTTTTCCTTCCTTTCGGTGCATGACGGCATGTCCATAGTGTCGTTTCCACCCCACCCCACCCCGCCCCACCCCGCCCTTTTCGCTATTGCGGCACTAGTAATGGGATTTGATTTAAAATTGTTCATTTCCATTTCTTTTTTCACATGCATGAAAAAGAAAAAAGTTGCTTTCGTGTCGCGGCGGTGTCACATCGAGTCCTCGTAACAATGTGGTCGCACGTCATCAGTGGAAGCCGGTCGCTGTACAAATACATCTGTCCCACGTACATTTCACTCAACACACTCACTCTGAGAGGATTAACGGTTTCTCTGACGCACGAGTTTCCGTCACCCTGCTGCAAGTATTGGTTAACGTGCTAAATCTGCTCGGCCTGTACGAACTGATGGAGGCGGGCAAATGTGGCCACTCCCAGTCTGCTTATAATATGAGGCGGTGCACACCCTAATTCTCCATTACTTGAAGTTCATCACTCACTACATTACCCATAATTCCTCATGCTAACAGAATCCTGTAGAGCTGTTAAATGAGTTTATTAGAAGTCTGATGTGAATATTAACATCTAAGTATTGTACATCATTTATAACATTTAATTGAACATTTTTAATCATATAAAAATGTCTTTATCCCTTAAAGTGTCCCTGTAGTGAATGACTGTTGCTCGCTCTTCAAAACATCACATAAAACGTCAGCGGTTCCTTCCAGCAGCATCCGTCCTCGCCTGATTTTAAAGTGCGTGTGGGTGTTACGACTCTGGACGTGCTCAGAGACACCTTGACTTTCTGATTGGCTGTTCCAACCTGGTACTGATGTGACCACGTTGGCCGTGTGCATCATAACCCAATATGGTCCAGTTCTGAGCCTCAAAAACAACAGGTGCAGAAATGTCACAACACAGTTATTTTTGCTTCTAAAACGACTGATGACAGAGAAGCTGAGTCGGTAAAACATTTGCTGTCTAAACCATTTCAGATTCGCCGTCACGCTCATCTCTGCGGCGGCTCGTCCTCAGAGTCACCATTTAAACTCATTTCCTTAGAACCACGAGCCATAGGTGCTTCTTGAACATGGTTTCTCATCGGAAATGTGACTCACTGACTAGATCTGCTTTACTCATGCAAGATAACCCCGTCCAACGTGTTCATAAAACGTCCATGTAAACGTATCATACACACATGAATTATACTGTAAGGATGAACAATAGCGGTACACTGCAAACCAGATAAGGTGCCGCGGTAAAAAGAGAACAATTATACACTGGGTGCAGGGGGTGATCCTTTGGGAGGGGGGTTGGGCATTGGACAAGCATCCTCCCTGAAAACCGAGCGAGGACATGTGGGTGGAGCTACAAATAGTGCTGAAGCGATGCTGGTTAAGCAGATTCATTAAAATAGAAAACAGTTAGTGGGTCATGGGTCTGAGATTCGATTTCATAAAACATACCGGAGCACACAGAACATCCAGAAAGTGTAAAGCATATGAAACCCCACCCACGTTCATGCATAACGGTTGGGCTTACGAGTGGAGCATCGACAAGGTGCGTGACTCCAGACCCAGAAATCACAAATCCAAATCCAGTTTCATGCACACAGTCGTCCGTGACCAGGAGCCCATGGAAGCTAATTGCCTGTGCTAATGGCATGGCCGAGCTCTCACGGGACACTCGCTGCTCTGTCCTTCACGGCGATCGCCAGCCAATCGTGGGCCTCTATGAGCTCATTCGTATGAGGGGTGGATAGCGCTTTCCCTTGGAGTGTGTGAGACCACAACCAAATACTCACGCGCTGCAGTGCAAAAAGAGACCGGTGGGCGAGCATCACATGTCACAGAAGAGGCGTGTGCAGGCTTTCGCCCCTCCCTGGTCGGGGGTGATCGTGTGTTAGGGAAGGCAACACCTGATGGGTGGCAATTGGATACAAATAAATTAAGGAGAAAATGGGGGGAAATGCATAAAAAATCAATGTGCATGAGGGTTGTTGCATTTTTACTTGTTGTAATAAACATTTGTCCTGACTGAGGACAATTCTGGTTTCTGGTTAGACATGCTAGCGATTAGCTGCTGTCAACTTCTCTGGCTTCCAGATTCTCAGCCTTGGATCTGATTGGCTCTCCATTTTCTCCATCTTTGACACCACTCTATTATTTTTGAGGCGTTTGCGGTCAGGGATGTTGACAGAACATTTCCATGATAAACATTTTGCGGGGAGCCTGGCACCGATCTCAGACGGGGTACACCCTGAACAGCTCGCCATGGGAGCAGGGCAACGCACATACAAACGTTCACACTCTCACACATCTAGCGGCAATTTGGAACTGGTAATCAGCCTACTGTGAATATTTTGGAGTGTCGGAGGAAACCTACGCATACGCCGGGAGAACATGCAAACTTCATACAAAAAAAAGCACCTCGAACCCAGGCGTTAGAACCGGGACCTTCATGTTTTGAGACGAATGTCCTAACCACCGTCCCGCCTCATTTTGGGTTTATATGGTTCCATAAATGTTGTATGTCATGATAAATGGATGTGAAAACACACTGCAGGATGTACACGGTTTAGAAACGTCTTCATACAAAACGTGTTTATGGATTCTTACTTTTTTTGTTGTTGTTGTTGAAGACTTCACTCACTCAGTTCTCCTGCTACTGTTTTGGTTAAATGTACGTTTGGAACAGCAGAAGGCAGACTAAGACTCCGGAGACCTGCAGAGCTGTTCCACCACACACACACACACACACACACACACACACACACAGAGCCGAAAGGTCAGGACAGGCGCGGCTAAACAGATGCTAATCCTCTCCTTCGGGACTCAGGGAGTGAACAACACGACCTTTACAGCAAGTGTGTGTGTGTGTGTGTGTGTGTATAAACACTACGTTACCTGATTAGCATGTTAAAATAGCGGGAGACGTGTTGTGGATGTTTACTATCTGTTTGTTTTGCATAAACAACTATGTAAGATATACAAGTTAGCTGTTCTGAGTTAGTTAACTACAGTAACGAGCACCTATAACTAGTAGCAAGTACAAGTTTACCCGTTTCTCCACATTCATTAAGTGTCTCATCATCGCTATCATCAAACCTGGTGTTTTATTTTTCTGTAATAATTAAATCTGCCAGTAGGTTATGATACCATCTGTTTGTTTGTTTGTTTATTTTTGTGTGGTATAACTTACAAAGTTATGTATGGATTTAGATGAAATGTTTTTCAGTAGGATGGGAGACAAGTCACAAACCTTTACATTTTGGAGGTGATCGGCATCATGTAGGAAAAAATCAATTAAGGTGAATAAGAGAATGTTCATCAGATTCTCAGTAGGGGGAGACATTTCATTAAAACGATGCTGAGTAATAACAATGAAACTTGTTGTCTGTGGTAGATTTTTTAGGTTCATCATTTCACTTGTGACCAGAAAGCTAAGAGTGATCCTCTCATTTAGTTTGTTTATTTTTTTATTTTAATGTGCGTTCATAAAAACAAACATTTGCTTTACAGCACCTGGGTTTGATTCTCAAGCTTGGGTGTCTCGGTGTGGAGTTTGCATGTTCTGTCCTTGTTTTTGCAGGTTTTCTGTGGGTCATCCAATTTCCTTCCACAGTCCAAAAACATGCACAGACTGGTTGTTTCAAATCATCACAGATGGTAACGTGAGTGTAAATGGTCTGAAAAGCCATCCAGAGTGTACCTCGCAATTGCCCAGTGTTGGTCAAGATGAGCATCATCCTCCCTGTGACATTAATTAAAATTAAGCAGTTCAGAAAATGAGTGAATGATTTATTAATTTAATAACAGGTGTCTCTATGTACAGTTCTGTCCAAAAGTATTCAGACACAGTTATAATCCTCTTTCCTATGTCCACCAAAACAGTGGATGTGAGACGAAGCAGTCAGGAAGTGAGGATGTCCAACACACACACACACACACACACACACTCGGAGCAGTGGGCTTCCACGCACATTGTGGGCACCTGGAGAGCAGGTGGAGGTTCAGCACTTTGCTCAAGACCACTTTAGCCATGAAGGCGGGGAAGGGAAGGTGCAGCTCACTCCCCCACCGCCACACATTTATCCTTCTATTTCCAGGGATCCCAGTGAGGTTTAGAAATAGAGGAAATTAAATATTTCAGCTGGGGGTCTAGGGGGCTGCAGGGCCCCCTGCGGGGTACAGGGGCAGAGCATGCCATGTAACAAATCAAGCAAACAAGTTAATCATTGTTTTGTAACATGCAACTAAACAAAATCGCTTACATTTATTTCAGTGTAGATCATCGCTCGGCAACCTTTACCAGTCAAAGAGCCATTTGGACCCGTTTTCTATAGTAAAGAAAACACCCGGGAGCCACAAATCCTTTTTTGACATTTAAAATCAAATAACACTGCATATGTTTTTCCCCTTTTTCCTTCCGGTTAATATAAAAACAACAATGTGTTGCATTGATTTAAACGACTGCAGAGACAATTCAATTACAATTCTGCTTGCAACAAAAATATTTAGAATATTTAAAAAAAAAATTCACCAGCCTCCGCGCGACCCTAATTAGGATTAAGAAGTTCAGAAAATGAATGAATGTGTTCGAGTCATTCTTGTATTTTTATAAAGAAAAAGAATATCTATCCCACAAAGTGAGGGACGGGCTGCAGCCAGATGTGTAACGGGTTGGGTAGTCCGCCTCACCATCACGCCCTTCATGGGATCTTCTGTTTCTTTATTCATTATATTAATGTTGTTTTGTGATAGTTTTAATTTACAAAAACGACAGCAACACAGAAAAGTATGTGAAGACTTATTTTAAGGATCCTGCTCAACATTCTTTTAAATAATATTAATGCTTAATACTGCACTGACCGACCCATTCTCAGAGTGGAGACTGAACCACATCCAGTCTTTTATTTTGTCACTGGGAGGAGAGTTATTTAATTCGGAGATTGCTGTGCATAAACCAAATCTCATCCACCGTCTCTTACTTCAGCCGTGATTTCTGTTCCTGGATTACAAACCCCGGCGGGGGGAAAATTTTCGCTCGGTCCACTGCTGCTGGGATGGCGAGAACACTGCTTGTCATGAGCTCAAAGGTTTGGAAATACCTTCGCATTCCCCCTCCACCAACACAGCAGATCAAAAACACTGAGACTCTCTATGTAGCTGATTAATATAACAATAGCCATGTCCACAAGAACACAATCACCCCGCCCACACCAAATAAATATCCGCCCACACCCATCACTGTTAATTTTCACCTACGTCATCCAGATGAAGACTGGTTTAACTCTCTACCCCTGGGAGCCCGGAGTGCTTCCGATGCGAGTAAATAAACAGCAGTTTCTTTCTGCAGTTGTTTTGGTGATGCAGTGGTTTTGTGTATGAAGCACGTTTATAAAGCACACAGTCATTATTTTTGAAAGCCACGGAGCCGCATCAGACAGGTGAAAGAGCCGCATGCGGCTCCGGAGCAGCGGGTTGACGACCCCCTGCTAGATACACACATATAATTCAAGTAGCATAACCCTATGGCTCGTCATTCATATGTAACATGGTATGGTAGGCCTCCGTCAGTCCCGAAGGACTATGGCTGCGCTCTGGCTGGTATCCCGGCTGGTGATACCCCCCAGTGCGCAGAGCCCGGGTAGGGAGTATGAGGGACAGGCTGTTACCCAAGCAGCAAGTCCCCCGTCTCGACGCCACCGGAAGGATCCAATGGAAAGGCAAGTGCCGATACGACTGGGTTCCAGTGCCGCTGCAGGAGAGAATCTACGGTCAATTTAGAACGGCCAATTAACCTACAGTGCACATCTTTGGATTGCGGGAGGAACCCGGAGCACCCGGAGGAAACCCGCACAAGCATGGGGAGAACATGCAAACTCCACACAGAAACGCCCAGGGAATCGAACCCAGGCCTTCTTGCTGTGAGGCGGACGTGCTAACCACTACGCCACCGTGCCGCCCATATGTAACATAATTACAAAATAATTATCAAATAAAATGTAGAATGCTCACATGACACATATTATCACAACAAACATTTGTGTTCAACTAGTGAGCATACCTGCTACAAGTTTGTATGTTAATAGTATAACACTATCATTCAAAATATCACAACATTTACTCTGCACTAGTAAACAGTCTCACACTGAACTTATTGCAGAAATTTATATAAATAGCGGAATTCCGCTAAATGGAGGAGATCTGGGATCCCTGTATTTCGAGAATCGAACCAATGACCTTTTGGTCCCAACAGAACAAAACCATGATGAACTTGTGTTTGGTGTTTGGGTTTATTTTTTCTGTTTTATTGCATGAAGATCAATACAAAATAAACAGAAACTTCAGTGATTATTAAACATTAACAAAATGTACAATGTCCGGTTTGGCCCCACTAGAGGGTGATAAAGTGATCTGATTGCGGCATCAGTGGGCAAAGGTCATAAGTCGATGTTGAATGATGCGCGGTAATCCCTCTCCCACTGTCTCTGTTTCTCCTCCATTCTCTTCCTGTCCTTAATGGTCACCGTTGCCCTTCGTTCCTGCCTCTCCTTTTGTCTTATAGGTGCCCTGCGCACCGCCTGCACGTCCTTGGCCTTAAAATGTGTGACTTTTGACCTGGGCGTGGGCCCAAACCCCAGACCGGCCTTGTCGGATTTGAGCACAGTGCCAACAGGGTTGAGGCGTCCCGAATGTTCTGGGCCAAGGCCGGAGTGAGGGTCCCATCCTGAACGCAGCATCACTTTGTACCCTACACTGGAGGGAGTGAGACAGTAGTGAGGGAGCGACGGAGGACGCTTCAGGCTGAACTGGTGCAGCGTGGACGAGGCGTGGGTGTGTGCGCTGTCTGTGTAACACACTTGACACACGTCACACCACTGAGGGGCGCTAGAGAAAACACACACACACACACACGTTTTATAGTGATATTTATCCTGACATGTGCAAAGTGCACTAATTACTAACACACACACACACTCATGTGCACACAGTTACCTCTGCGATGGTCCTGCAGGAGTCTGTGGCGGGTCCTGTTTTAGGTCGATTTGCTCCAGTAAAGCAATGACATCTTCATGACCAGCAAGACGAGCGAGATCACACGCGTTCCTGCCCTACAGAGATGGACAGAGAGAGAGAGAGAGAGAGAGAGAGAGAGAGAGAGAGAGAGAGAGAATGAATGTGTGTGTGTGTGTGTGTGTGTGTGTGTGTGAGAGAGAGAGAGAGAGAGAGAGAGAGAGAGAGAGAGAGACAGGTAGAAAGTAGAAAGGTAGAGCGAGAAGAGAAGAATGGGGAGAGAGACAGAATGTAAAAGAAGAGAAAGACTGAGGGAGAGAGAGAAAGAGAGAGACACAGATAGAGAGAGAGAGAGAGAGAGAGAGAGAGAGAGAGAGAGAGAATATTACCCCTTTGTTTCACCTGTGTATCAGTAATGGATGTCCACAGCGCCCCCCTCTGGAGTAAGACTCGGACGGTGTGCGTCCTTCCGGAGTAGGCAGCGCTCATCAGTGCGGTCCAGTTAAACTCGTCTCTGAAGTTCACATCGCAGCCTCGTCTCAGGATGTCTTTCACGCCCCATATGTCCCCCTGCTCCGCACAGCACAGCAGCCTGTAACCATCCGTACGGTTGGCGGGGGGCACCGTGCTCGACCTTCCTTTCTCATCGTTGATATTCTTTGGCCCTCTTTCACAAGCCCCGCCTCCTTTTCCTCGACCTTTAACAGAGTACAGAGTAAAGGCGATGCATGAACTCACCACGTTCACCCCAACTTCATTCCAAAAAAAAAAAATCTTTTCATGTGGAGACGTCAACAATGACGTCGATCACTCACTGCGTCCTGCTCTCCGTCTCGCTCTTGTCTCCTCCGTCCTCACACCATCCTCCTTCATAAACAGACTTTGGTAAAAGTCCTTCACTTCCTCTCCGCTCAGAGCTGCAGGTCTCTCCGTGTCCCTCCGAGTCCATCGTGTCTCCTCCTCGCGCGCGCGGATGAAGAACCCAGAGTGTATCATGTCTGAGAGGTTCGAATCGATTTACAGTCTGGTTCTGATTCCTGATAGAGGTGTGCACGTGCACACAGACACACACACACACACACACACACACACACACACACACACACACACACACACACACACGAGCACACAAAAACACACACACGTACACACACACATACACAAACACACACACATGCACACACGCACACACAGGCACACACACACACACACACACACACACACATTTCTTATTTTAAAATCTGTTGTGTTTAGTCTGTGTTGGTTGTTTGGCTGCTGGCTGCTCAGCGAACGTGTGTTCGGAACAGTGCGATATAAAACGTGACCCGATTACACAATGCGTTTGTATTTACTGTAAGAAAATTGTTTATTTCATGTCTGATTTCTCCACTTGCCGATTTGAACATGTGGAAAATAATAACGTTCAAAACCTTTCATTCATTCATTTTTTTAAGCCACTCAATACTAATTACGGTCGCGGGGAGGCTGGTGCCCATCTCAGCCGACTCACAGTGAGGAGTGGGGTACACCCTGAGCTGCTCACCAGATCTTTCAGACTCACACCCAGTGGAGATCTGGAACAGTCAGTTCATCTAGTGTGCATGTCTTTGGACTGTGGGAGGAAACCGGAGCCCCCAGAGGAACCCACACAAGCATGAGGAGCACATGCAAACTCCACACAGAAACGCCCCGTGCGGAATCAAAAATCTGAACAAGAGCACCGGCGGTGTGTAACACGTCCGTTAGAGTTAAAATAATGGCCGCAAAGTGTAAACTTGACGGACGGTCATCACCATAAAAACTGCAGAAAATCTTCCCATCGGAACGAATGAGAAATCGTTGCGGAATGACGAAAAAAAAAAAAACCACACACATTTTTTTCAGCATCTCGTTACGTCGCCATCACATGATTTCAAACTTTACATGAGCAACACGACTTGGACCACAGACTTCCAGAACCAAAATCACGGTTTACATCGGATTCATTTCACACAAATTCTCCGCCTGTCACGGGAGAAACTTCAAAACCTTTCGACATTACAAATTACATTCGCTCTCTGTGACATCATTTCCTAAATACTACAAGTAATGTCGTCAACATCATCGTCATCATCTTCCACACGAAACGCTTATCTATTCTTTTACCATTTTTCCTTTTATGAGAAAAGAAACTCTGTGACATCATCATCACCATGGATGCGGAAAACAATCCTCATCATTCAATCCACCTTATACGACTTATATACTTATTTTCATAATAATAATAATAATAAAAATAACTTAATATTACTTAAAATGAGAACTAGTTCACATTCTCATGCAAACCTGCATGGGGGGGGCCCCATTTTCTCCCGAATTTATTTGTATCCAATTCCCACCCATCAGGTATTACCATCCCTATCACAACCACAAGTGACCAGGGAGGGGCGAACGCATGTACACGCCCCCTTCGTGACATGCACCTGCCTCATTTGGCCCAACACAACTCGGAGGGAAGGTGCCATCCGCCCCTCGTACGAATAAGCTCACAGATGCCCATGATCTCCGTGAGTGACAGGGAGGTCAGCAAATGTCGTCCCTCCCTCCCGTCCGTGAAAGCTCGGCCAATCAGGTCCCATCGACTTCCGGCCACAGCCGACAGGATTCGAACTCGCGATCTCCGGCTTAATAGTAACACAGCTTGTCGGAAACGTCGACACAATTTCTCTTCTGAAAATACTTCAGTTTTAAATTAATTATTGAAATGCACCGGTTGAAACAGTACATTACACACCGCGGCCCATTTAAATTAAAACCTGTGTGCTTTATCAGAGCAGAGAAACCTCACCATCCATTCATTAGATGACACAAGCACGCGAAAAAAAAAATCGAACTTTGTGTTGTGCAAATAGCAAAAATGCAAACATTGAGAGAAATTTTGCTTCTTTGCTAAATTTCTGACTTTAATTGGAAGAAATTTTTCAGCCTTTAAAGAATCCAATATGGTGGCGGCCACTTTACAAATAACTGCCTAATATGTTAAATATGCCAAAGTAGATTGTAATGCATTGAAATGTCGATTCTTCAACATTGCCTGAAGTGTTACAGCCAAATTATGTGCATTAAACTAATGAATCTGGTCATTCAGCATCGGGCCCTCCAAACACATAGTGACTTTCAGAATATATTCATAACAAATTTCGTGCTATTACCATCAACAGAACGATTCTGATCAATCAATCAATCAAATTAGCATTCAGCTGCTGCACATCAGTTAGCCGTTAGCTTCGCACACACAGCGAAGCCGGGATTTTTGGCCCCTGTTCAATCTGCTGTTCTTTTATTAACTCTGTAAACTTTGTTTTTGTAAACAGGAATTAACAGAAGAAATTATGTTTAAATTAAAATACACAAGAGTATTTACCCAAGCGGCTGAGACTGTATCGATAAATATTGACATGAAGAAAGAGTCAAAACACCACTTCCTGTTCCGGTAAGACAATTTTTTCAAAATAAGAGTTGCAAGTAGCGTGACAGGAAAACATGCATACTGTGCATATACATTACTGTATACACAGTATACACAGTCAGTATTTCTCACACATACATACATACACACATTTTCCAAGGTGGCACTCCCTAGAGGGCGACGTCGCGGAGTTCTCGGAGTCAAATTGTTTCTTTGTTTGTTTTAATTTTTTTTTTGCACTACGCTCGTCTATGACCGGGCGATCCTACTATAGCTATGGCAGCGCAGTACTGTACCTACTTTTGGACATTTAGAACTGAGCACGCTCAACTCCTATCCTGGGCTAATATGTTGCCATAGCTTAATGCTAGCCGCACCCGGGATAACAATAAGCCCAGGTGGAGACGCGGCAGGCGGGGTGGGGCTGAAAGACGACGCCGGCGCTTGGTTAGCAGTGGAAGGTTAGCACTCATACTGCTTGAAAATGTTCAGTCTCTGTGAAACAAGATGGACGAGCTTCATGCTCGGATTGTGGCGCAGAGGGATCTACAGGACTGTCCACGCTGTGTTTCTGTGAAACATGGCTCGAGGAGAGTAAACCTGACAAGGTGACCACACCAGCCGGCGACACGGCCTTCAGAGAGGACCGTAGCACAGCGGCGAGCAACAAGGCCCGCGACAGAAGAACGGCGGATTCTTGTTAAATAAACCTGGTGTACTGACTGTAGATTATCTCTACACCTTGCTCTGAGAACGGACAACATCTAACTTTGAAGTTGCGGCCGTTTTTTGTTTACCCAGAGAACTGTTCATTTTTTCCCAAACAAAACAATAACAATTATTATTATCATCATCATTTTATTAGTATTACTTTTATAATAATAATAATAATAATTATTATTATTATTATATTGTTTACTGGGTCTGTGTAAGGTTCTTTTAAATCTAGAATTTTTATGGATTTATTTAATAGCAGTTTGTGTGTTGTTGATTTGAGCTTTCTTTTCTCTTTGTAAGTTGACACTGAACAACCGCACAAGAATTCCTATGTGTGTAAAAGCACAAATGGCTATTATAAATCCTGAATCCTATATATATAAACACACACACACACCTTACTTTAACCTTAATTCTCTCAGTTCCAGGAGACACATAAGGCTTGGATATCACTCCTCGATTGGGGCCGATTTGCAGCTGTGCGGCATGCCGAGTTCCCCGAGGTCCAGCCAGCAATGGTTCTCTCCATCTCAACCATTTTTCGCCAAGTTGTTTTTGGGCGGCCTCTCTTCCTTCGTCCTTCTGGTGTCCACTCTAAGGCCACAGTAGTTAGGCCGCAGGTCCTTGCTCAGGACGTGGCCAACACAGTCCCATCACTGTCTTCTCACCTCCTCTCTGATTTTCTCTGCCTTTGCCATCTCAAGAATTGTTTGGTTTGAGTTGTGCTATTGCCATCTGATCTTGAAGTTCCTCCTGAGATACTTGCTCTTGGAGAGTTATGCTTCTTCTCCTTTTCTCAGCTTCCAGGTCTCACATCCATACAGTCGCACTGACAGTACTCGGCTCTTAAAGAGTGAAGTTTTCGTCCTTCTGATGATGTCTCTGACTTTCCAGATTCTTGAGAGTCATTTGAATTGGGCGTTGGCCAGGGCCACTCTCCTGACCTCTGCTGAGCCTCCATTATCCTTTGCCACATTAGCTCCTAGATACGTGAAACTCTCCACCTCCTCTACTTCTCTATCTGTGACCTTCAATTTTTCTTCACTCCTGCTGTTGGCTTTTATGACTTTGCACTTTCTGTCATTCATCTTCAGCCCAACTTTATCAGCATTCTCTTCCAGCTTGACTGTCTTCTGTTGTAGATGGTTCATGGCAGATGACAGGAGGGCAAGATCATCTGCCAAATCGAGGTCCTCCAACAAGGTGGTGAAGTCCCACCTGATCCCTGTTCTTTGACCTTGTGTTAGTTTTCGCACGACCCACTCGATGACCAGGAGGAAGACGAAACCTGACATGCAGCAGCTCTATTTCACTCAAGTCATCACTGGGAACCAATATGTTTTTTCGTTGTCATCAATGACCGAGCACTAGAAGTCCTCATAAAGAAACTTGACCATCAGCTTTATGGGAATTCCATACTGGCGCATGATGATCCACTGGCTATGTCTGTGTATGGAATTGAAGGCCTTCTCAAAGTAAACAAATTGGATGTAGAGGGTAGCATTCCATTCGTTGACTTGTTCCAGAATGTTTCTGATAATGAATATCTGCTCTACAGTTCCTCTGACTTTCCTGAAGCCCACTTGTTCGTTCCCAAGTAGTGAGTCAACACCTTCTTGTAATCTGTTGACCAGTATCCTGCTGATCACCTTGCTGGCCAGCGGCAACAATGTAACTCCCCTCCAGTTGCCGCATTCCTGAAGGTTTCCTTTCTTTGGAATTTTGTAAATGAGCCTTTTTGTCCATGCTGTAGGAACTGCTTCCTTTTCCCAAATCAGGTCAAATATTCTTTTCAATTCTCTCTCTCTCTCTCTCTCTCTCTCTCTCTCACACACACACACACACACACACACATTATATACAGTAATCCCCCGCCACTTCGCGTTTCCTACTTCGCGTCCTCGCAATATCGCAGATTTCCCATCGGGAAATTAAACATTACAGTACATTATTCAAAATTCAAAAAGTCCTCAGCATCCAACACATGGGGCTTCCTGTCTTTGTGCTCGAGCCGTATTGTTAGTTCGTCTACGCTACATATCAGCAGTTCTCCATCAAAGTGCCTAAGTTTTTCTATCTTTGTGCTCCTAAGTACTGTTTTTTACTCTAAGGCCTTGAAAATGGCCCCAAAACGCCCAGGAAGTGTTATGGTCTGGGATAGTTGGCAGCGTTTATCTCTCTCTCTTTCTTTCTCTCTGCATGCGCTGGTGAGGGGTGTGGCTGTTACCCGCAAGCGAAATCCAGAGAGCGCACCTGAATTCACTCAGCCATCAGCGTGCGAGAGGAGCTCCGTGCTCGACACTGTTTTTCCCTCACCACTACGGTGAACACAATTTTTCCCGCACCCCAGTGTTTCCCCTGAGGTCAGTAAAAGTCTATAGTTCATCGTACTTGGTCTCTTGCATTTTTGGGTCCGACTGATATGCTCCCGGTGTCACAGGAAGATCATCTAGTGAACCGAAAAACGAAAGGAAAATGATGACAGTTAGTGAGAAAGTTAAGCTTCTAGATTTATTTTAAAGAAGGGTGAAGGTTTGCGTCTGTGGCTCGCCATTACGTCACTAACGAGTCGACTGTTCGCTACATTAAGAAGTAGGAAGAGCAAATATGCATATCAGTCGGACCCAAAGATGCAGGAAACCAAGTACGATGAAACAAAGATTGAGTTCCTCAAGTCAAACTCCGACTTTCCGGAGAATAAAGCGGACGCTCTACCAACTGAGCTAAATCCTTGGTAGAGTAGGCTGTCAGCATGTTTCTAATTGGGAGTTGGATTCCCCTGAGGCAGTTCATTCACAGTAATGTTCTGGTAACTCCTGCACCGGCGCTGGAACCCAGTCGTATTGGCACTTGCCCTTCCATTGGATCCTTCCAGTTGCGCCGAGAGGGGGGACTTGCTGCTTGGGTAACAGCCTGTCCTCCATTACTCCCTACCCCTATCACTAGCTGGGATACCAGCCAGAGCACAGCCGCACTTACGGTCATGAGCTTAGGGTAGTGACAAAAAGAACATGATTGTAGATACAATCGGCTGAAATGAACTTTATCGCCAGGTAGCGAGATAAGGTGAGAAGCTCAGCCATCCAGGGGAGCTCGGAGTAGAACCGCAACTCTGCCACATTGAGAGGAGCCAGTTGAGACGGCTCGGGAATCTGGTTAGAATGCCTCCCGGGGCTGGTGTTTCAGACATGTCCAACTGAGAAGAGACCCCGGAGTTGACCTAGAACACGCCAGAGGGATTATGTCTCTCGGCTGGTCTAGAAACGCCTCGGTGTTTCCCCCATCAGAAGAGCTGGAGGCAGTGGCTGGGAAGAGGAATGTCTGGACCTCAGTGTTTATGCTGCTGCCCCTGTGACCTGACCCCGGATTAAGCAGAGGAAGATGACACACACACACACAGCCATGGCCGAAGGGAAAGAGAAGGGCTTTGGTAGCTGGTGCGAAAAGAATTCTACCATCATCCAGTTTCGTTGTCTATGTGATCTTCCAGGTTGTTTGGTGTTGCTGAGCTCTCCGGTGTGTTCCTTCTCTTTATTAATATTTCACATTGTTTTATCTGGCTCCTAACATTTCTGATATCTTCTTGATAGGCCGGTGTATTGTTTCTTTGCATTTGAAACCCTCATTTTGACATTTCCTCTGAGGAACTTCCATCAAACAAGTTCAACACTTGGAACTTATAACAAATGGTTTATCTCCTTAAAGAAAAAACAGGTCGAGGGAAACAGGGGCCTCTGTGGCCTTATGGTTAGAGAAGCCGCTTTGGGACCGAAAAGGGGTCACTGGTTTGATTCTTGAACCGGCAGAGAAAATGTGTAGCGATGGGGGAGTAAGCTGCACCTTCCTTTCATCCACATCCATGGCTGAAGTGCATTTGACCCCAAGTGCTCTCTAAACATCTTAATGTGTGTTGCAGCCCACTACGCTGAGTGTGTGAATGCTTCAAAAATTTCTCTTGTGGAGTATTAAGTATTAAGTATGTTGTGTATGTACGATGGAGAGATAGTTTCAATAATCATGACGTGCTGTAGGATGTTTTAAATCTATGTATTTTCTCTTCCGCAGACAATATGAAGAAACACCACAGAATTTAAACATGAACTAGTGTAAAGTAAAACACAACAACAGGCCAAAAGCACAAAACTTTAACTCCACAGTCACTGAGTCTGCGAGAAATGCACTGTGGATGTTTTCAGAAACAACAGCACAGGCGAAGCTATCTGCACTAAAAGAGAACATGAAAAGGTGTAGAGTCCCGACACCCGTTTCACACGTGAGCTGTTTGATATGTACGGCCTGGAGCTCGAGAGAAATCTTCTGATGCTCTAAATGTATTACTCTCCCGTCTGATGCCGTGTGGCGTATGCTACTGACACCTTTTGTCCTCCAGGTCATGGACTTTCTGGTGCGCCCCTGAGGTTCTCTGTCTGAGCAAACGGCTTCCCACACTCCGAGCAGCAGTAAGTTTGCTTGGCGGTTTGAGTTTGCAGATGAAGCTTCAGCTTAGCGCACTTGTACGGTTCCTCACCAGTGTGTGCTAGAGCCCTGCGCGGGGCGGGTTGCAGCGCGCAGCCCATGGGCCCCTGCAGCTCACCTGCCCTCGCGGGCACAAATTTAAAGTCAGACTTTTTAGTTTGCGGGGCAGGGCGGGTCAATTTGAAACTTATGTGGGTTGAGAATGATCTAAGTTTTGCGGGGCGGTCTACAGGCTATGTCACAGACTCATGCGGGCTGTTGCGGGGCTAAAGAGCACTTCAACAAATTATACTGCTATATACAGACGCTCCCCGAATTACGTAGTTTGTAATTGTGCAATGTTAGTTGTTGATTTTAATGTAACTTTTTATGGTTTGAGTGAATTAAAGGATGAATATTAATATGTAGTTGTGTTGAGCGGGCTGCAGGGCGGTTGCGGGCTCAAAATTTGAAACTCACTGCGGGGCAGGGCGGGCTGCGGGCTGAAGTTTTTTCTGTGGGGCGGGCTGCGGGCCAGGGCGGGCTGACCTACAAGGGTAAATGTGTGGTGCGGGCTGCGGGCCACAATTCTAATTTGTGGGGCGGGTGCGGGCTTGTGATCTTGGCCCGTGCAGGGCTCTAGTGTGTGCCTCTCCATAGCACTTCAGCGTGCTGAGCTGTGCAAACTGTTTTCTGTAATACAACCACTCATATGCCCCTCCCATGTGCACCGCTGGTGTTCCTTCAGTCAATCCTCCCTGACAAAGGTCTGCTCACACTCCAAGCACTTGTATCGTTCGCTCCCTGTGTACGGTTGCTTGTGGATGTTCACATGACCAGTCATAGAAAATCGTTTCCCACAGAACTAGCACTGGTACTGCCTCTTGCTCCTCCGGAAGAACATTCCAGTGGTTCTGAGAGCCTGATCTGAGCAAGCAGTGATCATTCTGGTGCCTGATGAGTGAGGACAGGGGCATGAACATTTTTTCCGCAGGCATGTTTATGTCGGGTCTCTCCAGTGTGCTCTCTGGGATTTGAAGGCTGGGAAAATGTTGTTTTACCCACTCGGAATACATGCTGGACGCATTTTTTTTGAAGCTGTTCGACCATTTAAACCGCTTTTCCAAGGAAGACGTACAGAATCTATCTGCAGTTATAAAAGAGTGCAATTTTAAGTCCTGAACAGTTACCGTATTTTACTACAGACTTACACACACACACACACACACACCATCTCCCACGTCCATTTACTACTGTGCGATGTGTGTGTCTCCCACGTCCATTTACTACTGTGCGATGTGTGTGTCTCCCACGTCCATTTACTACTGTGCGATGTGTGTCTCCCACGTCCATTTACTACTGTGCGATGTGAGTCTCCCACGTCCATTTACTACTGTGCGATGCGAGTCTCCCACGTCCATTTACTACTATGCGATGTGTGTCTCCCACGTCCATTTACTACTGTGCGATGTGTGTCTCCCACGTCCATTTACTACTGTGCGATGCGAGTCTCCCACGTCCATTTACTACTGTGCGATGTGTGTCTCCCACGTCCATTTACTACTGTGCGATGTGTGTCTCCCACGTCCATTTACTACTGTGCGATGTGTGTCTCCCACGTCCATTTACTACTGTGCGATGTGTGTCTCCCACGTCCATTTACTACTGTGCGATGCGAGTCTCCCACGTCCATTTACTACTGTGCGATGTGTGTCTCCCACGTCCATTTACTACTGTGCGATGTGTGTCTCCCACGTCCATTTACTACTGTGCGATGTGTGTCTCCCACGTCCATTTACTACTGTGCGATGTGTGTCTCCCACGTCCATTTACTACTGTGCGATGTGTGTCTCCCACGTCCATTTACTACTGTGCGATGTGTGTCTCCCACGCCCATTTACTACTGTGCGATGTGTGTCTCCCACGTCCATTTACTACTGTGCGATGTGTGTCTCCCACGTCCATTTACTACTGTGCGATGTGTGTCTCCCACGTCCATTTACTACTGTGCGATGTGTGTCTCCCACGTCCATTTACTACTGTGCGATGTGTGTCTCCCACGTCCATTTACTACTGTGCGATGTGTGTCTCCCACGTCCATTTACTACTGTGCGATGTGTGTCTCCCACGTCCATTTACTACTGTGCGATGTGTGTGTCTCCCACGTCCATTTACTACTGTGCGATGTGTGTCTCCCCCACGTCCATTTACTATTGTGCGATGTGTCTCCCCCACGTCCATTTACTACTGTGCGATGTGAGTCTCCCACGTCCATTTACTACCTTGCGATGTGAGTCTCCCACTTCCATTTACTACTGTGCGATGTGTCTCCCACGTCCATTTACTACTGTGCGATGTGTGTCTCCCACGTCCATTTAATACTGTGCGATGTGTGTCTCCCACGTCCATTTACTACTGTGCGATGTGTGTCTCCAGAGTCAGAGCTGCAGTCCACCTCTTCTTCTTCTTTTCCTTTCGGCTTTTCCCTTCAGGGGTCGCCACAGCGAATCATCTGCCTCCATCTCACCCTATCCTTTGCATCTTCTTCTCTTACACCAACTACCTTCATGTCCTCCTTCACCACATCCATGAATCGTCTCTTTGGTCTTCCTCTAGGCCTTCTGCCTGGTAGTTCTAGCCTCAGCATTCTACTACCAAGATACTCACTATCCCTCCTCTGTACATGTCCAAACCATCTCAATCTAGCCTCTCTGACTTTGTCTCCAAAACGTCTTACATGAGCTGTCCCTCTGATGTACTCATTCCTGATCCTATCCATCCTCGTTACTCCCAAAGAGAACCTCAACATTTTCATCTCTGCTACCTCCAGCTCTGCCTCCTGTCTTTTCCCCAGGGCCACTGTTTCTAAACCATACAACATCACTGGCCTCAACACCGTCTTGGACACTTTTCTTTTACTAAAGCTGCAGTGCACCTCCTCCCCTAAAAACACACCGTCCAGTATTTCTACCCCATCTCACACACACACACACACACACACACACACACCCTCTGGGAGCTCCTCTCCCCCACACACACTTAGAGGTGATCTGGTGAAGGGCGGTTCTTTTTTTGCCCAGAAAACACACTCAGCGCTTCATCACACTGGTGTAGTGTTCTCTCTGCCTGGGCTTCGAATGCCTGCAACAAAATACACAATTACCCATAATCCCATCTCCATCCCTTCTGTTCACAATAACCCTCCTTGTCTCTCCTGTTGCCCATAATCCCCCTGTCTTTCCCTCCCGTTATTAATCCCCTCCTTATCTCTAATTGTCTTCCTTTCGGCTTTTTCCATTTTACTCGGGAGTCGCCACAGTAAATCATCTGATTCGCATGTTTGATTTGGCAGAGGTTTTTACATCGGATGCCCTTCCTGTCACAACCTTTAGCAAGGGGCAGTCTCTAATGTTATCCATAATTCCTTTCTGTGTCCGTACTGTCACCCACTTATCAAATCTTCACCTTAATTCTCTGTCCACCCAGTTACCCATCCCCTCCCTGTCTCAACCATTCCCCATAATCCCCCCCTCTATCTCTCCTGTTAGGCATGAACCCTTCTCCATCCCTCCTGTGACCCATAATCCCTGCATCTGTCCATCCTGTTACCCATAATTCCCCTCCGTGTCCCTCCTGTAATACACAATCCCCCTCGTATTCCCTTTTATTACCCATAATTCCTCTCTGTCTTTAGTGTTACCTAAAAGTTAATTCAATTCAGTTGTACTAATTCTTTCAACATTGTTGCAAAATAGCATTACTATAGCATTAATATACTGTATATTAAAATACACCCCTGTGTAACCCATAACTACTCTCTGTTCCCAGAGTTATTAATGAACACCCATTAACGCAACGATGGAGTTGACTGATCTGATCCAGAAGATGATCCTCCATGTTCCACACGTCCACCAGACACAGTTCAATCCCCATTGATTGGTGACAGTGCTGACAGCCGGTTCACTCATATCTGTCGTCCTTTTCCCTTTTTACTTGGGAGTCACCACAGCGAAAATCATCTGATTTGCACGTTTTGATTTGGCAGAGGTCTTTACGTCGGATGCCCTTCCTGTCACAACCCTTTTAGCAAGGGACAGAAACACGCTGACGGCTTTGCAGCTACTCTTTACGAAAGTCAGCAATGGTTCTTTTACATCAACCTCTCACCTATCAACACGGCCCGCCTTTGATAACCCAGTTAGCTGCACTGGGGGGACAGTGACAACCTTGTGGAGAGTGGGACTCGAACCCCCAACTTTTGGATCAGCGATCCAGCACCCTATACCACTAGACCACCACTGCCCCTTGCAAGAGTTCACTCCTAATGTTCAATATCAAATACTCTTGCACCACAACCCCCATAAAAACCCCACACACTTTACAATTACCAAGAACTTTACACACTGTCCTGTTCACCCAATCTCTCTCTCTCTCACACACACAACTTCATTAACCCACTTTTCTGTAATGACTTCCCTACTGTCACGTGAACCTCAGACCCGGAACGGTATGTGCGTGAAGCGAGCGCATCAACTTCCGGTGGAGAGAGCGATTCATTTCAAAATAAGAGCTTTAATACTTTAAACAGATTCTAGAAAGTGATGTACAGTACTGTATTTCAGCTCATATTAAAGTGATAGTGAACAATAAAACTTGCATTATCATACCAGTGCTGCCATAATTCAGAATGTATAATATATTTCTCCTAATACTTCGTGAATCATTGAAAATAATTTTGTAAGCACGTGATCTCTCGCTTCCTCAACACAAAGCCGTGCTACCTTCAAGAGCGCGAGATATTTTTGTTTATATCGATTGAAGTAAAATTAAAATAAAAAAGTAGAAGGAATATTAAACGCATTTGGATCGTTCACGAACCTAAATCCGTTTGAAATGAGTGCACACGCTTTGAAGGGATGAAGATATAAGCCTAAGGAACAAACCGGAAGTCAGAATAATCACAGAATGAACTGCACAACGTTTCGTGCACTTAAAAGAAGCTCAAGTGTTTCTCTTTGCTTTGAAATGCGATATTAGCATATTGTGTTTATTTATTTATTTTTATCATAGTTTCAGGTCAGATAATGACCGTGGGGTGATGAAGAAAACCTGCTTCATGTCTACTTATTTTAAACACACACTGACTCCTCAGGTACACACAACACAATTATTATTAATCAGAGCTGCTGTTAGCCTGGGAGCTAACCAGTTAGCATGGTATACTAGCGTGCATGCTATTAATAGATTGTTAGTTGTGGCTGCTGTAGCCGCCAGTGATGGGGTTTCGCAGGTACATTCAGCCTGACAGGTCTAATATACATATAATATAATCAGATATCACCTGACTGTAGTTCACCTGATTATAGTTTACTTGGGTGTAAGTTCAGGTGCATGTAATTTACCTGCATGGAGTTTTCCTGATTAGTTCACTGGGATGTAGTTCATTTGATTTTAGTTGAGTTGGTTGTAGTTCACCTGACTGTAGTTTATGTGCGAGGAGGTTTTTTCCCTTTTTTTTTTTTACTGTATTTCAGCTGGTTGTAGTTCTTCTGATTGTAGCTCACTTGGTTGTAGTTCACCTGATTGTGGCTCAGTTGGTTGTAGTTCTTCTGGTTGTAGCTCATGTGTGTGGAGTTTTCCTGATGGTAGTTCACCTGAATGTAGTTCAGTCGGTTGTAGTTCACCTGAATGTAGTTCAGTTGGTTGTAGTTCACCTGAATGTAGTTCAGTCGGTTGTAGTTCACCTGAATGTAGTTCAGTCGGTTGTAGTTCAGTCGGTTTTAGTTTACCTGACTGTAGTTCAACTGACTGTAGTTCAGTTGGTTGTAGTTCAATTGACTGTAGTTCAGTTGGTTGTAGTTCAATTGACTGTAGTTCAACTGGCTGTAGTTCAGTTGGTTGTAGTTCAACTGGCTGTAGTTCAGTTGGTTGTAGTTCACCTGATTGCAATTCATGTGCGCGGATTTTTCCTGACTGTAGTTCACCTGGTTGTAATTCAGTTGGTTGTAGTTTACCTGACTGTAGTTCAACTGACTGTAGTACAGTTGGTTGTAGTTCAACTGGCTGTAGTTCAGTTGGTTGTAGTTCAATTGACTGTAGTTCAGTTGGTTGTAGTTCAATTGACTGTAGTTCAACTGGCTGTAGTTCAGTTGGTTGTAGTTCAACTGGCTGTAGTTCAGTTGGTTGGAGTTCAGCTGATTGCAATTCATGTGCGCGGATTTTTCCTGACTGTAGTTCACCTGGTTGTAATTCAGTTGGTTGTAGTTTACCTGACTGTAGTTCAACTGACTGTAGTACAGTTGGTTGTAGTTCAACTGGCTGTCGTTCAGTTGGTTGTAGTTCAACTGGCTGTAGTTCAGTTGGTTGTAGTTCACCTGATTGCAATTTATGTGCGCGGAGTTTTCCTGACTGTAGTTCAACTGACTGTAGTACAGTTGGTTGTAGTTCAACTGACTGTAGTTCAGTTGGATGTAGTTTTCCTGACTGTAGTTCAGTTGGTTGTAATTCACCTGATTGCAATTCATGTGCGCAGAGTTTTCCTGACTGTAGTTCACCTGGTTGTAGTTCAGTTGCTTATAGTTCACCTGATTGCAGTTCAGTTGGTTGTAGTTCACCTGATTGTAGTTCAGTTGGTTGTAGTTCACCTGAATGTAGTTCACATGGTTATAATTCACCTGATTGCAATTCATGTGCGTGGAGTTTTCCTGACTGTAGTTTACCTAGTTGTAGTTCAGTCGGTTATAGTTCACCTGATTGTAGTTCAGTTGGTTGTAGTTCACCTGAATGTAGTTCAGATGTTTGTAGTTTACCTGACTGTAGTTCAGTTGGATGTAGTTTACCTGACTGTAGTTCAGTTGGATGTAGTTTACCTGACTGTAGTTCAGTTGGATGTAGTTCAACTGACTGTAGTTCAGTCGGTTGTAGTTCAACTGACTGTAGTTCAGTCGGTTGTAGTTCAACTGACTGTAGTTCAGTCGGTTGTAGTTCAACTGACTGTAGTTCAGTCGGTTGTAGTTCAACTGACTGTAGTTCAGTCGGTTGTAGTTCAACTGACTGTAGTTCAGTCGGTTGTAGTTCAACTGACTGTAGTTCAGTCGGTTGTAGTTCAACTGACTGTAGTTCAGTCGGTTGTAGTTCAACTGACTGTAGTTCAGTCGGTTGTAGTTCAACTGACTGTAGTTCAGTCGGTTGTAGTTCAACTGACTGTAGTTCAGTCGGTTGTAGTTCAACTGACTGTAGTTCAGTCGGTTGTAGTTCACCTGACTGTAGTTCAGTCGGTTGTAGTTCACTTGACTGTGGTTCAGTCGGTTGTGGTTCACCTGACTAGTTCAGTTGGTTGTAGTTCACCTGAATGTAGTTCGGATGGTTGTAATTCAACTGACTGTAGTTCAGTTGGTTGTAATTCAACTGACTGTAGTTCAGTTGGTTGTAATTCAACTGACTGTAGTTCAGTTGGTTGTAGTTCAGTTGGATGTAGTTTACCTGACTGTAGTTCAGTCGGTTGTAGTACAGTTGATTGTAGTTCAACTGACTGTAGTTAAGTTGGCTGTAGTACAGTTGGTTGTAGTTCAGTTGGCTGTCGTACAGATGGTTGTAGTTCAGCTGGTTGTAGTTTACCTGACTGTAGTTCAGCTGGTTGTAGTTTACCTGACTGTAGTTCAGCTGGTTGTAGTTTACCTGACTGTAGTTCAGCTGGTTGTAGTTCAGATGGTTGTAGTTCAACTGACTGTAGTTCAGTTGGTTGTAGTTCACCTGAATGTAGTTCAGTTGGTTGTAGTTCACCTGAATGTAGTTCAGTTGGTTGTAGTTCACCTGATTGTTTATATAATATTTCTCGTATAATAAATGTCCCATGAAATGACCCTTACATTCCACCCGTATGTTGTATTTCACGATGAGCTTCTCCCCAGTAGTTTCACTCACCCGTATGTTCATGTGTGTGTGTTTGAACTGAAGCTCTCAACCGTAAACCTGCGCCTGCAGAAGGATTTTACGTGTGTTGATTATCTGCCATTGTTTTTATGTTGTCTGTGGTTTGGTTAGATGTTGAGTGTAAATCCTGATGTCTGATCCTGAGCTGAGAACCCAGTCAGACTCTGGTGCAGGCGGTGTGTCGGAGTGTGCGTTGTCATGTCACTGCTGCTACGATGTGCTGGTGAATCCGACTACGCTAACCTGCGGCCACAGCTTCTGCCGTCATTGCCTCGCCCAGTGGTGGGAGTCCTCATGTCGCACCGAGTGTCCTGAGTGCAGGGAGCCGTGGCACGGGTTCCCTAAAGTTAACATCCTGCTCAGGTGAAACACACGTTCACTATCCGGCTCACACTCAAGTTCATCGCTGTCGTTCCTTACCGTGTGTGCGCGTGTGTGCGTGTGTGTGTGCATGTGTGTGTGCATGTGTGTGTGCGTGTGTGCGTGTGTGTGTGTGTGTGTGTGTGTGTGTGTGTGTGTGTGTGTGCACATGCGTAGGGATGCTGTAGAGAAACTTCATGAGGCTGACGTCAGGAGGAGGCGTGAGGAGATCGAAAGTAATGGTCAGATCCTGCGCTCTCTGTTAGCATTCCAGCATTTCGGAGATGAACAGACCAATCAGAGATCTGCAGTTGGAAGAGCATGGAGCTTCTGCTCTGGAGTGTTTCTTACACTCATCCTTGTCATGGTTTGTTTGTGTGTGTGTGCGTGTATGTTCGGGTGTTTTCATTTGACTCCAATATATGGTCATATAAGTCTGTGTGTGTGTGTGTGTGTGTGTGTGTGTGTGTGTGTGTGTGTATAGGTGATATTTCTGATGTATCGATGGTCCACTGGAACCATTCCCCATGACGATCTGTTCAGTAAGCCTATCAACAGGTGGACAGTCGATGATGTCACACTGTGGGTGGAGCAGCTGGGCGATTGGACCAATCAGTACAGAGACACATTTTTAAGAGAGCAGGTGAACGGCAGGTCAGGAAGATCTCCACTTCTGTTTATCACCTTTTCCATTCTTTACTTAAGGATGGCTCATAACGGTTATTGTGTGTGTGTGTGTGTGTGTGTGTGTGTGTGTGTGTCAGGTTGTTAAATTCATTGAGTGATGACGAGTTGATTGGAGCTCCGTTCTGGATAGAGAACCCCTCACACAGACGGGCCATCCTGCAGGAGCTCCAAAAAGTCCAGACCCTTGGGGTCAAACCTCCTCGTGACCTCTGGGAGTACAAAGTGAGTGAGTATATGTGTGTGACAAATCATGGTCCTGGAAATTCAATGAACACACCTCACCATGGCAACCAGATGGACAATTTTAGGGTTGCTGTGATGTAGAATCTTTTGAATCTCCTGGATTTGAATGGTGGCCATAAACATACTCACAACCATGTGTGCTCATTAGCATAAACCTCTGTATTTCTGTATAGGTGGTGAATGAAAGGAAGTCTATGTTCCTCGTCTACGCTCTGAAGGACTCTCCTCGCCTCACCCTCCTCCTCCTGTACCTGTTCGACTACGATGCCTCCTTTCTCCCACTCCTAAACACCTGCAGCCGTACACACAGCGAGCAGGACGAGGATGAAACGACAGTAGGATATGTGCCTCGGGGATGGGTGAACAATTTCTCAACATGTCACATCATCTATACATCGAAACATCTGTGTGTGTGCCTGTAGAAATGGGTGGGGCCTAGCCCATGGCAGCGGATGTGGTGTGTTGTGAAGTGGTTGATCTTTCCATATAAGCTGCTGGTGGAGTTTGCGTGGGATTGGCTGAGCATGCACTACTGGACATCTCGATTGATCTTGGTGAATGCTGTACTGCTGTCCATACGGGACGGACATGCAATGTCGACTGAGTTGAGGCCGCGACATCTCCGGTACTGTGTGGGAGGGGCAAAAGGGGGTCATCACTTGATGTCTTGCTGGTTAGAGGCACATTGTGGGACTGTTACACACAATCAGAGATTAAGAACGTGTGTGTGTGTGTGTTTGTTTGTTTTCAGGGTGCTCCCTCAGCGTGTATTTGCTCATATATGGAAAATGGGGATCAACACCATACTCTTCCTGTTCTTCTGGCCTCTTCTTCCTCAGTTTGTGTGGAACGGACTTTTCTACTGGGGGTTCTACTGCAGTCCTGCCTTTAACACACACACTGTTTTACAACAGCTCTTGCACACACACCACCCATAATACACACACACACACACCATCCATAATACACACACACACCATCCATAATACACACACACACCATCCATAATACACACACACACCATCCATAATACACACACACACCATCCATAATATACACACACACCATCCATAATATACACACACACCATCCATAATACACACACACCATCCATAATACACACACACCATCCATAATACACACACACCATCCATAATACACACACACACCATCCATAATACACACACACACCATCCATAATACACACACACACCATCCATAATACACACACACACACACCACCCATAATACACATACACGCACACACACACACCACCCATAATACACACACACACACACACCACCCATAATACACACACATCACCCATAATACACACACACACACACACACATCACCCATAATACACACACACACACCACCCATAATACACACACACACACACCACCCATAATACACACACATCACCCATAATACACACACACACACATCACCCATAATACACACACACACATCACCCATAATACACACACACACATCACCCATAATACACACACACACATCACCCATAATACACACACACATCACCCATAATACACACACACATCACCCATAATACACACACACATCACCCATAATACACACGCACACACCACCACCCATAATACACACACACACACCACCACCCATAATACACACACACACACACACACAGACACACACACACACACACACACCACCACCCATAATACACACACACACACCACCACCCATAATACACACACACACCACCACCCGTAACACACACACACACACCACCACCCATAATACACACACACACACCACCACCCATAATACACACACACACACCACCACCCATAATACACACACACACACACACACATCACCCATAATACACACACACACACACATCACCCATAATACACACACACACACCACCACCCATAATACACACACACACACCACCACCCATAATA
>CM045744.1:44261475-44306475 GCA_024760905.1 Plotosus lineatus | reverse complement strand
GAGGCCCAGGATGCTTCGGTAGCGGCCTTAAGCTCATCCACAGTGTTGGGTCTGGTGTCTCTCAACTTTCTCTTCACAATATCCCACAGATTCTCTATGGGCTTCAGCTCAGGATTGCAGGATTGGAAAACCCATGATTGTGGTTTTGAGTAATGAACCAGGCTGGGAGTTTTTAAAAGCCTCAGGAATCTTTTGCAGGTGTTTCAGATGATTAGTTTAATAGCTCGTTTAGACTACCTTTTCAAGATATGCTAATTTTTTGAGAAGGACTGTGTGTGTGTGTATATATATATATATAATGTGTGTGTGTGTGTGTATATATATATATATATATATATATATCCCCCAGTGCAGCTGAGTTATCGATGGCCGGCCATGTATCTCACTGTCTATGGTGTGAGGTTCACGGAAAAGAACCATTGCTGACTTTCGTAAAGAGGAGCTGCAAAGCCATCAGCATGTTTCTGTCCCTCGCTAAAGGCTTGTGTCAGGAAGGGCATCCGACGGAAAAATCTATGAACCAAATCAAACATGCAAATTATTCGCTGTGGCAACCCCTGAGAAAGGGAAAAAGCTGAAAGGAAATCTCAATATGTACATAATATTCATTTATATATTTGTGTGTGTGTGTGTGTGTGTATGTATATATATATATATATATATATATATATATATACAAAAGGACAGGACAAAGGCTTTCTATTGAAACTCCATTTATCACTACAGATCTGTTTCGCGGGGTGGTGAAACCATCCCCTCTCTTCAGGTGATTACAGAAGAATCCTTTGTCCTGTCCTTTTGTTTATTTGCTCTACCAAAAAGTATTGAGCACTCTCCTACGGAAGGATCTACTCAGAAAATCCTCTATATATATATATATATATATATATATATATATGCGCACTAACCAGTGTCTCTCCCCCTCATGCCGGTCTCGAGCCCGGAGAAATGCAGAGGGTTGTGTCAGGAAGGGCATCCGACGTAAAACCAATGGCAAACTTTTATGATGCAAATCAGAAGTATTATCCCCATACCGGATCGGTCGAGGCCCAGGTTAACAACGACCGCCATCAGTGCTGTCAATCAACAGGGTGCTGATGGAAATTGGACTACTGTTGGTCGAAGAAGGAGAGGCGGGAGGCGTGTCCGTAGGCAGAGAGAGAAGAGGAAAGGCATGAGTCTAGGACTGAGAGTGGGGACCTTGAATGTTGGAACTATGCAAAGAAAAGGTAGAGAGCTGGCTGACATGATGCAGAGGAGGAAGGTGGACATACTGTGTGTTCAGGAGACCAGGTGGAAAGGTAGCAAGGCTAGAAGCTTAGGAGCAGGGTTTAAGCTGTTTTATCATGGTGTGGATGGGAAGAGAAATGGAGTAGGAGTCATCTTGAAGGAGGAGTTTGTCAGGAATGTTCTAGAAGTGAAAAGAGTGTCAGACGGAGTGATGAGTCTCAAGTTAGAAATTGAAGGTGTGATGGTCAATGTTGTTAGTGCTTATGCCCCACAGGCAGGATGTGAGCTAGAAGAGAAGGAGAGATTCTGGAGTGAGTTAGATGAAGTGATGCAGAGTACCTCTGAGGTGAAAGAGTGGTCATTGGTGCAGACTTCAATGGACATGTTGGTGCAGGCAACAGAGGGGACGAGGAAGTGATGGGCAGGTTTGGTATCCAGGACAGGAACGCAGAAGGACAGATGTTGATCGATTTTGCAAAAAGGATGGAAATGGCTGTGGTGAATACTTTCTTCCAGAAGAAACAGGAGCATAGGGTGACTTATAAAAGCGGAGGTAGGAGCACACAGGTAGACTACATCTTGTGTAGGCGATGTAATTTGAAGGAAGTCAGTGACTGCAAAGTAGTAGTGGGTGAGAGTGTTGCCAAACAGCATAGGATGGTGGTGTGCAGGATGACGCTGATGGTGAGGAAGGTGAAGAAGGCGAAGGCAGAGCAGAAGACAAAGTGGTGGAAGTTGAAAAAGGAAGAGTGTCGTGCTGTCTTCAAGGAGGAGTTGAAACAGGCTTTGGGTGGCCAGGAAGTGCTTCCAAATGACTGGACAACCACAGCAAATGTGATCAGGTAGACAGGTAGGAGAGTACTTGGTGTGTCCTCTGGAAGGAAAGTAGATAAGGAGACTTGGTGTGGAATGAGGAAGTGCAGGAGTGTGTACAAAGGAAGAGATTAGCTAAGAAAAAGTGGGACATAGAAAGGACCGAAGAGAGTAAACAGGAGTACAGGGAGACAGCGTAAGGCGAAAGTAGCAGTGGCTAAGGCCAAACAGAGGGCATATGATGACTTGTATGATAGGTTGGATAGTAAAGAGGGAGAAAATGATCTATACAGGTTGGCACAGCAGAGAAATAGAGATGGGAAGGACGTGCAGCAAGTTAGATTGATAAAGGACAGAGAGGGAACTCTATTGACTAATGACAGAAGTGTGCTGGGAAGATGGGAAGAGTACTTTGAAAAGCTGATGAATGAGGAAAACGAGAGAGAAAAAAGAGTAGAAGAGGTGACCATTGAGGAGCAGGATGTAGCAAAGATCAGTAAGGGTGAAGTGAGAAGGGCATTGAAGAGGATGAAGAATGGAAAGGCAGTTGGTCCTGATGACATACCTGTGGAGGTATGGAAGTGTCTAGGAGAGGTAGCAGTACATTTTCTGACAAGAACATTCAACAAGGTCCTAGAGAGTGAGCAGATGCTGGAGGAGTGGAGGAGAAGTGTGCTGGTGCCCATTTTTAAGAACAAGGGAGACGTGCAGAGTTGCGGCAACTACACAGGGATAAAGTTGATGAGCCATACGATGAAGTTATGGGAAAGAATAGTGGAAGCAAGACTAAGGGCAGAGGTCAGCATTTGTGAACAACAGTTTGGTTTCATGCCAAGAAAGAGCACCACAGATGCAATGTTTGCTTTGAGGATGTTAATAGAGAAGTACAGAGAAGGTCAGAAGGAGCTGCATTGTGCCTTTGTGGCTCTGGGAAAAGCATATGGCAGGGTGCCGAGAGAGGAACTCTGGTATTGCATGAGGAAGTCTGGAGTGGCAGAGAAGTATGTTAGAGTGGTGCAGGACATGTATGAGAGATGTAAGACAGTGGTGAGGTGTGCTGTCGGTGTGACACAAGAGTTCAACATGGAGGTGGGACTGCATCAAGGGTCAGCTCTGAGCCCCTTCTTGTTTACTATGGTGATGGACATGCTGACAGACGAGGTGAGACAAGAATCTCCATGGACTATGATGTTTGCAGATGACATTGTGAACTGTAGTGAAAGCAGAGAACAAGTGCAAGAAAATCTAGAGAGGTGGAGGTATGCTCTGGAAAGGAGAGGAATGAAGGTTAGCCTCAGAAAATCAGAATACATGTGTGTGAATGAGAAGGACCCAGGAGGAACGGTGATGTTACAGGGAACAGAGATAACGAAGGTGGAGGATTTTAAGTACTTAGGCTCAACAATCCAGAGCAATGGAGAGTGTGGAAAAGAGGTGAAGAAGCGTGTGCAGGCAGGCTGGAATGGTTGGAGAAAAGTGTCCGGTGTGATGTGCGATAGGAGAGTGTCAGCAAGAATGAAGGGAAAAGTGTACAAGATGGTGGTGAGGCCAGCGATGTTGTATGGCTTAGAAACAGTGGCGCTGAGGAAAAAGCAGGAGGCAGAGCTGGAGGTTGCGGAGATGAAAATGTTGAGGTTCGCTCTGGGAGTAACGAGGATGGATAGGATCAGGAATGAGTACATCAGAGGGACAGCCCATGTAAGATGTTTTGGAGACAAAGTCAGAGAGGCTAGATTGAGATGGTTTGGACATGTACAGAGGAGGGATAGTGAGTATATTGGCAGTAGGATGCTGAGGTTGGAAGTACCAGGCAGAAGGCCTCGAGGAAGATCAAAGAAGAGATTTTTGGATGTGGTGAAGGAAGACATGAAGGTCGTTGGAGTCTGAAAAGAAGATGCAGAGGACAGGGTGAGATGGAGGCAGATGATTTGCTGTGGCGACCCCTGAAGGGAGCAGCCGAAAGTAAAAGAACAAGATATACACATACACACATTTATATTTATATATAAAGTATATATATATATATATATATATATATATATATATATATATATATACACACGTGTGTGTGTGTGTGTGTGTGTGTGTGTGTGTGTGTGTGTGTGTATATACCAGTGTGTCCACTGTAGTTTTCAAAAACGCCCACTCGAGGCATATATAGCATTACTATTTGTGAGATGCATTTCTGAGGCAGTGTGAAATGGCAGAGTGGATTTATTATTCAAAGGGGAAGCGCTTAAGCAGCACTGAGGTAAGTGTGGGATTTGTATTTGTAAGGAGTAGATGAGGACTGAATTCAGGTATGAACTGCATTCAGTCGGAGCAGCTCAGCCACGCCCTTCAGCCAGAGCGGGTAGAAAACAGTTTTAGAGTTAGAGTTACAATACAAAAGAAGCGGTGATGTGATGTGAGTTAATCCTCTAGCGTCGAGGCGAGCGTGCTTGTGTTTATTGGGAGTAGATAAGAGTAGATAAGACCCCTGGGCAAGGTCTTAACCACAAGTGTGCCTCTGTTCACCCAGCAGTATCAATGGGTACCAGTAAAAATATACTGGGAAGGTAACCTGCGATTAGTTGAACTCCTGGTCACTTCACGCTACAGAAACCAGGGATAAGCACCGGCCTGATGAGCCACCGGCCTGATGAGCCACTCATTACCTTTTTCTGGCGCTTAGCCAGCGTTTGAGTGGCATCATGGAACTTAACTAGTAATTAAAGCACACTAAAAACAAGGCTCATTGACAACTTGTGTGCGAATGAGAAAACATGAGCGTATACATCATCTCAACCAATCAACAGGTAGGACAGCCATTGGCTGAATTTGAATCACGTGACAGTTGTTGGCATCCATGAATATGCGCATGCGGGAGTGCAAAACCGTGAATAGTCAAGGGCCGACTGTGTATGTGTGTGTGTGTGTGTGTGTCTGTGTGTGTGTGTGTGTGTGTGTGTGTGTGTGTATATATATATATATATATATATTACAGTGGTACCTCACCTTACGAAATTAATCCGTACGCATGTGTGGGCACGCGTGTGTGTGTGTGCACGTGTTGAACATGTCTTCTTAGCAGAGTTATAATCTTACAAATGTTTATGGAAGGTTAAAAGCCTGACTCAAGAAATAAAGCATAAAACAACAGTCTTCTTTCTTCTTTTCCTTTCGGCTGTTCCCTTCAGGGGTCGCCACAGCAAATGATCTGCCTCCATCTCTCCCTATCCTCTGCATCTTCTACTCTTACTCCAACGACCTTCATGTCCGCCTTCACTGCATCCATACATCTTCTCTTTGGTCTTCCTCTGGGCCTTCTGCCTGGTAGTTCCAACCTCAGCATCCTACGACCAATATACTCACTATCCCTCCTCTGTACATGTCCAAACCATCTCAATCTAGCCTCTCTGACTTTGTCTCCAAAACATCTAACATGTGCTGTCCCTCTGATGTACTCATTTCTGATCCTATCCATCCTCGTTACTCCCAAAGAGAACCTCAACATTTTCATCTCTGCTACCTCCAACTCTGACTCCTGTCTTTTGCCCAGGGCCACTGTCTCTAAACCATACAACATTGCTGGCCTCATCACCGTCTTGTACACTTTTCCCTTCATTCTTGCCAATACCTTCCTATCACACATCACACCGGACACTTTTCTCCATCCATTCCAACCTGCCTGCACACACTTCTTCACCTCTTTTCCACACTCTCCATTGCTCTGGATTGTTGAGCCTAAGTTCTTAAAATCCTCCACCTTCTTTATCTCTGCCCCCTGTAACCTCAAAGTTCCTCTTGGGTCCTTCTCGTTCACACACATGTATTCTGTCTTACTAAGACTAACCTTCAATCCCCTCCTTTCCAGGGCATACCTCCACCTCTCTAGATTTTCCTCCACTTGGTCTCTGGTCTCACTACAGCTCAGTAACTCCGTCATTTACACGAAAAGCATCATGGTGGATGCAGCTCTATAATAGGCAATGGGAGGTAGATGCGTCATTCCTCCTAGGCAATGGGATCCCTGTCCAAGATGGGGTCAGGTGGACATGTCCAAAATGGCGCTTGAGTAAAGGTGACATGAACGACAGCTCAGTTGTAGGCCAATGGGAGGCCAGCGGAGCGGGATGTTTTCATGTCATTGATGGGAGAGCAGCTCGTGCATTGTTTGAATGTTTGAATGGCACGTTTGAATTTTTAAGATGGCGCTTTCGTAACGTAAGCTTGTTTCGTATCCTGAGACAAAAATTTTAGGAAAATGCTTTTTGTAACCTGAATTTTTCATTTGGTGAGACTTTGTAAGGTGAGGTCCCACACTGACCTTTTACATTTTCTGCAGATTCAGAATTTTTTTATTTATTTATTTATTTTGCATTTTTGAATGTATGAGGCTGATATGCAGTAAATCCTGGTAGATGCAGCATAAAATTCCTCAGAGAAGCAGCATTATCAAATTATCAGTAGAATGACAGGAAGTCGGTGTGTAACATGGACGGAAGAGAACAGCTTCTGTTCATTAATAATAGTTTTAGAGAATAATTTTATAATTAGTGACACTGTGCTGATTGACTGTGTTTGACATGTTCAACTTTTCTTTGAGATTTAAAGTCAATAAATGCAAATTTATGAGTGATTGGTGGGAGCACAAGATACAACATGGGCAGAAAAAGTTACGTATAACATCAATACGGTTTTAAGTATTTTGATTATTTACCAATTTTGCCACACATGCAGATTCCATGGTTCATGGTGTCTGCACCTGCGCTCTGATTCATGTGGTTATTGGACCTCTGGCGCCCAGAGACCTCAGCAGAGGCTCAGCAGGATGTGAAAATAATTATGCATTTCTCTTCTCACAAAATTGAGCATAGAAAAGGTGTAAACTGGGAAGTATTTGAATTATTTCAAAAACTGTTCACCATATGTACATATTTTGATATATCTCCCAGGCATGTACTAAAGATTTTGATGCATTTACACATAAATAAACTTGGCCATGGAAATATTTATTCAAGTTTGAATTTGGGTAGTTGGAAAATGTACCAGTTTCATGATCAAACCCATATATAAAAGGACATTTGACTCCAGTAATGAAAAAACTGATTGTTCCTTGAGGTGACGCTATACCAAACAATACGACAATGGTAACATATTAGCTGCATATCCTTTATGTTGCACAGAAAATGTGGCTGATCAATTTGTTGGAAGTCCATGCTAATGTTGTTTGTGGGTGTTTCAGTAGTAAGCACATGTTGGCAGTTCTGGTCCACACAGGAAGTCAGGCCATGCGATGTATTTGAGGTTATATGGTGCTTTTTTCAGACATTGCGCTGCTTCTCTGTCACAAACACACAGCATCTTCTCACAGCGGTCTATCAGAGAGCCTGCACACACACACACACACACACACACACACACACACACACACACACACACACACACATATAGACTGTATAATAGTATGCATAATAAAGATGGACAGTAATTATGTGTGTACATATACCACAGTGAAGTGTTTGACTGTCACAGCTCCATGGATACATGTGTGTCTTCATGTGACAGCCTCGATTCTCAGCCTTTGCATAGCAGCAGTCATGCTTGTGACAGCACCTGACACACACACACACACACACACACACACATGTCCAAGTTTCCCTGTTATAAAGTGTTCTTTTCAGTACACACTAAGCTACAGACAGTATAAAGACATAGTGGTGATGCAGACCAGACAGTACCTGGTTTGAAAGTAGAACTAGTGGAAGTGTTACGGCACTTCCGGTTTCCAAAAAACAGCATATACAACAGCATATAATATCCTGCTCTCTCTATATAATACAGTATATATATATTTCCTCTCCAAGATCCAAGATGGCACTCCCTAAAGGGCGAAGTCGCGGAGTTCTTGGAGTCAAATTGTTTCTTTGTTTTTTTTTTATTTGTTTTGTATGTTGTTTTTGTTTGTTTGTTTTTTGCACGGGACATTTAGAACTGAGCACGCTCAACTCCTATCCTGAGCTAATATGCTACCGCAGCTCAATGCTAGCCGCACCCCGGATAACAATACTGCCCTCCCAAGCCAGACCGCAGTATCTGCAAAATCATGAAACTGAGAAAATTAAGCCCACTAGGTGGAGCTGATTGCACTTAGTCAGAAAAACATAAAAGGCCAATTTGGCTAAAATTGCAGATACTGCGATCTGGCTTGGGAGGGCAGAATAAGCCCAGGGGGAGACGCGGCAGGTGGAGAGGGGCTGAACGACTACTCCAGCACTTGGTTAGCAGTGGAAGGTTAGCACTCCCGGCCATACTGCTTGAAAATGTTCAGTCTCTGCGAATCAAGATGGACGAGCTTCATGCTCAGATTGCAGCACAGATAGATCGACAGGACTGTTCCATGCTGTGTTTCGGTGAAACATTGCTCGAGGAGAGTACACCCGACGAGGTGACTACACCAGCCAGCTACACGGCCTTCAGGGAGGACCGGAGCACAGCAGCTAGCAACAACAAGCATGGCAGAAGAACAGCGGATTTCGTTAAATAAACCTTGTGTACTGACTGTAGATTATCTCTAAATCTTGCTCTGAGAATGTGGAACATCTAACTTTGAAGTTGTGGCCATTTTGTTTACTCAGAGAACTGTTCATGTTTTCCAAAAAAAAAACAAACAATGGGAATAGTGCATCTCATCTCATCTCATCTTCTTCCGCTAAGTCCAGGGTCGGGTCACGGGGGCAGAAACCTAAGCAAAGAGGTCCAGACGTCCCTCTCCCCAGCCACTTCCTCCAGCGCTTCCAGGGGGACACCGAGGCAGTCCCAGACAAGCCGAGAGACATAGTCCCACCAGCGTGTTCTAGGTCGACCCCAGGGTCTCTTCCCGGTTGGACATGCCCGAAACACCACACCAGGGAGGTGTACGGGAGGCATTCTGACCAGATGCCCGAGCCACCTCAACTGGCCCCTCTCAATGCGGAGGAGTAGCGGATCTACCCCAAGCTCTCCCCGGATGGTAGAGCTTCTCACCTTATCTCTAAGGGAGAACCCCGCCACCCGGCGAAGGAAGCTCATTTCAGCCACTTGTATCCATGATTTTGTTCTTTTGGTCACTACCCAAAGCTCGTGACCATAGGTGAGGGTTGGAACGTAGATCAACTGGTAAATGAAGAGCTTTGCCTTGCGGCTCAGGTACTTCTTCACTACAACGGAACGGTACAGTTTAACAGCAGAAGCTGCAGCGATCCGTCTGTTGATCTCCCCCTCCGGTTTGTCTGACTGAGAACCATGGCCTCAGACTTGGAGGTTCTGCTCTTCATCCCGGCTGTTTCGCACTCAACTGCGAATCGCTCCAATGAGAGATGGAGGTCCCGACTTGATGAAGCCAAAAGGACAACATCGTCCGCAAAAAGCAGAGACGAGATCCGATGGCCAAACCAGAGCCCCTCAACGCCTCGGCTGTGCCTAGAAATTCTGTCCATAAAAATTCTGAACAAATTTGGTGACAAAGAACAGTCTTGGTGGACTTCAACTCCCACCAGAAACGAATTCGATCTGTTGTTACCAATACGGACCAAACTCTGGCTCCGGCAGATACAGCGATTGAATGGCCTGTAGCAATGGGTCTGGAACGCTGTACTCCCGGAGTACGCCCCACAAGATTCTTCGAGGGACACGGTTGAAAGTCTTCTCCAAATTCAAAAAACACATGTGGACAGATTGGCAAACTCCCATGCTGCTTCCAAGATCCTGTGGAGCGTATAGAGTTGGTCAAGAGTGCTACGGCCAGGATGAAAACCACAATTTTCCTCCTGAATACGAGGTTTGACTATCGGTCGGATCCTCCTCTCCAGTACCCCTGCATAGACTTTCCCGGGTAGGCTGAGGAGTGTGATTCCCCGATAATTGGAACACGTCCTCCGGTCCCCCTTCTAAAAAATCGGGACCCCCACTTCGGTTTGCCAATCCAGAGGTACAGTCCCCGATGACCACGCGATGTTGCAGAGACGTGTCAACCAAGACAGTCCTCCAGCATCCAGAGCCCTTAGATATTCTGGGCGGATCTCATCCAACCTTGGAGCTTAACCACCGAGGAGCTTTTTGACAACCTCAGTAACCTCGAATCCAGTGATGGGCAGACCCCAACCCAAACCTCCAGGCTCTTCCTCCTCCACGGAGGGTGTGTTGGTTGGATTGAGGAGGTCCTCAAAATATTACCTCTACTTCTCAACGGCATCCCCAGTCGAGGTAAGCAGCTCCCCACCTCCACTGTACACAGTGTTTGTGGAGAACTGCTTCCCCCTTCTGAGGCATCGAATGGCGGTCCAGAACCTTTTTGAGGCCAACCGATAATCACTCTCCAGGCCCTCACCGAACTCCTCCCATGCCCGAGATTTTGCATCTGCGAGAGCCTCAGCTGCAGAATGTTTTGCCTGCCGGTACCTGTCCGCTGCCTCGGGAGTCCCACAGGTTAATAAAACTCCTTCAGCTGGACGGCCCCCTTCACCACAAGTGTCCACCACCGGGTTCGGGGGCTACCGCCACAACAAGCACTGCTTCAGCAATGGAGGCACGAAACATGGCCCATTCAGATTCCATGTCACCCACCTCCTCCGGGACGTGGTTGTAGCTCTGAAGGAGGTGGGAGTTAAAGGCCTCTCGGACAGGGGACGCCGCCAAACGTTCCCAGCAGACCTATGAACGGTACTATGAACTGTCATTTGGTGCATAAGCACAAATAACAGTCAGGACTCGTCCCCCCACTGAAAGACGGAGGGAAGCTACCTTTTCATAAACCAGGGAGAACCCCAACATTTGGGCCCCGAGACGGGGCAACAAGAATGCCCACACCGGCTCGCCGCCTCTCCCCACGAGCAACTCTAGAATGGAATAAGGTCCAGCCTCTCTTGAGATGGATGGTTCCAGAGCCTAAGCTATGCGTTGAGGTAAGCCTGACTTTCTCTAGTTGGTATCTCGCCACCTCACGCACCAGATCAGGCTCCTTCCCTGCCAAAGAGGTGACATTCCATGTCCCGAGGGTCAGAGTCAGTAATCGAGGATTGGTCCGACAGAAACCATGCCTTCAGCTGCCAGCCAACTCACATTGCACCCGACCCCTAAAACATCCCCCACGGGTGGTGGGTCCATGGGAGGGTGGACCCATGTCTCCTTTTTGGGCTAGGCCCCACCAGGCTCCATGGGCAGAAGCCCGATCACCAGGCGCTTGCCTTCGAGCCCCTCTCCCGGGCCTGGCTCCATGGCTCCAAGGGGGGACCCCGGGGACCTGCGTCCGGGCAAGGAAAACTGCATCCTCGTCTGCCTCTTAGTCATAAGGGTCTTCTGAATCGCGCTTCGTCTGGACCATCACCCAGGACCTGTTTGCCTTGGGTGACCCTACTAGAGGCATTATGCCCCCAACAACATCGCTCCTAGGATCATTAGGCCACGCAAACGCTTCCACCACGATAAGGTGGCGATTCAGGAAGGGGTGTGCAATATAAATATAATTATAATATAATATATAGTGCAATTTATTGCTGTTATCTACTGATTTTATTGAACTGTATTATTATTATTATTATTATTATTATTATTATTATTATTATTATTATTATTATTATATTGGTTACTGGGTCTTTGTAAAGTCCTTTTAAATATAGAATTTTTATGTATTTATTTTATAGCAGTTTGTGTGATGTTGATTTGAGCCTTCTTTTCTGTTTGTAACTTGACTCCTTGAACAACTGCACAAGAATTCCTATGTGTATAAAAGCGCAAATGGCAATTAAAAATCCAGAATCCTAAATCCTCTGAGTAGATTAGCCAATCAGAGCACAGAATCAGTAATATGATAGGATAATAAAGTATAAATATAACCGTGCCCCAAAGACTCGGTATTCTTTACTGTTGCCATGGTTACAGTATTATTATTGGACACAGCAGCTCTGATAGTAGGTTAATGTTTCTATTGTAACAGATCATTCACATTTCTGAATTCTCTCTCTCTCTCTCTCACTCTCTCTCTCTCTCTCTGTTATTATGCAGGGTTCAATCTCTAAACTCTAAATTGATGTATTCAGTCTTTCAGTACAACTATAATTATTATACACACCCTCAGGATGTGTGTTTATGTGTGTGTGTGTGTGTGTGTGTGTGTGTGTGTGTGTGTGTATGTGTGTGTGTGTATATACAGTACTATATATATAAAGCGGAGCATCATACTTAAGAGAAACTGGTGTGGCATAGACCTGATTTTCTTTTGTTTTGCAAACATTGTGTCCCACCCATCTGTCCGTCTGTCTGAATATGTACACATGAATCCCTGTGCTGATTTTTTGCATGCCAGTATTTAACCTCCTTAATGGGTATAAATGTCTCAGTGACCATAACTTTGTTTACTCCATTTTCAGCTCCAAACTGTTAATGTTCACAAAATAAAATGCACTCTTTCCATGGCCGGTCTTTGATAACCCAGTTATCTGCAGTGGGGGAAACAGCAGGGACAACCAGATGATAGTGGGGCTTGAACCCCCGACCTTGGGATCAGTAATCCATCACCTTACAACGGCGCCACCACTACCCTTAACCTTTATATAATTCTATATTATTATACAGTACACTACATAAACTCTCTCCATGCACAGAATAAGTTTAAATTATATACATAATCTTATGATATGTTTGATTTGTTGAATTGGATTGTTTTGGGGTGGGAAGGGTTTTCTCACCAGTCGGCAGGGTCTCGTGGCCACCCCTCCCCTCCTACTCCGCAGTAACACCCGTACATGATGTATGCAAGTGCTGAGCGTCCTGTACTGCACTTCACCACACCAGACAATTCCAGTGCTGTGTGTGCTTCAATGGCACAGACAGCTGCACACACACACACACACACACACACACAGTTTACCAATATCCTTATGAAGACACTCTATAAAACTGTTTAATTTGTTTATTAATGTATTTCTTTAAAAAAAATAAATTCAAGATGTTTTTTCTCCTGGGAAAATGAGATAATAATAAGATACAGATAATAAGATATTCCCAAAATACAAAAATATAGGCTATTCCTATCCTTGTGGGGACAAGTCGGTCCTAAGTAGGATTTAGTATACCTGAGCACATTGACACAACAGGACATGATCAATTTCTGAACAACATTGTGCAAGCTGAGCACTACAAGACTTTACCTTCTATGCTCTTTGTAATTAATATAATTATTACATTATTATTACAATACGATGGGGTAGTGGTTAGGGTGCTGTGCTCATGATCAGGAGGTCGTGAGTTCAAATCCCACTGAGACCCTCACTGTGCTAAGACCCCTAGGCAACACAGGTGTGCCTCTGTTCACCGAGCAGTATAAATGGGTACCAGTAAAATATAAGCTAACCTTATGGTTAGGTAGGAAGGTACCCGCGATGGACCGGCGTCCCATCCAGGAGGAGTTGAACTCCTAGTTGCGTCACGCTACAGAAACCGGGGATAAGCCTGATGAGCCGGGATGGCTCGGGTGTAAGAAGCCCACGGACTTATACATATAAATAAATAAATCAAGTTTGTTTTTTAAAGGTGTATCATGTATATCACCGAATCAAACACAGAGGACCCAAGGTAAGGTTTAACACATCTAGTTACTCGGATGAAAATTAAAACAAAAAAAAATTCAGGCATTGAGAGAAAAACCTCACCTGTAAGGAACAACAGCATTGTGGTGAAGAGCATTTTATCCACTGCACCAAGAAAGAAGAGACGTTGACAGGTGTGTGTATGTGTGTGTGTGTGTGTGTGTGTGTGTGTGTGTGTGTGTGTGTGTGCGTGTGTGCGTGTGTGCATGTATATGTGTGTGTGTGTGTGTGTGTGTGTGTGTGTGTGTGTGTGTGTGCATGTATATGTGTGTGTGTGTGTGTGTGTGTGTGTGTGCGTGTGTGCATGTATATGTGTGTGTGTGTGTGTGTGTGTGTGTGTGTGTGTGTGTGTGTGTGGTTTTATAACCGTTCATCTGTGCATGTATGTGCGTGTTTGTGTGTGTGTGTTTGTGTGTGTGTGTGTAATAGAGGTAGTTGGACTACACTTCCTACCGCTGTGTCTATGGTCTTAAAACATTGAAGCCATGATTATAGTTTGCAGGGAGCAAAACCTAAATGCACATTATGTTTTTGAAATCATATACTATGTAATTTCTGTTACTGTATTACACACCCAGTGTTGTACGCCTGGCAGCACGGTGGCCTAGGGGTAGCATATCCTCACAGCAAGAAGTTATTGGGTTTGATTCGCAACCTGGACGTTTCTGTGTTAAGTTTGCATGTTCACAACATGTTGGGTTTTCTCTGGGCACTTCGGTTTCCTCGTCCAGTCCAAAAACATGCACAGTATTCTAATTGGCTGTTCCAAATCACCCCCAGGTGTGAGAGTGTGAGTGTGAATGGTTATGTCTGTTGGCCCTGAGATGACCCAGCAAGTGGTCCAGGGTGGATCACACTCTTGCCAAGAGTCGGCTGAGCTGGACCCCAGCCTTCCCATGACCCTAATTACCATTAAGTGGTTCAGAAAATGGATGGATGGACGTAGTGCACTCATACAAAAAAGACAGCTGTATTCCCTCTATCCCACTCCCTTAGAGGAAATGATGGACTTACACTTTATAGATGGTCCCTAAGATGAAGCGAGTACAGTGGTACCTCACCTTATGAAAGACCCGACAAACGAAAAATCCAGGTTACAAAATGCATTTACCTAAAATTTCCATCTCTGGATATGAAACAAATTCATGTTACGAAAAGTGCAATCTCAAAAATTCAAACAATGCTCGAGTTGCTCTCGCATTGGCTCTCTCCCAACGTCCCGCCCCGCTGGCCTCCCATTGGCTATCCCCCAACATCCTGCCCCGCTGACCTCCCATTGGCTACGTGGGAGCTGTATCTCCATAATACCCATGATACTTTTTGTGTGCCTTTGACCCATTGTTCGTTACAGAGTTCTAACATGCGTAAAGGACAGAGTTACTGTTGTTTCGTGAGTTTTTCAAGTGTGCTTACTTAATTTTTTTGGCTCAGTCTTTTAACCTTGCATAAACATTTGTAAGATTATAATTCTGCTGAGAAGACATGGTCAACACACGTGTGCGCGCGCACACACACACACACACACACACACACACACACGCGCGCACACGATTCCCGGTGAAAGTGATTCCCGGTGCGAGTGAAAAGAAGAAGTGGGCTCGTGGCATGCTGTTGAGTGATATCGCAAAGGAATATGGCCAAACCCGTCTACCATCGGTACGATATTGAAGCAGATGGAGGCCTTAAAAGGTATACTTTTATCATTTTTAAAGGGTTTAGGGGGTAGTATTGGGGGCCTTGGAACGAATCAGGCCTTTTACATGTAAAATGCGGCTCAACTTACAAAAAAAATCAGGTTACGAAACCACTTCTGGAACGGATTAATTTCGTATAGTGAGGTACCACTACTTACACTTTATAGATGGTCCCTAAGATGAAGTAACTAACACTTTATAGATGGTCCCTTAGAGAAAATAACTAACACTTTATAGATGTTCCCTTCCAGAAATTACCCTTATACAGCAATGACGTGAAGAAAAATATTCTTCTCCGTCATTGTTATACAGTACGTCACATATAAACAGACTATTGTTTCCTTCGAGAATGTAAGTGACATTTTATAGACGGTCCCTTTGGGAAGTGAAAAAACGGATACTTTGTAGACGGTCCCTTGTCTTGGCCACGCCTCTTTGAGTTGTAACGCGGAAGTGTTAAGTGTACGTGTGGTAGTGAGGTTGGTCCCGAGTACGTGTGTGAGAGTGTTTGTTTAGTGTGTGTGTTTGAGAGAGCGAGAGAGAGAGAGAGAGAGAGAGGAAAAAAAAATGTTATAAATGAAGGGAGCAGAGGTAGTGCGGCTGGTTCGGGATCAGATGGCGCGGAGACCCGGTGTGCTGTGTGCGGTTCTGGTGCTCACCTGCGCGCTCATCTTCACGCTCACACTTACTTGCAGGTACACACTCACACACACACACACACACACACAGCAGTAGCTTTACCCAGTGTGTGTTTAGTAAACAGTAAGCTATTGCTGTATATAAATATTATATAAGAATAATAAATGTAATAATAGTAATAATTATTGAATTTATTTTTCATATTAACTCAGTAAAAACATCCCATAATACTCCAGGGTCGAGTGTGTAACTTAATTTGAGATTAAAAGCAGTGGAATGGAGCTGCCACCTGGACTTAGTGTCACATGATCTCAGAAGAAATAAAGCAACGTGTTCCTGGATCACTTTAGTTTGTGTTGGTGACCTGCCAGTCACGTGACCAGGCGAAACGCCCCACACGGTCCACACGCAGCCTTGCTTGAGGAGACAAAACTAGTGTTAGGATGATAGGCAGAAGACCAACAGCGTCTTGACTGAAGCATGGTGCCGGTAGCATTGTGTTCAGTTCCCTGATCCTGTTCTTTTGTTTCTTCTCCCAAGTCGTGCAAAAAGTGTGGTGGCGCCACCACGTCCCCCAGGGCGATTCATTTCCCCATCTGTCCCGGTGGTGGACTTGTTTCTGGGACAGCAGGAACAGGTGGGCGGGTTGATGGAGGGTTCTGATGTGAATGTGCTGTTCTACTACGCTCCATGGTGCGCCCACTCCATTACCGCCAGGGAACACATCCAGCAGGTGGCGCTGCGGCTCATCAATCAGGTGCTCTTTTCATCAGTGTGTTGTTTCCCATGTTATGTGATGTGTTACCTGTGTTGTGTGATGTGTTTCTCATGTGTGTATTTATTTGTGTTGCTTGTTTAGCGCCGCGCCACACATTTCACATCTGTTACATCTGCAGTAAAAGGCACCACGTCGAATATGGGGAAATATCTATTCAGTTTACTCAGTGCACTGCTGTAATTTGTTTTATTTACTTTTCCCAGAATCGCTGATTCTGCTTATTGTGCATCTGAAATTGAAAATAAAGTTTTAGGTTTAGTGATTAAAAAACTTCTCCCAGGTAAGGACATGGACACGGAATGAACGCATCGGGGAGGAAGGCGCAGATTTATATGCACAGCTTTGCACTCGACCATCTCGCACACGTGTCAGCGTACCAGCTTCAGACCGATAGTGCAACTTGAAATAACGGCAGTTCGACAAGCTACCAGTGATCTCAGAGCAGACTCGAACTCTACTGGAATACACAACTAATTTATCTAAACCCTCCGGACTCGAGGCAATCATATAGAAGAGGTTACAGCAGAAAACAGAATCCTGGAAAGGTTTTTCATTGATGATACTGATGATGATGATGGTACTGATGATAGTGATACTGCTGCTGCTGCTGCTGCTGATGGTGATAGTGATGGTGATGCTAATGTTACTGATGATGCTGATCGTGATGCTGCTGTTGGTAATGGTGATAGTGGTGTTGGTGATGCTGTTCATGATGATGCTGCTGTTGGTAATGGTGATAGTGGTGATGCTGATGATGATGCTGCTGCTGTTGCTAATTGTGATAGTGGTGTTGGTGATGCTGTTCATGATGATGCTGCTGTTGGTAATGGTGATAGTGGTGATGATGATGATGATGATGCTGCTGCTGTTGGTAATGGTGATAGTGGTGTTGGTGATGCTGGTGTTATTGATGATGATACTGATGGTGACTAATAGTGAGGGTGATGATCCTGTTATTGATGATGATGATGATGCTGAGGATAAGAGATTAGTAGTAATATTTCTGAAGTAATGTACTTTGAGCTAAATTGAGTTAATAAACCATTTCAACAGAACATGCAATTTATTTATTTATATCACAGTTAGCAAAATTGATTTGAATGTACAAGAATGTATTGGCATCCCACGTAAAGTAAAATGTCTGTGTTCAGGTTTGAGGCCAAATGTTTTCGATTTCACTGTGTTTGTGTCAAAAAGAAGAAAGTTTTTCATGGAAAAAGTGTAATTTTCTGGGTGATGGTCAAATGTGAATAGTGGTGCATGATCGATGTGTTTCCTGTCTTATTTTGTCTTAGATGATGTGTTTCCTTTTTGGTTCTGTGTATTTCCTTTGTTGAATTGTGATGCTTTGTGTGTGTGACGTTTGCTCTGTAGTTCAACGTATGATGGTGTGTGTGTGTGTGTGTGTGTGTGTGTGTGTGATGCATTTCCTCTGTGGTGCTGTGTGGGAAATGATGCGTTTTTTGTATGATTCTTTTTGAGATGATGCATTTTGCGTAGTTCTGTGTGTGTGTGATGTGTTTCCTGCTATGTATAATGATGTGCTTCCTGTGGGTGCAGGTTCAGTTTGTGGCAGTGAACTGTTGGTGGCATCAAGGAAAGTGCCGGAAACAGCACAACTTCTACCAGTACCCGGTTCTACATGTGTTCTACAGGAGGTATATATGCACACATACACACACACACACACATTGATTATTATAATGTATGTAGATTTAGCTTTCGCAGATCTCCAACCATGTCCCGAAGGAGGCAGGTTACATGAAATCTGAATGGGCCATGTTTCATGCCTCCATTGCTGAGGCAGCAGCCCATAGCTGTGGCAGGAAGGCTATTGGTGCTTGTCGTGGTAGTAACCCCTGAACCCTGTTGTGGACACCTGTGGTGAAGGGGCCATCCAGCTGAAAAAAAGGAGGCCTATCAGGTCTTATTGGCCTGTGAGACTCTCGAGGCAGCAGACAGGTACCGGCAGGCCAAATGTGCTGCAGCCCGATCTGTTGCCGATGCAAAATCTCGGCCATTGGAGGAGTTCGGTGAGGGCCTGGAGACTGATTATCGGTTGGCTTCAAAAAGGTTCTGAACCACCATCCGACACCTCATGAGGGGGAAGCAGTTCTCCACAAATACTGTTTGTAGTGGAACTGGGGAGCTGTTTACCTCAACTGGGGATGTCGTTGAGATGTGGATGGGAATACCTCAAGGACCTTCTCAATCCTACCAACATGACCTCCATGGAGGTGGAAACCCCTGGTGGTTTGGATGGGGGTCTGCCCATCACTGGAGCTGAGGTTACTGAGGTAGTTAAAAAGCTCCTCAGCAGTCGGGCTCCAGGGGTGGATGAGATCCGCTCTGGATGTTGTAGGACTGTCTTGGTTGACATGTCTCTGCAACATCGCGTGGTCATCAGGGGCCTTATCTCTGGCTTGGCAAACAGGGGTGGTAGTCCCCCTTTTTAAAAAGGGGGACCGGAGGGTGTATTCCAATTATCGTGGAATCCCACTCCTCAGCCTACCTGGGAAGATCTATGCAGGCTAACTGGAGAGGAGGATCCAACCGATAGTTGAACCTCGGATTCAGGAGGAACAATGTGGTTTTTATCCTGGCCATGTTAGGTAGGTAAGTCTGTTGGGCTTTTTACACCCGAGCCTAGTGGCTCATCCCCGGTTTCCGTAGCATGAAGCGATCAGGAGTTCGCCTCCTCCTGGATGGGACGCTAGTCCATCGCAGGCTACCTTCCCAGTATATTTTTACTGGTACCCATTTATACTGCTGGGTGAACAGAGGCACACTTGTGGTTAAGACCTTTCCCAGGGATCTTAGCACAGTGGGAGTCTAACTAGGATTTGAACACACAACCTCCCGATCATGAGCACAGCACCCTAACCACTACGCCACCCATCCCACCTGTCCACGGTACTCTGAACCAACTCTATACGCTCCACAGGATTTTGGAGGGGGCGATGGGCGTTTTTGCCTAAAGAAGGCTTTTGACTGTGTCCCTTGGGTTATCTTGTGGGGTATTCTCCGGGAGTACTGCATTCCGTACTCGTTTCTACGGGTCATTCGGTCACTGTGTCACCAGAGTCTGTATTGGGACCAACAGCTCGATTCGAGTCACCGATTCTGTTTATTTTCATGGACAGACTTTCTAGGCGCAGCCTACTGGCTTTCTGGTTTGGTGGCCATCGGATCTCGTCTCTGCTTTTTGCGGATGACTTCATGAAGCCTTTTGCAGATGACTTCATCGAACCAGGACCTCCATCTTTCATTGGAAAGATTCGCAGTCGAGTGCGAAGCAGCCAGAATGAACATCACCACCTCCAAGTCCGAGGCCATGGTTCTCAGTCAGAAAAGGTTGGAATGCACCGTCGGGAGTCGGGAGTGAGGTCCTGCCCCAAGTGGAGGAGTTCAGCTATCTTGAACCTTCACTGATGGTCACAAGCTTTACCTAGTGACCGAAAAACAAGACTGCAGATAAGAGCGGCTGAATTTCCTTCACCGGGTGGCAGGGTTCTCCCTTAGGGATAAGGTGAGTAGCTCAGCCATCCGGGGAGAGCTCGGAATAGAACCGCTGCTCCTCCGCATTGAGAGGAGCCAGCTGAGGTGGCTTTGGCATCTGGTTACAATGCCTCTAGAACAACTCCCTGGTGTGGTGTTTTGGGCATGTCCGACCGGGAAGAGGCCCCAGGGTCGACCCAGAACATGCTAGAAGGGACTATGTCTCTCGGCTTCTCTCGGAACGCCTCGATGCCCCCCGTAAGAGCTGGAGGAAGTGGCTGGGGAGAGGGATGTCTGGACCTCATTGCTTAGGCTGCAGCCCCTGCAACCCAACCCCAGATTAAGCGGAAGATGATAAGGGTTTTAGGGAATACAGTCAAACCTCGGCTGACGAACGCTTAAGCTCACGAACTCTTCGCCTCAAGAACTTTAAATTCGCGAAAATATAGTCTCGGCTGACGAACTACTTTTCGGCGGACGAACCAAACCACGCGGTCGAACAGCGCCACGGTGGCGGCCACGAGAAGCTGACGCGCGCTCACGGCGTCACAGTTCGTCACCCCCTTTCTTTGAATGCTGAAGTGGTTTGTGTTTGCTAGACATTTTGGACCATATTGAGTGTACTTTTGCTATTATGGGACCGAAAAAGACCCCACCACAGGCGGAGATCATTGAAAAACACGAACGAGGTGTGCGTTTGTGTGACTCAGCGTCCCAGTACCAGTACACTAAGTCTACCACCATCCTTAAGAACAAGGAAGCTATTAAGGGTGCGTGTGTAGCTATGCGTGTTTCCAAACAGTAGGCGTTTCCAAACACTCCTTCCAAACAGTAAGTCCCTCCCTCCCTCCTCCTCCCACTCCATTCCATCAAGCCGTCAACTACCATCACAAAGGTAAATAAAACCACTTTATTATACAGTACAGTTTATTTCTTTAATTACAATACAATAGACATTTATTATACATAAAATAAGGTATATTTTTGTGTAGTTTTAAGGCTTATTTAGTAGAAAATTATGTTTTATGGGGACCTGGGAACGGATTATTCTCATTTTAATGGTTTCTTATGGGAAATAAATGTTCGGAAGACGAACTTTTCGCCTTACACACACTTTCTGGGAACCAATTATGTTCGTGAGCAGAGGTATCACTGTACAACATACCTGATTTTCGTGGCTGTTATGTCCATCTTTCCTTCAGTATGTGCGTCACCCCTCGGCTCTATTACGGAAAAACCAGAAAAATCCTGTTGATGAGTTAAACCCTGCTCTGAATCTTCTCACCAGAAAACAAGCACACCGGTTCCGGTGAAATGGCAGGTCAATCATACAGAGTACCGTGTTTCCGGACTCCACAATCCCACCGTCTCATCCTACCTTACACACAGTGCTGTGGTGTCACTTTGCCTCCGGTCATATGAACACTCAGTTTTAAACCCCACCCCTTTTTTTGGTGCTTTACAGTTTTTACTCTTTCAGAATGAACAGACACCACCATGAACTAGCTGGTGAACGCTGATTATCATTGACCATAGTCATAGTGATGCTGTTTCAGCTGTTGTGATTGGTTCTGAGTGATGAAACATGAACAGTTAAGGGAAACTGTTCTTATTCATCATACTGTGAAGTTTTTTACTTATTTTTATGAGTATGGAAAATTACAGGTTTATATCCATTAGTAACAATCAGGTGTGGGATTTCTACTGTGAATGTTGATTCTGTATTCGAAGAGGCCATTGTCTTGTCTGTTCTTGCTCTGTGAAAGTTGTATCTCCTATTTTGATATAGCTCAGCTGCGCCTAGATACTGTAGACTTGTTTTTCTTGTGGAAAAGTACTGATGACCACCACCAGCCCCCTGAGACTAACCAGCTTCAACCGGTTCCTCACCTAGGGCTGGGAACCAACTTAGAGCTGTATACAGACGCTCCCCGACTTATGTTTTTAATTGGTTCCGGATGGCCGAACGCAAGTTGAAAGTCAAAAGTTGTTACAGTGACGTATAACGTGTGATGTATGACGCTCATACTTTATTATACATCCATAAATACCATTACCACATCTCATAAAACACCCCTAAATCAATTATTAAAAACATACAGTGGTATGAAAAAGTATCTGAACCTTTTGGAATTTCTCACATTTCTGCATAAAATCACAATAAAATGTGATCTGATCTTTGTCAAAATCACACAGATGAAAAAACAGTGTCTGCTTTAACTAAAACCACCCAAACATTTATAGGTTTTCATATTTTAATGAGGATAGCATGCGAACAATGACAGAAGGGGGAGGAATAACTAACCGAACCATCACATTTAATATTTTGTGCCCCCCCCCCGGCAGCAATAACTTCAACCAGACGCTTCCGGTAGCTGCAGATCAGTCTGGCACATTGATCAGGACTAATCTTGGCCCATTCTTCTTTACAAAACTGCTGTAGTTCAGTCAGATTCCTGGGATGTCTGGCATGAATCGCTGTCGTGAGGTCATGCCACAGCATCTCAATGGGGTTCAAGTCTGGACTTTGACTTGGTCAAGTCTGGACTTTGACTTGGTCAAGTCTGGACTTTGACTTGGTCACTCCAGAACGTGTATTTTGTTCTTCTGAAACCATTCTGAAGTTGATTTACTTCTGTGTTTTGAATCGTTGTCTTGTTGCAGCATCCATCTTCTTTTTAGCTTCAACTGTCTGACAGACGGCCTCAGGTTTTCCTGCAAAACATCCTGATAAACTTTTGAATTAATTTTTCCAATAATGATTGCAAGTTGTCCAGGCCCCGAGGCAGCAAAACAGCCCCAAACCATGATGCACCCTCCACCATGCTTCACGGTGGGGATGAGGTGTTGATGTTGGTGAGCTGTTCCATTTTTCCACCACACATGACCTTGTGTGTTCCTCCCAAACAATTCAACTTTGGTTTCATCAGTCCACAAAATATTTTGCCAAAACTTCTGTGGAGTGTCCAAGTGCCTTTTTGCGAACATTAAATGATCAACAATTTTTTTAGACAGCAGTGGCTTCCTCCTTGGAGTCCTCCCATGAACACCGTTGGCCATTGTTTTACATATAGTTGATGTGTGCACAGAGACATTGGACTGTGCCAGTGATTTCTGTAAGTCTTTAGCAGACACTCTAGGTTTTTTTTTACCTCTCTGAGTATTCTGCGCTGAACTCTTGGTGTCATCTTTGGTGGACGGCCACTCCTTGGGAGAGAAGCAACAGTGCCAAACTCTCTCCATTTGTAGACAACTTCTCTGACTGTCAATTGATGAACATCCAGACTTTTAGAGATGGTTTTGTTTCCTTTCCCAGCTTTATACAAATCAACAATTCTTGATCGCAGGTCTTCAGACAGCTCTTTTGAGTGAGCCATGGTGCACATCAGACAATGCTTCTCATCAAGACAATGCTTACCAGGTGTGTGTGTTTTATAGTGGGCAGGGCAGCTTTAAGCCACTCATCAGTGATTGGGCACACATCTGACTTAAATTGTTTGGTAAAAATTGGTTTCAATTGCTCTTTAAGTCTCCTTAGGCAGAGGGTTCAGTTACTTATTCCTCCCCCTTCTGTCATTGTTTGCATGCTATCCTCATTAAAATATGAAAACCTATAAATGTTTGGGTGGTTTTAGTTAAAGCAGACACTGTTTTTTCATCTGTGTGATTTTGACAAAGATCAGATCACATTTGATGGTGATTTTATTTCAGAAATGTGAGAAATTCCAAAAGGTTCAGATACTTTTTCATACTACTGTAACATTGTAAAATGATATCAAATATCAAATAATGTCAACATTAATTTCAAATAAGTCAATTATTTATACTGAGTCACTTTACATGAAGCTTAAAACAGCCAATCAACGCTTACAATATGTGAGGCGCTCAAAACCGAAAGTAGTGTACTTGCTGTGGGTTATGCAGACTTCCGGTCTTTGAAGTGAGCAAGGGTGCCGTTGAACTCATTTAGAACTCAGCCTGCACTGATGTGAGTCACCAGCAGAGCAGAGAGTTCTCTTCTCTGGATTCTGGTTTTCATTCATTTTACAACTCTCTTTGCTTAAATGAGTATGCACGGTAGATTGTGCCGATCTGAGCAGATAGTTAATTCATCTCTGTGTATCAGACTTGCACCCATGCTAGTAGGCTTACGCTTCTTAACAACCATATTTGCTTAGGGTTACAAAAGTCCGCAAAACGATGTAAACACCGAGATCACAGAGACGACGTCTTAACACAAGAGTAACACGCTATATAACATATAAACTGAACTGGGAAGAAGGAGGGGTACGTTCAGTCTGTCGTTTGTAAACAATGGACACAGCATCATTGCGTCATTATGTCAGTGTTCAACGTAGGTATGTCTAAACTCAAAATTTGACTTTAAAAAACAAAACAAAACAAAAAAAAAAACGGATGAACGCAAGTCGGGGAGCGTCTGTATACGTGTACTTCACCATTGTGTAGGGCATTTGTGAATAAAGATTGTTGTTTTTTACGTAGACTGCTGTCTTTTTTTACAACTTGCTCCAGAAGCGCTTCTGGGTGACACAGGTGAATCAATCATTGAGGAGTATTCGTGTGGGTCGATTCAGTAACCTAACAGTTTTGGGGGCTTGTCTGGGAAACTCCTATTCAGGTAAGGAATTTAATAACTTCTTTCCTACCTGATTAGCAGTATTAAGTGAATCTGGTGTACCCGTGTGTTTCCACGGAACTTCAACATCCTCACGTGTGCTTCTGTGAGAGGACTAGAGATTGCGTACGCTGATTAATCGAATACTACCTCAGGACATTCATTCCTGTGTCACCATTGGGAATACTAATGGGGTAGTGCCCAAACATGATTCTGAAGAAACACCAAGGGATTGGATGAATCGTTGCAATTTGATTTCCTTTACAACACCATGGTTAGATAATCTGGCTGGTTGGACTCTCTCCCAACCACCATTTCTGGCCTACCCACATGGAGGAACCTGAAGTATCTTGAAACCTGAGTATCTTGCATTTGCATACAAGCAGATTTATGAAGGTAACGGAGACCATAATTGGAATTATGATAACATGTCAGAGTCATATTTGAAGTGGATTGAAATAAAACCCATTTGGGTCAATGTTAAGGAGGCTCAGTCCACATGGAAAATAGTCCTTAAACCAAAACCGAATACCAACCCTGAAACTTCAAAAATTACCGTTACGCCACCACCCTATAATGTTCCAGCACCACCGCCTGAGGTGTCGGCACCTGAACCCGAAACTATGAGTACTCCCTTGTATCTAACTTTAGATGTCTCATATTGTCCTTCTGTAGTTGATAAAAACTTCACCCTCACATGATGGTGGGTCTATGGTTAAAGGTTCGCGGACAAGTGCTCACAGGACAAGTGCTCACAGGACAAGTGCTCACAGGACAAGTGCTCACAGGACAAGTGCTCACAGGACAAGTGCTCACAGGACAAGTGCTCACAGGACAAGTGCTCACAACCTTAATGAAAAAACAGACATTTGCTCACATCTTTTTTTCTTTGTTCTAATAAATGCATAATACAAAAATCACAATGTGTAATAAAAATGTTTTATTCTTATAAATACATAATGCTAAATTAACTCATTATACATTAGGGTTAGGGTTAGGCTTAGGGTTAAAATTGAACAAAATTTTTTCTGTTGTGAGCAAATGTCTGTTTTTTTCATTAAGGTTGAGAGCAAGTGTCCTGGAACCATAGTTAAATTACAACAGCCCCCTTCTCCAAATGTCCTTCATCTCCTGATGTCCCCTGTAGTGGCGTGGATAATCTGAACCCGGGCAATGTTGATCCGGACAACAAAATATTTCATGAAACACAAAGGGAAAAAGCCTAAGGTAAAAGAATAAGACACAACATTCATCTCTCTCTCTCTCTCTCTCTCTCTCTCTCTCTCTCTCTCTCTCTCTCTGTCTGTGTGTGTGTAGATTTGGTCCTATTCCTTATAAAGGTCCGTTTGTGGCCGAATATGTGGAGAATTTTATACGCAGAGTCTCCGCTCCATTAACATATCTGCCTTCCCGCTCCGCCCTCCACACCTTCTTATCTCACCATGAGGTAACACACACACACACACACACACACACACACACACACACACAGAGGTGAAGTTTAATTGCTACATAGTTTTGTATTTCTGTGTGTATGCTTTTCTTACACAGCAGGGTGTGGTGGGCTTTTTTGAGTTTAACTCCTCCCCTCAGCCACCTGGATATCTCACCTTCTTCCTGTCCGCACTGCAAACACTCAGAAAAGGTTTTCTCTCCTGTGCACTCTCTCTCTCTCCCTCTCTTTCACTCACACACACACACACACACACACACACACACACACACACACAGACAGACACAATTACAGGGATCCCTCGCTTTCCATAGTTAATTGGGACCAAGATCCCCCGCAACCACTGAAATCCATGAAGTAGGATCACCCCCCCCCCTGAACTAAAGTTTACGTACATGTATATGTGTATATAATATCAATAAATACTTATTCAATGCTATAAGTCCTTACAATAGCAAGTAAACATGAAAAAATAATGAAATAATGAATAATATATGTAAATAAAATATAAATACACAAACAGATTTGTGCGCACGTATTCAGATGCGCACCTCACAGCAGTGTAATTATTTTTGATGGGAGGCTTTGGGTTGTTTTTTTATGTTGTTTTAGGGTTTTTTTTTTCGATGAATATTTATATTTTAAAAAAAAAAACGCGATGAATTGAAACCGCATGAATTGAAGCGTGAAGTAGCGAGGGATCCCTGTACAGTAGGCCCTCGATATTCTCAGGGGTTCGGTTCCGGCCCCTCCCAACAATGAAGGTAAACCGCGAGTTCTGTGCCCCATGTAAAACCCCATGTATCATATTACATGGGTGAATGAGCAACCGGAAGTAAAATACTATGTATCTATTACATGCACGAAATATGCTTCTTAAACACATTCTATAGACAGTCCTACTCATTAATACAGTATTAATGTAGTAAAATATAGTCATGATTAAGAAAAACTTTTTAATTTTGTACTGTGATATTTATTCATAAAAAATATAAACATTATACAGCATACTTTATTTATCTATCTATCTATCTATCTCTCGCTCTCTCTCTCTCTGTCTCTCTCTCATATATATATATATATATATATATATATATATATATATATATATATATATATATATATATACTAGTCCTCAAAAAATTAGCATATTGTGATAAAGTTCATTATTTTCTGTAATGTACTGATAAAAATTTAACTTTCATATATTTTAGATTCATTGCACACCAACTGAAATATTTCAGGTCTTTTATTGTTTTAATACTGATGATGATTTTGGCATACAGCTCATGAAAACCCAAAATTCCTATTTCAAAAATTTAGCATATGATGTTCAGGTAGTGTAAACGAGCTATTAACCTAATCATCTGAATCAACCAATTAACTCTAAACACCTGCAAAAGATTCCTGAGGCTTTTAAAAACTCCCAGCCTGGTTCATTACTCAAAACCACAATCATGGGTAAGACTGCCGACCTGACTGCTGTCCAGAAGGCCATCATTGACACCCTCAAGCAAGAGGGTAAGACACAGAAAGAAATCTCTGAGCGAATAGGCTGTTCCCAGAGTGCTCGATCAAGCCACCTCAGTGGGACGTCTGTGGGAAGGAAAAAGTGTGGCAGAAAACGCTGCACAACCAGAAGAGGTGACCGGACCCTGAAGAAGATTGTGGAGAAGGGACGATTCCAGACCTTGGGGGACCTGTGGAGACAGTGGACTGGGCTACAGGTGCCGCATTCCCCAGGTCAAGCCACTTTTGAACCAGAAACAGCGGCAGAAGCGGCTGACCTGGGCTACAGAGAAGCAGCACTGGACTGTTGCTCAGTGGTCCAAAGTACTTTTTTCGGATGAAAGCAAATTTTGCATGTCATTCGGAAATCGCGGTGCCAGAGTCTGGAGGAAGACTGGGGACAAGGAAATGCCAAAATGCCTGAAGTCCAGTGTCAAGTACCCACAGTCAGTGATGGTCTGGGGTGCCATGTCAGCTGCTGGTGTTGGTCCACTGTGTTTTATCAAGGGCGGGGTCAATGCAGCTAGCTATCAGGAGATTTTGGAGCACTTCATGCTTCCATCTGCTGAAAAGCTTTATGGAGATGAAGATTTCATTTTTCAGCACGACCTGGCACCTGCTCACAGTGCCAAAACCACTGCTAAATGGTTTACTGACCATGGTATTACTGGGCTCAATTGGCCTGCCAACTCTCCTGACCTGAAGCCCATAGAGAATCTGTGGGATATTGTGAAGAGAAAGTTGAGAGACACCAGACCCAACACTGTGGATGAGCTTAAGGCCGCTATCGAAGCATCCTGGGCCTCCGTAACACCTCAGCAGTGCCACAGGCTGATTGCCTCCATGCCACGCCGCATTGAAGCAGTCATTTCTGCAAAAGGATTCCCGACCAAGTATTGAGTGCAGAACTCAACATAATTATTTGAAGGTTGACTTTTTTTGTATTAAAAACACTTTTTTTAATTGGTCAGATGAAATATGCTAATTTTTTGAGATAGGAATTTTGGGTTTTCATGAGCTGTATGCCAAAATCATCAGTATTAAAACAATAAAAGACCTGAAATATTTCAGTTGGTGTGCAATGAATCTAAAATATATGAAAGTTTCATTTTTATCAGTACATTACAGAAAATAATGAACTTTATCACAATATGCTAATTTTTTGAGAAGGACTAGTGTGTGTGTGTGTGTGTGTGTGTGTGTGTGTGTGTGTGTGTGTGTATATATATATATATATATATATATATATTTATATATGCATACACAGTATGTATATGTTTTCATTTTGTATGTATAATATATTATCCAGTGAAGCTCTATGATACCACTCAAACCGTCTCTTCTGAAGAAATAAGACTTTCTCCTGAAGGAACAACAGTTTCCTCTGAAGTCCCTGAAGAGGGTTAATCATCTGAACTGTTGTAAAGCACTGTCATATTAAAGTATTTTTCAATAATTATTCCAGTACAGTGCCTAAGTTAATGTTTTTGTGTGTGTCTGCTTTCCCCCGCTCTGGCTGAGGGGCGTGGCTGAGCTGCTCGGACTTACTTGAATTAAGTAATCTCATTTACTCCCTATAAACACAAACCGCACGCTCACCTCAATTAATGCGCACTTCTTAAGTCCTTCCCCTCTGAATGTGATGCGTTTGTTGCAGGTGACAAACGGAGCTTGTGAGACGAAGTGCAGCTTATCCGGGCTTATATCTTTCAAGTTAGTAACTTGTGGACTTGCAATTCCGCACTTAAAATATCAGGCTCCGTGTCTTAAAGTATGAACTGCATTCAGTCCGAGCAGCTCAGGAGCAGCTCAGCCATGCCTCTCAGCCAGAGTGGGAGAAAGTAGACACACACCCAAACATTCTAAACATTAACTTAGGTACTGTACTGGAATAATAATTGAAAAAGACTTTAATACTAGTGCTTTACAACAGTTCAGATGATTATTCCTCTTCAGGCACTTCAGAGGAAACTGTCGTTTCTTCAGGAGAAAGTCTTACTTCTTCAGAAGAGACATCCAACCTTTTCTATTGCTTAGCCAGAGAAGACGCACAGCGTTTGAGTGGCATCATAGAGCTTACCTGGTAATTAAAAAACACTAAAAAAATTCATATTGACAACTTGTGTGCGAATGAGGAAAAAGGGGTGTTACATCATCTCAACCAATCAGCAGGAAGGAGGACAGCCATTTGCTGAAATTGAATGATGTGACAGTTGCTTGGCAACCCACGAGTATGCAAACTGTGAGTGCAAAACCGAGAATAGTCAAGGCCCTACTGTACTCACATACACTTAACTCATTCACTCACTCCTAATATCAGCTGACTGCAGTTTGTTCTTTTACTGACTTAGATCCACAGGGTGTAGTGCGTTTCGGCGTTGTGACCAATCAGGAAGTCGCAGCAGGGATGTGGGTGACTGAGGATCAGAGTGTGTATTTGCACCGTCGTTTCAACACCTCACTGGTGAACAAACACACACACACACACACATACACACACACAAACAATGATACAGAGATCAGCAGTAAAAAAAAACAAAACGTGTGTGTATATATCTGATTGTGTGTGTGTGTGTGTGTGTGTGTGTGTGTGTGTGTGTAGGTGTTCCCCCGCTCGGAGAGGAACTTCACCCCTGAGAACATTTGTAACTGGGTGTATGAGAACAAAGAGAGTATCATCACTTGGATTCACCTGACAGGAGAGAAGAGTTATGCTCTGGAGGCGGAGCTACGTAAAGGACCAGCCCTGCTCGTGTTCCTCCCACAGAGTCCTCTCACAGCCAGTCAGACACTGTCAGAGGTAAACCCCACCCACTTCACAATATATGCACATGGCTTAGTTTCACACACGTTTTCATAATAAAAATCTCTCTCTCTCCCTCTTTCTACCTCTCTCTACCCTGTCTCTACCCCCTCCTCCCCCTCGTTCTACTTCTCTTTTCTGTCTCTCTATCACTCCAATCTTTTCTGTCTCTCACTCCTCTTCCGTCTGCCCCTCTTTTTGCATCCTTTTGCCCATTTTCTTGCCCCTCCTTTCCCTCTATACTCCCCCATGTCACTGTTCACACCCCACTGAGGTGGTTGATGTAGCCCTGCGGTATTACTCGTGTTTATTGGGCAGTGTCTCATCCTCTCTCTGGTCGCCATCTGGACCGCTCCTATCTGAGCCACGGTTCTGTAGGTCTGTGTGCATTTCCCCGGATGCTCAGGTGTGTGAGGTGTGTGTGAGGTCTGCGTGGGATCTGGAGGCGGCCTTTCATTCGTTCCTGCACAGCACTATAACCACAGCGACGTCGGTCTGCGTTAACACACAGTGTAGCTACGGCACATTCCATCATTACACCGCCTGCTGCAGGACGCTCACGCACAAGCTCCTCCCCCTGCAGGAGGAGGGCGAGGTCACAGGCCTGTACTGTCGCACCAATAAGACACTACGATTTTATGCTCTGGACTCGCGGCAGGCCTGGCCACTGGCACAGCGTCTCGGAGCGGCGGGAAACTACAGCACACAGTCAAACACGCACACCTTCACTACCATCGTCAACCTAAGAGATGACACACACTACGTGCTGCAGGACATGAAGAGAGACACACTCGGTACGCACACACACCTGCACACACACCTACATATGCAACACACACACACACACATACACGACCAATGATCAGTAATAAATGTACCGTTTCCCCCAACAGAGCAGTTCATTGTGAACTTCACTATCCCCTACAGTCCACTCCACAGACACCTGGTGGGAGTCAGTGAAGCTCCGCCCCCACAGTCGCTCCTTCAGGAAGTCACCACTCAGTCGTTTCGTGATGTAGTGTTGGAGGACGAAAGGGTGAGGAGACACGAGGGCACACCCAGTATGTTGTTCTGTACAGTACCCATCACCCGTCTTTCCTGCTCTCTCTCACGCCCTTCTCTCTCTCTCACTGTCTCTCCCCCTCTCTGGCTCTCTCTTTCGCTCGCTCTCTTTCTGTCTCTCTTTCTATCTCTCGATATTTCTTCTCTCTCTCTATCTTTCTCTTCTCTCTGTCTCTCTCGCTCTTCTCTCTCTCTATAGGATGTGCTGTTGTTCTACTACACGGGATGGTGTGGGTTCTGTACGGTTCTTAATCATGTTCTCCTGCGCTTGGCCCGATTGTTTCAGGGAAACCATAGCCTCACAGTGGCCAGGTGAGGAACCTGCATGGTGTGGGTTTTTTTTTTTTTTTTTTTTTTTTAAATAATCATGTTATTTGATGATGACAAATTAGCCCCGCCCCCTGCGGACTGGGCTGTATCTAACTGGATGTTGATGTTGCGTGCGTAACAGAGTGAACGTTGGTGTTAATGACCTGCCGTGGGAGTTCATGGTGGACCAGATACCCACCTTTCTGTTCTTCCCCAGACACAGGTACACGTTTCTTCGTGCTACTCATCTGTCGCTCTGCGCATCCCTCTACAGTACTCGTAACTGTCTGTCTGTTTGTCTCACAGGAAACACATGAGTGTCAAGTTTCCGGAGAACACTCGTATCACTCTGCCTAATCTAGTCCGCTTCATCCTCGATCATTCTACTCCCTCTACTCAGGGAAAGGTGGGGCCGAAGGCACTTCTTGAGGCGGAGCTTCACAACCTGCAGGGGGAGGTGCTGTCTCTGCAGCGTGCCCGCGAGCGGCTGTCCCAGCAGCTGGCGGCTCTGTGGAGGGAGAACCGACGCCTGACGCTGCACACCAAAGAGCTGCAGGCCCACAATGCCGAGCTGCAGGAACAGAGCTCCCGGCTCGAGTCGCTGTACGAGGAGAAAAGCCGACAGCTCACGGAGGCTGTGAAAAGACTGCAGGAGCTCGTCAATGCGTCTGAGGACCTGCTGAGCGAGAACTCGTTGTTGAAGGTCCTGCTCGCTGTCTTAAGAGAAAAGGACAGTGCGGGGGGGCAAAGCTGGGATGACGTGAGTCTTCGATCGGCAGATGGCGAGGAATTGGGGGGTAGGAAGCAGGAGGTCTCCTGATGGTTAGGCATTGAGGGGGGGTAGTTCTGGGATCCCTTGTGAACCTCTATGCACACATCTCCTCCGCAAAAGGAAACACTGCCACTTGGTGGAGGAATCTGGAGTTTTATGTGTGAACAAGTAGATGATTGAGAATTTCAGTAATGAGTTGAGTATTTGGTTGAAAAAATAATAATAATAAATGCTGCCATCTAGTGGCAGAGTTATGAATGTGTTTGAGAACTGAACTGAGGAATTCGTAATAGTCTTCTACAGTATAGGGCAGAAATAAAATTTAAATGAAGGTACATGTATACGTCTAATGGAGGAGTCGGGAAATTACCGTCTATGCATACGTTCTATTTTTCTGTCTCTCTGTCCCACGATACGCCTGCTTATGTTCCATTCATTATTTATTTGAATGACACAGTGACTATTTTCCTTCAGCTCAGGGTAACACTGTGCAGTAGGAGGGTAAGAAAATTCCTCACGTGTATGGTAGGAATTACAGTCATGATCAGAGTTGCGTCCACTTTGATAAGTAATGAAAAGAAATTGCGGCACCCTGTGGCATCTCTGAGAATTGCATGTGTGCTGTTCCGTGTGTCTGTGATGAAGAAATGATAAGAAAATAATTATCTAGAAAAGTCCTTGACAGCATGAAGGTTGGAGTTCTGATATTAATCTAATCCTGGACGTGTCCTGGGACCGCTGTTCTCATCGACGCGGTAAGACGCTCGTCCTTGACGCGTCCTGGACAGGTCCGATGAGACGTTCTGGGCCGGTGTTGCCTCTTGAATATATAAGTGTTTCTATATTTTGTGGATTTGGTATTTTTCTTGGATACAGTGCTCTATTTTTACATGAGTCCTCAGGGGTGTAGAGATGGTGAGGTGAGTGGAGGGTTTTGTGCAGAACGATGCGCTGCACTGTTTACAGATGTGTTCTATGGATTTTTGTACCCAATAAATAATTATTGGTTTCTTTAAGCTTGTGTGTGGTGCAGTTGTTTATTTTTATAAATACCTGTATGTGCACTGTAACACTTTATTATTGATATTGATGAGATTGAAAACAATGCTGTGTTTTGCCAACAGGCTCAAAACCATCGGGTTGGTACGCAGGTGTTTGTAGATTTTTGCCCACTCGAGTAGGTCTTGTATCCCACACGCTAAGTGACAGATTATATTTTTTTTCTAAAGTTGTCTCTCCGTTAAATCGGAGTCATGAGTTGTGTGCACTTATTTTTTTTGTCTTGATAGGAACTCAAACTACAAAATTCTCTCTGGAGAGCCACACAGTGAACGAGTAGAAGTGACTGGAGATCCATCCACAGGAACATATACCCAGCACATGACTTCAATTCTAACCAGGGATGTGTTCGAGAATTATATTCACAAAAAATATTTGTATTTATATTTCTTTTGGTGAATTTCCTTCTGGGATTAATGAAGTATACAGTTGTGTTCAGAATAATATCAGTGTGTTTATAAAGCTCTGAATCCTGAGAATCTTCCATTTGCAGACACGAACACATTGAGAACACGACACTTTCAATTCCAAATCCAAACATGGAGATAAATATCATTAAATTAGTGTAATTTATTTATAGAACTGGAAGAAAAGTGAATCTTGGACTGTTAAAGATCACAACATCTGTTTGTTCTTTACAAACTCAAACCTTCCGCCTATCAACTGAAAAACGCTTCAAGGTTCTGTTCGGTTCCTTTGAGTCTCTGAACTAATATCTATTTGTATAAACCCTGGTTCTGAGTCCTGCTGCACATCTGGGTTTACATGGAGTCGACCAACATCTGGTACCTGTGAGCAGATGTTCCAGGCCAGGATGATTCCACTACAGTCCTCAGATCTTCTGGGTTTCTGGGTTTTTACCTCAGAAGCTGCATTTTGTTTTATGTCAACCCACAAATTTCCTATTGGATTAAGGTCCAGGAATCGGCCGGCCACTCCAGAACCTCAATCTCTGTGGTCCAGAACCAACATGTTTCTCGTTTACTGGTGCGTTCAGGGTTGCTGTCTTGTTGGAACCCATTTCAAGGGCATTTCCTCTTCAGTGTAAGACAGCATGACCTCTTCAAATGTTCTGATGGATTCGAACTGATCCAGCATCCCTGTGATGTGATAAACAGACCCCGACACCGTGGAATGAGAAACATCCCCATATCATGATGCCGCTGCTACCAGGCTTCACTGTCCTCACAGTGCTCTGGGGCTCATCTGACAAACTGTTTGAGGCCACCAGACCTAAAAAGAGCAATCTTCCTTTCATCAGTCCACAGAATGCTGCTCCGGGCTGCTTTATTCCAGTCAATGTGCTCTTTGGTGAATTGGAACCTCTTCATGTCTTTTTTTCAGCGGTGGGATGTTGCGGGGCTTCTTGCTAACAGGATTCACAGGTAACTTTAGACCTTCTCTGATCTTCCTGGAGCTGATCGGTGGCCAGGTCCTTGATATTTTGCTTCTTCATCCATTCGAATGATGGTTTTTCTTCCATGTCTTTCAGGCTTTGGTTGGATTTGAAATTGTTTGGAATCATTTTATCTGAGCAGCCGAACATTCTCTGCTCTTCTTGATATGTTTCCTTCTCCAATCAACTTTTTAATCAAGGTCCGCTGTTCTTCTGAACAATGTGCACCCATTTTCCTCAGAATTTCAGAGAGAGATGTTTATAACCAGCAGGTACAGCATTCGCTACTTCCTTCCTTAAATAAGGACAGTGATTGGCTCCTGTTTTTAAACAAATGAATGACATCACTAATTAAACTCCACACTGATATTATTCTGAACACAAACCTTTCAGTTAGTGATTATATTACACAGAATCGGCAGCATGCGGGTCAGAATCGTTGGTTCCTTTGGATTCTCTTACTCTACTACACCTGATAATGCATTATTTACCACGTAGAGACATCATTTCTACCAAAACACTGACTGAGATTATTCTAAACACAATTCTGTGTATCTGTCTGTCTCTCTCTGTCTCACTGTCTATTTCCTGTAGATAATAAACTACAAGACCCAGCATTCAGTGGGAAAGATGCAATGCCCCATACCCCGTGTATGCAATACCTGAATCCACCCAAGCGAACACACAGGACTGATTTAACCATCTGGACCAGTTATTTTCTAATTGGTAAATTCCCAGTGACTGGAAACATGCAATACAGATTTTGAGTTGAAGAGAGATTTCAACTACAAGCTCATGAAACGTATTATTCAGGACTCAGGATTAATCATAGCACAGAGACAGCACTTGTTAAGGTGGTAAATGATCTACTGGTGGCCTCTGATCATGGCTGTGTATCCTTGTTGTGTTACTTGATTTTAATGCAGCCTTTGACAATATCGATCATACAATCCCTGAGAAATATATGAGAAATGATGTTGTAGTTATGAGATCAGAAAACTTTCTGATTTATTCAGTCCTTTTGGTAGTTGTGTGGTAGTTCTGGTAAACCGAGATGTCAAGATGCTGACCCTTCACAGGTTCACCCAGATCCATCTACAGTAGAATGGCTAATTGCCATTGTCATGTTACAGGTTGCCCTCATGTCTGCCTTTCTGCTGGTTTTCTCTTGGATTACGTGAGATGCGCATGCTCAGAATATCAGGTTTTTAGAGTGTAGAAATATGATTTCATATTTCCCAGCCAGGGTGGGAAGGGTGGGCACGTAATCCCTCAGTACTTCATAGATCGGTGGAATTACAATCAAATATCAACTTACAGGTAAGTCTCATTTAATTGTGTAATTCCACCTCCTTATTCCGTCCTATCGGGCCTACATGAGATATTTAGAGTGAAATCACATTTCTATCAATTTCATCAAGCCCAATCTTAATTCAATATGTCACATTTATTTTGTGAAAATACACACGTTAACTCAGTCACATAAGTAAACGTTCCTGATCATTCAGGAAAACATGGCGAGATGATCAAATACCAACATTGGATACAGAATTGAGAAGCCGGTTTGTTGTAAAACTGTCTGAACACACATTCACTGCACCAACCTGCCGTCCACAGAACCGTTTGGAAAGCTAATGCTGCACTAGTAGAGGCTGAACTTACACTGTGTGGTTTGAATATTGACATATCAATAACTGCACTTTTGAGAACACGCTTTATCCATCTACTTATAGTGTCTTTGTTCACTCTTTTGTGAGGCCTAGTAATGCTTATGAACAAAACTGTCTCGTCTCCTCTGAGGTCGCGAGTCATATCCAGATATAGCTTCATCACACTGACAATGCACAGTCTCTGATCAGGCGTATAGCTCTGGAGAGAGAGTTCACCTTGGTGAAAACCAGTTCGAGTCTGTCTGAGGAGATCCCCAATTCTAATTTTTACACAGTCATCAGAAATATCTACATTTCTAATGTCAATAAGATGGAAGGCCTGAATTCTCTGCCCTGATAAAAGCAGGGTAAGCATGGCCAACTTAACTGTCGATCCTTTTAACAAATCACATGCCAATTGATCTCTCAAATACAACAACGCATGCTGTACCTTCCAAGTGACATTATATCTAGCTAAATTAGATAAAGTTGATCGAGCTGTATTAATTGCAGAGTATCCAAAAACCAGAGTCATATAACACTGACCATAAATGTAAAGCTTCACTCGAAGGTGGTGAAAGGGGATCAGCACCGCTTGCAATGCAAAAACACACCACTATCGGTAATATGTCCCATATTGCTGGTGTGTCGTATGTCCTCCTGAGTGCAGGATAATGTTTGTAACTGATGGTGAAAGGCCCTGCCTTTCCAAGCCCTCTCTGACAGCCTGAATGCTGCTAGTGAGAGTTTCTTGTGGAGTGGATGTCGAAACTGTGGTCGATTGAGGAGTCGTAACAGGGATCGAGATTTTTGCAGCAATCTTGGACAGTCTATTGACAATTCCAGTAACTTCGTAAACCAAAATTGAGTTGTCCATATCGGTGCTACCATGAGCACTTCTGCCTCTTCGTTAATTACTTTGTGCAGAACTCTGCCAATCACACTGAAAGGGCAAAATATATAGTCATAAGAATTTCCCCAAAACACAGTAAAAGCATCAACAGCTTCTGCACCGGGTCAGGGTACCAAGATATGTATCTGTTCAATTGTGTATTTAATCTGGAAGCAAACAAGTCTGTAACCAGCTTCCCAAACACATCGCACATCTGTGTAAACGCCTGTTCTTTTAAGTGCCATTCTTTGTCATCTGAGAACTTCCTTGAAAACTCATCTGCTTCATAATCACGCACCCCAGGAAAATGAGCAGCTGCCAACCAAATATTCCTGTCAGTGGCCCATAGCCCCAGTTCCCGAGTGGCATTGTTCCATCCAACCTTCATCCCACCCATATGTTTAATATATGACCCCGCTGTTGTATTATCTAACATTAGCCTGATATGAATATCTTGTCTGGGATGAAAGGAAAGTTTGTACACAGAAGTGGGCTGCCTTGAGTTCCAAAATATTGATCTGAAGTTCACTTTCTTCAGCAGACCATAAACCCCTAGTACTAGTTTGATCCCAGTCTTTCACTCCTCACCAACCAGTTTTTGATGCATCAGTCTTAACTACCACGTCTGGCTGAGGAACACGAATTGGTCTGGGGCAATCGCCTGTATTGTTTATCCACCGAGTCAAATCATTCACACAATCTGAATCAAGCAACACTGTAGAGCCAAAATTGCCTTCAGCTAATTTCAAACCATGATTTTTGAGAATTTCAATTCATTTGGAGAAAACAGGGGCATGTTTCATTCCTTGTGCAGCCACATAAACTGACCAATCAAAACAGCCGAATCTCCGACGGTGACTCGTTCGCCATTTAGTAATTCCAAACATTTTTGAACAATTTTGCTCTTCTTATCCTCCGTCAATGTAACAGCCATGCTCTCACTTTTGATAATACAGTCAAGGTACGTAATTTCTTTAGTTGGGGTAAGAGCAGACTTATCAGGATGTACAGTAAAACCTGAACTGTCGAGATGGTTCACTGTGGTTGCCACATTTTCCTTACAGTGTTGTTTTATCAAACTAATCAAAAGAGAGTCATCAATGTAGGAGCTGTTTGGAAACTTCTAAGCGATGAAACTGGTTTCACCAGCTCAGTAAAGATTCTAGGTGCAGACGCAAGCCCATTTGGAAGACAAGTAAACTGAAATAAAGTTTAATTCCAGACAAATCTTAAATATTTACTTTCTTTATGCCTTAGTGGAATACTAAAGTAGGCGTCCTTTAAATCGACAGAGGCAAAATTACAGCCCCTTTCCCACCAGAAAATGGCAGATCTGAAAGTAACCATTTTAAATTGGCAGGTTTCAACACCGTCGTTCAATGTTTTGAGGTTCAAATTGATTCTCAAGGAACCATTTTTCTTGATGCAAGAAAATATATTTGATATAAATTCCCCATCTACATGTCCACATGCCTCTATGATACCTTTGTCATAAATGTGGGCAAGTTCTTCTGTAATGAACATGCGCTCATTCTTTGGAAACTTAAAAGCATTAGGTTTAGTCTGTTAGTTAGTTAGTTAGCACTTAGTTAGTCTGCTGGGATGGTGTTGTAGTGAAATCTATATCTACATCCACAATATTATGTAACATCCAAGGATCAGATGAAATCTCAGCGCATTTACTTGCAAAATGTTGCACTTTCCCAGCACAAAAATTTTCAGGAGTGTTTATCACAAAACACTCCTCAGGTACAAGGTACCTTGTTACCTTTTTGACAATTCTGCCTTTACTTGCGGAACCCTTCGTCCCTCTGACACTTCTGGAAAAAAGTGTTCTGTCCTTGTCCACCACCTCGACCTTGCTTAGCTGTGTAGCTGTGGTCTTGAAATTTTTGTTGGCGATAACCTCCAGAGCCACTGGTGTTATAGGGATGAAACCGTGGCTTGTCCTGATGATATCTTGGTCTGTCGGACAGAAAAACTTTCTTTCCCATCTGAGTCTCCAATGTCCTTTATTTTCTTATGCAACTCGGCGCCAAACAAATACTTTGTGGTGGTGATCATACCAGAAGTACAAAGGCTCTTATGTGGCCCAGTCAAATACAGTACTGCCTCAATGCATCTCACCTTTTCACATTCACGTCTGCTTGTGCACCTGTCAGCAGTCTGAGCCCTGGTGTGTTGGTCGGGAAATTAACCCGAGTCAACTGCAGGGAAGGCAGCTATGCTCACCACTATACCACCAACACTGTATTATGCACGTCATCAGCGTGTCGGCAACTTGAATGATGGGGATCATGGCTTTAACCAGTAAGCCCCGCCCATGTTGCATTTTAATGTCTCTTGTTTTGCTTTATGCTTTTGCCTCAGGCCAGAATTCTTCATTTACTTTCAGCACCACTAAGCCTTCACAATTCTTGGGACGAAAATATTTGTCCATTAGGACCTTCAACTTTGTGAAATCTGGCGCTTTGGCCAGTCCATCCCCAATCGAATTTGCTAACTCCGGTTTTATACCGTCTGAAGTCTTTTCATCGTCCCCAAAGAAATCTGCAAATTCGTTCATTAATGAAGACATGAACGAGGCATCGGAGTCTTCTGTGTCTGGGTCACTGATTTCACTCTCATTCCCACATACCTGAGACACTAATGTATCAAATTCAGCGCCTTCCTCCTCATCTGTATCAGAAGTGGCGTCGCCTTCCGCCATTGTTTGTTTACTTCCTCCTGGTACACAATTGGAAGTGGGTGGGATCGGAGACTGCCGTTAGCTTCCTTCACCGTGAAAAGTGGTCAAATTCCTACCAACATTTTCGAATGTCTTTTCCATTTTCTGCATAACTGCAGTCTGGGTCAGTTGATTTTTCACCATAAAATCTAAAAGTTTCATGAGATGGTTATCAGCGGTGACCGCGCCTTCCTTGTTGCTCGCTGGCTTGTCGCCTCGAGCTTTGGCCGAAACTAGATCATCAGGGGTCTCACCACCCGATTCAATTTCGTCGTCTGAGGCAGCAATGTGCTCGACATTTGGCTGCTCTTTCCTTACCCATGAGGATTTCCTTCTCTTTCCACTTCTGGAAGTTGACGGCATGCTCTAATGGTCAAATTCACAGCTGTCGTTCAAGCGAACCAGCTAGAAATCTCCAAAAGTGATTTCAAACAAAGAATCACACTCAGTCCTCCAAAGGTTCTTTGAACTTCCACTTCCAACGAGAGAATTGCAATAGAGAAACGTTGTTGCTGGATACTCTTTGTGTCGCCACTGTTCTAGCCCTTTAGGCTGACCACGACCCGCGGCTGTTTAGGTCAAATTCACAGCTGTCGTTCAAGCGAACCAATTAAAAGTCTCCAAAAGTGATTTTTAAACAATGAATCACACTCAGTCCTCAAAACGTTCTTCAAACTTCCACTTCTAATGAGAGAAATTTCAAAAAACGTAGCAGAGATAAAAAGTATGTTGAACACTGATCTTCTACTGAATGAATGAATGATTTATGTAAAGGGGCTACAGGCCCATTTTACTGATGCACAAGTGAATAATACAGTTGAAGAGTTCTACTCGCGCAAACTGATATTCTGCGCATGCGCATCTCACGTAGTCCCGATAGGACGGAATAGGGAGGTGGAATATTGTCTTATTTGGGGGTGTTATTATTTTATAGTAGAGAGGTATATTATTAGGGTGATATTAGAAAGCTGTCTTGGGCAGTGGTGGTCTAGTGGTATAGGGCGCTGGATCGCTGATCCAAAGGTTGGGGGTTCGAGTCCCACTCTCCACAAGGTTGTCACCGTCCCCCCCAGTGCGGCTAACTGGGTTATCAAAGGCGGGCCATGTGTGTCACTGTCTATGGTGAGAGGTTGATGTAAAAGAACCATTGCTGACTTTCGTAAAGAGGAGCTGCAAAGTCGTCAGCGTGTTTCTGTCCCTTGCTAAAAAAGGGTTGTGACAGGAAGGGCATCGACCTAAAAACCTCTGCCAAATCAAACGTGCGAATCAAATGATTCACTGTGGCGACTCCTGAGTAAAAGGGAAAAAAGCCGAAAGACAGACAGACATTAGAAAGCTGTCTTATTGGCGGGGTAAGTTCGTAGGGTATCTTTGTGGTGGTGTATGAGGTATGTTAGTTGGGGGCATTAGAAGGGTACATTAAGGGTGGTATGTTGGTGGACTATATTTGAGGAGTATGCTATTTTTTGATGATGATGATGATAATAATAATAAAACACAAGTCTGTACTCTTGTAATTGTAGTAAGTTTTATTTCAAAATCCACTTTACCACAAGAGACTGAAATCACAGTGAAAGAAATTTAAAAGCCTTCATGAAAACATTGATTCAGTCCTTAATAATAAATCAATAATAAATATCTGCACCCTCTTCAGTTTGAATATCATTTTAGTTTGTAGTTATTATGCAACGAGGCGTTCCCAGACCAGCCAAGCGATATAGTCCCAGAACACTTTGGTGCCCCCCCGGAACAGCAGGAGGAAGTGGCTGTGGAGAGGAATGTCTGGATTCACTACTTGGGCTGCTGCCCCTGTGACCCGACCTTGAATTAAGCGGAAGCAGGAGATGATGATAATGATGTCTTATGACACATTTATAATCTTTATACTGAAAGTACTGTGATTATAATAACACCAGATGTGCGAAACAGACAGAAAGTATGAACCCTGACCTAGAGTGAGAGTGAGATAGAGAGATAGAGAGAGAGAGAGAGAGAGAGAGAGAGAGAGAGAGAGGCAGTGAGACGACTCTATGGGTAAACGATAATGCAGGATTTTAAAATATCTTTAATTCTATAGATGAACATTGCAAACAGAGATAACGTCCTTTTGGTATAATCAGTGAATTAGCTGCAGGGTTGCCATGGTTACACCCAGGAGAACGAGGAGCTTCCCCAGCCCCGAGAAGGAGGAGATACTAGAAGCTGCACCTGGAAAACAAGACAATGTGTGAATGCGTGCATGTATGCGTACCTGTGCAGGTGTGCACATGTGCAGGTGTGTGTACCTGTAGTCGTGGAGTTAGCTGTAGTGACATTATCACCAGCAGTAGTAATAACAGTAACAGTAGTTGGAGAGGCTGTAGTCACGACTCTTCCCCCGATGAGGCCGATGCCCAGCTTGTCAAGATCAGACTGCAGCTGTCTCTGGATCCAGGCCTGAACCACTGGATGACTCTCGTACAGCTTCAGATCAGCGAGATTCAGATCTAGTAGACCCCGCACTTCATCCACAGTCAGTTGCTACACACACACACACACACACACACACACACACACACATTCAATTTAATAAAATTACTCTGTTTAGGCCACTAAAATGAAAACAAAATAAAGGAAAATTTAAAAAATTGTTCCGCTAACAAATGATTTATTTGGCGACTACCCAAGTAAGTGCTAACTTTAGTTTTATTAATTGGTTTCATGGTCCACAGCTACAAAAGTAACTTTGATAACTAAACATTGAGCTCTTCAGTGAATTAGAAGAACTAGCTAATGCTAGAAAACCAAACTAAAATGCTAAGCTAGCTAACTCATGTTATAAAGTATGTTGTTACATTTCAATCTGAGCAGACGTCAACGTGCTAACCGAGTCACACTCACGTTGATAACATCCGGGTCCAATTCGGTGAAGGTTTGCACGTCCATGCTGATGTTGGACTTTGAGAGTTTACGCACATAGGAAATATTAGCACCACCTATGCACACACACACACACACACACACACACACACACACCAGGAAATTTATCAGTTTATATATTATTCCATCCTAGGTCATTAGCTATTCACAATTTTGCCCTCTGATTGGCTGGATGACCTACTCTGAGGATATCAACATTATATACAAAATATATTATATACAAAAAACAAAACACAGTCATTACTTTGCCATTTCCGCTGGTTCTGCTAGCAAACTGGAAGAGCTGCTGATGCCACTTTTTTGATTGACATTAATTCCTTTAAAAGCATTTGTATTTAAAAAATATAATTTTTTAAAATTATTCTTCGGAATAAGACAAACCATGACAGTTTCTTTCCACTAAACAACAAGTATTGATTAATACCCAGTTAGCTCCATGCTAAATAGGTTCCTGTATTTTGCTGTATGAATACATACCGTAATTTCTGGACGACAAGCCGCTACTTTTTTCACACGTTTTGAATCTGATCTACAAGTATAATTTTTTTGTACGTTTAACAGCCTCCAGGGGGTGCTCTAGCAGGAAGTGCATGAAAGAGTGAGACAGACAGGCGTCGAGTGAGGCGCTAGTTTGATTGAAAAACATGAACTGTGTTATGAACAGTCATTTTGTGCGTCATGCACACACCCTCATCATGGAAAACACATGAAGAAATGCATATGGTGCCTCTTTTACATTAAAAGGCAATCGATCTGGCCGTCGAAGAAGGAAACAGAGCTGCTGCACGTAAGCTTGGCATCAATGAATCGATGGCGAGACGTTGGAGACGGCGGCAGATCTGTTTCCTTCTTCGGTCAAGGTGTTTCCACCGTGCAGATCCAACTGAAAGCCAAAACAATCGCCACCGGAAAAGAAGATTGAAGATCTTACGGGTGGACCATCGTGGTGTCTCAGGTTTATGAGACGAGAAGGCCTGTCCATCAGGGCACGGCCGACTCTGTGTCAGCAACTCCCTCCTGACTGAGGAAATAGTTACAAACTTCTGCAAATTCATTCAAACAAAGATAGTGGAGATGGATAGTGGAGTGAAATCATTCACCAAAATTGGCTGCATGCGAAGAACAACTTTTGATCAGGTCTGCCAGTGAATCCTGACAGCGTGGAGCAGCGTGAAAAAAATCGACGATCACCAACAGGGTTCGAAAGGCTGCGCTGCTGCGTGATGAAGAGGACAGCACGAGCACAAATTCGCCATGGGATGAAAGTAACATTGAGAGCAACAACGAAAGAGAGGCTGAGAAAGTGTGTGATGAAGTCATTCCGAGGCTGTTCAGGTCTGACGCTGAAGGCGACGACTTCAGTGGCTTTAGTGTGCAGGAGGAAGATGAAGATGGCGATCAGTGGCTTTTCTGGTAGGTTAACGGGCGGTTATTTTTCGAGTCGTGTTCCTGTTATAGGCACTGTTAGGAAAAAGCACTTAAAATAAAAATGAAAAAATCTTTGTGTAAATATCTCATGTTACAACGTGGACACCTGCGGCTTATAAAGAGGTGT
>CM045744.1:44233975-44253975 GCA_024760905.1 Plotosus lineatus | reverse complement strand
GAGAGAGAGAGAGAGAGAGAGAGAGAGAAGGTGGGAATAAAAAGCACGACTCTCTGTCCACCTGTATAAAGTACTTCTATAAAACAGCAGCCAAAAATCAGTGAGCCAGCCGTGAGTCATCAAACAACATGCAGCATACAACCATTGTATTGTTTCATTCATAATGGTGTGTGTGTGTGTGTGTGTGTGTGTTATTGCTAATGTGTGTGTGTGTGTGTGTTATTGTTAATGTGTGTGAGTGTGTGTTAGTGTGTGTGTGTGTGTGTGTGTGTGTGTGTGTGTGTGAGAGAGAGAGAGAGAGAGAGAGAGAGAGAGAGAGAGAGAGAGAGAGAGAAAATGTTAGTGTGTGTGTGTGTTTGTGTGTGTGATAGTGTTTTTGTTAGTGTATGTTAGTGTTTGTGTGTCTTATTATTAATATGTGTGTGTGTGTGTGTGTGTGTGTGTGTGTGTGTGTGTGTGTGTGTGTGTGTGTGTATTAGGGTGTTTGTGTGCACTTCACGTGTGTGTGTGTTTGTGTTTGTGTGTGTGATAGTGTTTTTGTTAGTGTATGTTAGTGTTTGTGTGTTTTATTATTAAGGTGTGTGTGTGTGTGTGTGTGTGTGTTAGGGTGTGTATGTGTGTGTGTGTGTATGTGTGTGTATGTATGTGTGTGTGTGTGTGTGTGTGTGTGTGTGTGTGTTATTGTTAATGTGTGTGTGAGTGTGTGTGTGTGAGAGAGAGAAAATGTTAATGTGTGTGTGTGATAGTGTTTTTGTTAGTGTATGTTAGTGTTTGTGTGTTTTATTATTAATGTGTGTGTGTGTTAGGGTGTGTATGTGTGTGTGTGTGTTAGTGTCTCTGTTAGTGTATTTGTGTGTGTGAATGTGTGTGTGTGTGTGTGTGTGTGTGTGTGTGTGTGTGTGTGTGTGAGAGAGACAGAGAATGTTAGTATGTGTGTGTGTGTGTGTGTGTGTGTGTGTGTGTGTGTGTGTGTTACCTGGTTAACAATGATCTGCTGTGTGGTGGTGGGTGTGCTGAGGATGTTAGTTTGGAAGGTTTGAGACTGCAGGGCGTTCAGCAGTGTATTTCCAGGAATGTCTTGGAATGCTGAAGAGGGGACACCCTTCACCAGACTGCCCAAGTTCACCAGGGACTCCGCGGTGTTGATCTACACATATGCACAATTTTATTCTTCCTACTGCACATCTTCCATCATGATGAACATGCACTATGCGCTTTACAAACAAATCCATACAGAAACATTTTACATAACACACACAGGGGCAGTGGTGGTCTAGTGGTATAGGGCGCTGGATCGCTGATCCAAAGGTTGGGGGTTCGAGTCCCACTCTCCACAGGGTTGTCACTGTCTCCCCCAGTGCACTAACTGGGTTATCAAAGGCGGGCCATGTCTGTCACTGTCTATGGTGAGAGGTTGATGTAAAAGAACCATTGCTGACTTTCGTAAAGAGGAGCTGCAAAGTCGTCAGCGTGTTTCTGTCCCTTGCTAAAAAGGGTTGTGACAGGAAGGGCATCCGACGTAAAAACCTCTGCCAAATCAAACGTGCGAATCAGATGATTCACTGTGGCGACTCCCGAGTAAAAGGGAAAAAGCCGAAAGGAAGACAGACAGACAGACACACATCAATATAAATGTGAGTGAAGGCACATACCTGAATCAGTCCACTAGAGACTATTGGTTGGATGATAGTTGTGGCCTGGCTTTGACTCCAGCCATCCAGGGATGAGAGGGAATTGAGGGAGGCCTGTAGGGTGGACGGGCTTGTGGCTGCAATCTGACCGGGACTGAGACCGGTGATGGAGTTCCCCAGTGCTGAAATGGATTCTGGGGTCAGGCTCTTTACATTACTTGCTAGTGCAGCAGATACCTACATTCAGAAATGATTCGGATTAATGTATGATCGTATTGTATTACTATATGACCATTACATCACACACACACACACAACACACACAACACACATGCACACAAAATATAAATTCTTAAGTTTGTGTGTTTCACAAGTTCTCTTACTATACAAGTCATTAATGTTAACTGGTTATGGACAAGCCAGTGTGTGTGTGTGTGTGTGTGTGTGTGTGTGTGTGTGTGTGTGTGTGTGTGTGTGTGTGTGTGTGTGTATACGTACAGTAGAATCTACGTTTGTGCACTGCTGCTCTAGAGATTTGCTGATATTCAGTACATCATCTTGGGACAGACTTACGAATGCAGTTGCAGGAGCAGAACACCTCAGCTCGTTGGGAAGACTACACACACACACACACACACACACACACACACACCAAATATTCACCTGTTTCTTTCAATTTATTTCTTATTAGATTGACAGATGGGTGTGTCAGAAAGAGATGGGTGTGTCAGAATGAGAGATGGGTGTGTCTGAGTGGGGTACATGGGTGTGTCTTAATGAGATAGGCATGATGGGCGTGTCTATCTAATTGATTGTCGTCTACCATGTTATGAATATGATGTAGTATAGTTGCAGCGGGATGAGTTAATGACATTGTGTTAGCTCACGCGGTGGCACTGAAGTCTGGATAAGCATCATACAGAATATCTATATAAACATTGGTGACTTCTTGGCTAACGTTGTTCTTCGTAAGCAGGTCAAGGTTCTGTGCATTCTGGGTGAACTGCTCCAGCTAGAAAAGCAACACACACACACACACACACACACACACACACACACACACACGATTTAATGCTGAAAGCATATTATTATACAGAGTGCAGTTTTATAAGAGAAATAAAAACATGTTTCATGTTGTTGTTAAAAAGCAAACACATTTCGAAACTACTCTGTTGTGCGTTAAATAAAATCATACAGGAGGAGAGTATTTCTGGAAATGTGGTGCTCAGGGTTTGATTTAATTTAAATTGATTCCATTTTTGAAACTACTTTGTCTCATAGGGGGCCCGTTTTAGCCGACTGTGCAAAGATACGGAACATCCTGAACTGCATGCCAGTCCATCACAGGACCGACCAACACACACAAAGACTCAATTTGCCTAAAGTGCATATGTCCGGAGGAAACAGCCACAAGCACAGGGAGAGCATGAGAACTTCACCTCGAAATGACCTCGCTGAGCCTGGGACTCAAAACCAGGACCATCTTGTGATGAGGTGGAAGCGCTGACCACGACACCATCGTACATCACAGTGAGGAAAATAATACTCAGAGATAAGTGTACGGTGGTTATCATTGCCACCTTCTGAGATCAAACCCTGTGTGTTCTCCCTGTACATGGGGGTTGGGGTTTCCTCCCAGTACGTCAGTTTCCTCCCATAGTCCATAGTTCTGTGGATTGGGTCAACTGGCTACATTAAATCCTTCGTAGATATGAATGTGAGTGTGATTGGTTGTTTGTGTCTGTGTTCGTAACAGACCTGTTCAGGGTATAGAACCACCCCCTCTCACCTGAAGTCAGCTGGGATTGGCTATAGCTCACTCACAAACTTAACTGATAGATGGGCTTGGAACACGTTTCTTTTTTTGTTTACAAAATTTTCTGAGCTCGATAACATCTGAATGGAATAATTCAGATTTATTTTTCTCTGCTTTTCTCACCTTGGTACCTCCAAAATGTTGCAGGTCATCCACAGTGATGAAAGTGATGAAGGTTCCAATGTACTGTTGAAACCAGGCAGTGGAGTTGAGCGTGGGGTCTGCAGAGTTGAAGCATTTGGGTGGAGTTGCTACAGGAAAACAGAAAAGCGGCACAGAAATATGGTTTGGTTGTTTCAAGCTCAGAAGACGTACTATCCGCTCTGGAGTCAAACTTTTATTGAATACTATTGTAAAGTATGTACCTGTGGTCAGGTAACCCTGAATGATGGTATAGATGTCTTTCCTGGCAAAATCTGCCTGTTCAAAGTTATAACTTTCCATAACAGACACACTGAAAAAAACAACAACAATTCCTTGATTATTTCTGAAGACATAAAAAAAACTATGACTGAATTCCTGATTGTGATTGGTCAGTCGATGACTACATCCTAATACAGACGCTCCTTGACTTATGTTTTTAATTTGTTCCGGACGGCCGAACGTAAGTTGAAAATGAACGTAAGTTCTTACAGTTACGTATGATGTTCATACTGTACTATACATCCATAAATGCCATTACCGTATCTCATAAAACACCCCTAAATCAGTTATAAACATAACATTGTAAAATAATATCAAATATATCAAATAATATCAACATTAATTTCAAATAAATTAAATTCAAGCAAAATAATTTCAAATTGATAAATTTTAATCAAATTCACTCATCAAATATCAAATACAGTATCAAATATAACCTTTAACATTCTCTATGATGCGATCTTTCTGCTTGTAAATGGTTCCGATGGTCACAAATGGAGAGATGGTCACTTAACATAAAGCTGAGCAGAGTCACTTTACATGAAGCTTAAAACAGCCAATCAATGCTTACAATATGTGAGGCGCTCAATACCGAAAGTACAGTAGTTTACTTTTTTGTGCTTGAGACAAAGCGCGGGTTATGTGGACTTCTGGTCTTTCAAGTGAGCAAGGGCATCATTGAATACTGGTTTAATACTCAGCCTGCACTGATGTGAATCATCAGCAGAGCGGAGAGTTCTCTTTCTTTTCTGGATTCGGGTTTTCATTCATTTTACAACTCTCTTTGCTTAACTGAGTATACATGGTAGATTGCGCCAATCTGAGCAGATAGTTAATTCATCTCTGGTATAATACTTGCACCCATGCTGGTAGGTTTACGCTTCTGACCAACCATACTTGCTTCGGGTTACAAAAGTCCACAAAAACACACAAAGATCACAGAGACAACGTCCTAACATAAGGGTAACACACTAATATATATATATATATATATATATATATATATATGTATCTTTCCTCCTTTCGGCTTTTTCCCTTTTCTTGTGAGTCGCCACAGCGAATCATCTGATTCGCACATTTGATTTGGCATAGGTTTTTTATGTGGACTTGAACCTCCAACCGTAGGATCAGATATCCTGTGCCCTATCCACTAGTCCACTAGACCACCACTGCCCCTCATATACATACATATATATATATATATATATATATATATATATATATATATATATATATATATATATATATATATATATATAAAATATAAAACCGAACTGGGAAGAAGGAGGGGCACGTTCAGTATGTCGTTTGTAAACAATGGACGCAGTGTCATTATGTCATTGCGTCATTACGTCAGCGTACTATGTAGGTATGTCTAAACTCTAAATTTGACAATTTTTTTTTTGGGAAAAAAAACAAAACCCTGTAAAATCGTAAAGCGGATGAACGTAAGTAGGGGCGCGTCTGTAAAGCAATAATTCCACTCTTTCTTAAGAGTTCAACGGTATTTAGCTGTTTCTATATTCAGCCTAAACCAGTCTAGGCATGTTTTGATCGATGATTATTCTGTGAATAACAGTAAACATGTGAGACTGTAACATAGCTGAGGTGTAGTTAATGTAACTAGCTCACTCGCTAATGTGTAGCCCAAAGCTAATGCTACCACACAGACCAACTTGTTTACGTACAACTTGGAGAAGGCAAGGCAGGAGGCTCCGCCCGTCAGATTCGAGTTGATAATCTGAGAGTTGAGGTACGGCAAGTATTGGACTAGCGTGACACCAAACCATCGGTCCACGTCAGCCTGAGATGAGGCACTGAGAGCGAGAGGCCACACACACTCCAACGTCTGGGTGGCCACATCTGAAGACAAAACTGGCTCCTGTAGGAAAACAGCGAAGAAGAGTACTCATGTTGATGATCTGCTACAACCTGCATCCTAAACATCACACTATCTCACCGTGGAATGCTCTAGACTCTGTTTGTGAGAGGTTTAAAGACAAAACTAGTATGTCTTTGAGTTTGAGTGTAATGATGAGTTTACACATGGATAAGAGAAGCTTAAGATGGATGTGTGGATGGATGACTGTTATATTGTGATATCGTAGTATTCACTGGGCAGATGAATGGTAGATGATTCCATGTATGGAAATACAGAGAGCTGGATAGATAGACCAGTGGATGGTTGGATTATATGGAATATGAGGCAGCCGTAGCCTAACTGGCTAGCTAAATGGCTGAAGTGTCCTTGAGAAAGTCACCTGACCCCCAACTGCTCTCTCGGCACCACTATGTGTGTGTGTGTGTGTGTGTGTGTGTGTGTGTGTGTGTGTGTGTGTGTGTGTGTGTGTGTGTGTGTCTGTGTGTGGGGCAGTCCATTGTTCCGAGTGTGTGCGTAGTGTGTGTCACAATGGATGGGTTAAATACAGAAGAAATAATGTCCCTTACAGTATAACAAAATTAAAACCATAAATAAATGGATGGATAAACATAACATACACTTTGAAGGTACTTCTCTGTTTGATTGTAGGTGCTGAAGAGTGTGCACAGTTGGGTTTTATTATCCACGGTGCCTTCACGATTAAGGAATTCAGACAGCTCTGCTGGAGACATGGAGTTCAGCAGCTACACACACACACACACACACACACACACACACAAACAGCATACTCATATGGTATGTAAATAACTGTATGTTAATAATTGGTTAATGAATTATTGCTTGTTTAACTTTTACTGCTCTGACCTCTGGCAAGCGGTGTGGAGGTATGAGGGACAGGTAGGTGGAGAGATTAGGGAACTGAAAGCCCATGAAATACGACTGCACAAAGGCATAATAACTGCGATTATTGTAGCAGTTCATCAGCTCAGGATCTGCAGGTAAACATGTAAGGATTAAGGTGTGATGGGTGGATGGATGAATAAATAGATGGTTAAATCAGTAGATGGATGGGTGAATGAATGTATGGATCAATAAATCACGAGATGGTTGGATGGATAAATAAGTGGATGTGGGATGGATGGATGAATGGATGAGTAGATGAGTGTATGGATAACTGGATGGATGGAGATAAATGGCTGGATGCATGAATAGCTGATTGGATGGATGCATGGATGAGTAGAGTGGGATAAATAGATGTATGATACCTTTGAGTGAGGTGATGAGTTGGTTGTTGATTGTCTGCAGTACCTCTGGATCGAAACTGGAGTGGGTGGAGTTTAGTGCTGCCACACTATGGAAAAAAAACCCTCCAAATAAACAAGTCCTGTGTTTGTGTGTATATAAATATGTGTGTGTGTGTGTGTGTGTGTGTGTGTGTGTGTGTGTGTGTGTGTGTGGTGTGCACAAGACGCCTTCTATGTCTTACCCTTGCTGTGAGATGTTACAAGATCGTTGTGTGATAATGGTGAAATATGAGGGGATTTGTGATGCCTGGATGCTGGAGATTAAAGGTGTCAGTCTAACGTTGATCCATTCCTCTGCCTCAGAGTCAGATACCTTTGGATCTGATAGATTCACTCTGTCTAGTGCCTCAGCCAGAAAAGCTTGACGCACCACAGGGGAAACTGACACACCTTCGACCTATACACACACACACACACACACACACACACACACACACACACACACACAAACATGGAGGATGTGAGTACAGTGTGTGTATATAAGTATGTATATATATATATATATATAAATAAAAATAAAAGGACAGGACAAAGACTTTCTATTGAAACTTCATTTGTCACTACAGATCTGTTTCGAGGGGTGGTGAAACCATCCTCTCTCTTCAGGTGATTACAGAAGATTCAGAAGATATATGTATATATGTATATATATATATATATATATATATATATATATATATATATATATATATATATATATATGAGCACTCGGTCCCGTTTATGTTGTGAGTTATTCTGTATATCTCTCCCATGTGAGGTGTTTAGGTGTAGTGTTCTACTCACACACGGAAGTGGAAGGACGAGTGAGACTCACCATGAGGGCAGCAGAGAGCTTGGTATAGAACTGACCAAATTCAGCCTCTTCAATATTCTTTAACACCTGAGTGACCTGAGCTGATGTGTTAATGATTCCAGGAGACGTGGCGAGCTCTGCCAGCTGGGGAAGAGATAAACTGTCCACAACCTCCACCTGTGAACACACACACACACACAGACACACACACACACCCAATAAACACAGACTATAAATGTGTGTGTGTGTGTGTGTGTGTGTGTGTGTGTGTGTGTGTGTGTGTGTTAGTAGTACTGTAATACATTAGTTATACGTATGTCCAGTGGTCTCTAATGACTCTTGTGACGTCTCCAGTGTGGTAGTGTAGTGATTCTAGCCCAAGTGCAAAAGGAGCCTGTAAGTCTCCCCTGACAGTACATCGCCTCTCCAACGGCAAGCCTTGCATGTTATCCCCATGTGGTGGGACGTGGGAACTGAGGAAATCACAGCCCCTGGCAGAACTGTGAGAAATTTGGAGGAGGTCTGCACCCAGACAGTGTGTGTGGACACGCCCTGAAGCCCATGAACCGATCCTTAGCAATGGATCAAATAGCAGAAGGGGCCTTTTTTACTACTGGATGGACATGAGCCCAGGAGACAAGCACTCCACCATCAAATCCCAACTGCCATATCCAAGTACAAGGGCAGTCCTCAGCATGAGGACTTTGGCCAGATGCTGCATCTGTGTCTCACTGTGTGCATGTTGCATTTCCTGTACTCAACACTGGACATGTAGGAGAGAGTGGTGCTGGATTTGCACACAACACCTCCACTATAATTTCTCCTGTGCTGGTCCATTGTTTCTGCTTTTTTAAAATTTCTTTTTAAAAAAAACATCATCCTTGCCCGATGGATGGAACATTTCAATGTTGTCTTGTCTTGTCTCAGATGACACAATTACAGATGAGCCACAGAGACCTATCATCAAGGATTCGGACCACCCACCCGCCAATGCAGAGAATCTCAAGACAATCAAATAGATGTTTTGTGGTTAGGGTGCCAGATCAGATGACATCCCTGCTAAGCATTTTAACAGGCTCTTCAGGACAATCTGGGAACATGGCCACATTCGTCAGGACTTCAAGGATTCCCTCATTATCCATCTTTACAAAAACAAAGACAAAGGTGACAGCCACTGCTGTGACAACCACTGTGGCATCTCACTGCTGTACATTGCAGGAAAAGATTCTTGCACATATCATCAATAACAGCCTCACATAAAGCATTACTGAGAATATCACCCCAGAGAGCCACTGTGGATTCTGTGCTTCTTGTGTGTGTGTGTGTGTGTGTGTGTGTGTGTGTGTGTGTGTGTGTGTGTGTGTGTATATACCACTGAGAGGGTAGGATTCAGATTTTGGAGTTCACCAACCAATGCAAATCCAGCAAAACTACCAAAGTTAAGTTTCAACCATTCAGAGCTATTAACTCCAACAATACAACCTAAACAAACACACACAAAGTATTATTCTTACTAACAACAAAAAGAATATTGAAATGTGTGTTTTATTTTGTGTGTGTGAGAGAGTTCAAACCTGCTGTCTGGTTGGATGTAAGGAAGGTGTAGATGAAGTCAACATAGACAGACACCTGAGTCTCAAGAGACATGCTGTCAAATTGTTCACTTAAAAGCTTAACTCTGTACACACACACACACACACACACACACACATACACACATATATATTATATATATATATATATATATATATATATATCTCATAATATTATCAGTAAGTATAAATGGTGTGTGTGTGTGTGTGTGTACACTCACACATGCTGGTAGGTCTCACAACTGAAGTTGCTTTTAGAGATGCAGGACAAGAATCTGCGTGAAACGTAAGGTAAGAAGGGGCGGAGTCTCTTTCCAAACCACAGCTGAATAAATGAATCATTGGTGAAACTTGATGCATTTAAGCTACTGAAGGTCACGTCGCCGATCAAATCCAACAGCACCACCAGGGGGCGTGACATCAGGAAGGTCTAATGGGGATAGGGACAAGAAATTAGTCATGCCATGGATTACTGTATTTGTGTTTGTTGGTAGTTAGTAGGTTTTTTGGTATTTGGAGTTTATTGTCTTAAATTGTGGCGCTTTTTAGTGGGTTCATTTGTGGTGTTTGGTGAGGGTTCATTTGTGGTGTTTGGTGAGGGTTAATTTGTGGTGTTTGGTGAGGTTAATTTGTGGTGTTTGGTGAGGTTTGTTTATTTGTGGTGTTTGGTGAGGGTACATTTGTGGTGTTTGGTGAGGGTTTATTTGTGGTGTTTGATGAGGGTTAATTTGTGGTGTTTGGTGAGGGTTTATTTGTGATGTTTGGTGAGGGTTTATCTGTGGTGTTTGGTGGGGGGTGTTAATTGTTGGTATTTGGTGAGGGTTCATTTGTGGTGTTTGGTGGGGGTTTATTTGTGGTGTTTGGTGAGGGTTCATTTGTGGTGTTTGGTGAGGGTTCATTTGTGGTGTTTGGTGGGGGTTTATTTGTGGCGGCTGGTGAGGTTTCATTTGTGGTGTTTGGTGAGGGTTTATTTGTGGTGTTTGGTGAGGTTAATTTGTGGTGTTTGGTGAGGTTTTATTTGTGGTGTTTGGTGTGGGTTTGTTTATTTGTGGTGTTTGGTGAGGGTACATTTGTGGTGTTTGGTGAGGGTTTATTTGTGGTGTTTGATGAGGGTTCATTTGTGGTGTTTGGTGGGGGTTTATTTGTGGTGTTTGGTGAGGGTTCATTTGTGGTGTTTGGTGAGGGTTCATTTGTGGTGTTTGGTGGGGGTTTATTTGTGGTGTCTGGTGAGGGTTCATTCGTGGTGTTTGGTGAGGGTTTATTTGTGGTGTTTGGTGAGGGTTAATTTGTGATGTTTGGTGAGGGTACATTTGTGGTGTTTGGTGAGGGTTTATTTGTGGTGTTTGGTGAGGGCTTATTTGTGGTGTTTGGTGAGGGTTTATTTGTGGTGTTTGGTGAGGGTTTATTTGTGGCGTCTGGTGAGGGTTTATTTGTGATGTTTGGTGAGGGTTTATTTGTGGCATTTGGTGAGGGTTAATTTGTAGTGTTTGGTGGGGGTTCACTTGTGGCATTTGGTGAGGGTTTATTTGAAGTGTTTGGTGGGGGTTCATTTGTGGTGTTTGGCGAGGGTTTATTTGTGGTGTTTGGTGAGGGTTTATGTGTGGTGCTTGGTGGGGTTCATCTGTGGTGTTTGGTGAGGGTTTATTTGTGGTGTTTGGTGAGGGTTTATGTGTGGTGCTTGGTGGGGTTCATCTGTGGTGTTTGGTGAGGGTTTATTTGTGGTGTTTGGTGAGAGCTTATTTGTGGTGTTTGGTGAGGGTTTATTTGTGGTGTTTGGTGGGGTTCATTTGTGGTGTTTGGTGGGGTTTATTTGTGGTGTTTGGTGAGGGTTTATGTGTGGTGTTCGGTGAGGGTTTATTTGTGGTGTTTGGTGAAGGTTTATTTGTATTATCGGCTTTGTATTCGTTGGTTGGTTTGTTTATTTTTTTGGAGTATATGTGGCATTTGCTGGTGGTTTATTGTAGGTGTTTGTTGGTGGGGTTTTTTGTTTCTTGGTGGTTTATTTGTGGTGTAGGTTAGTAGTTAGTAGGTTATTTGAGGTGTTTGTAGGTTTGTAGCATTGTTAGACATTACCGTGTTGGATAGCAGGTCAAGGGCGGGGCCAATATCTGGGCTGACTCTCCTTACAAAAAGTGTCCACGTGTCCATTGGTATAGTATTGTTATTATGAAGGTTACATGACAACACAGTTGCCAGGTCCTGTGTGGACAAACCAATCAACTGCACACACACACACACACACACACACACACACACACACACACACACACACGCGTACATTCTCTTTTGTAATGGTTGTTTATTTCTTTGAACAGATGAGCAATTTTGTGTGTGTGTGTGTGTGTGTGTGTGTGTGTGTGTGTGTGTGTGTGTGTGTGTGTGTGTGTGTGTGTGTGTGTACCTGAACACAGGCGTACTGTGTAATAGTGAAGTTGCAGAGTAGACTCTGGTTGTGTGGGGCATTCAGATACTCGAACAGAGCAGAACTTTAATACGCAACACAGAGTAAAACATCACCACTGCAGCTGTGACTTTTAATTAGTGATCATGAGTTAAATAATCTGCAGTACAATAGCATTAATTACCTGTTTATACCTTCACATATTGTTGATCCTGAGAGAGAGAGTATGAGAGCGAGAGAGAGAGAGAGAGAGAGTGTGTGTGTGTGTGTGTGCGTGTGTGTGTGTGTGTGTGTGTGAGAGAGAGAGAGAGAGAGAGAGAGAGAGAGAGAGAGATTAGATAAATTGGATAATTTGAATTTAATTAATTGTTTAAAATTTGCTAAAAATGAAGAAAGAGAGAAAGCTGCTCACCATTGATGTGATTTCTGTTGCACTGTGTGGGAGAAGTCACAAGAGTGAGTTATAAAATCTTTAGAACAGCTGTGACAAAATGAATTTAAATAGCAAAGTGCAGGGTCTCACCTCACCAGTGTAGGAGACACATTCTGGGGGGAGCGGGCGAGAGAGAGAGAGAGAGAGAGAGAGAGAGAGAGAGAGAGAGAGATGAAAACTCCTCTGTACTGAAGACATTAGAAAACCTAAAGTTACCGTTTACCAGGCAGCACAGCGCTGCAGTGGTTCGATCCCCAGCCCGGGCATTTCTGTGTGCATGATGCCCCGCCACCTCCTCTGTGCTCATATGGGTTTCCTCTGGGTACTCCAGTTTCCTCCCACAATTGAAAAACATGCACAGTAGGCTAACCAGCGTTTCCAAATGGCTCATAGCTGTAAGTGTACGTGTGAACTATTGGGTGAGTGCTGGCCCCGGTGAGCTGTCCAGGGTGTAGCCCGCACTTGCACAGAGTTGGCTGAGATGGGCACCAGTCCCAAAGCGACCCTAATTAGGATGACGCAGCTTAGACAATGAATGAATGACAGAATAAATGAAGGGCAGTGGTGGCCCGGTGGTAAGACGCTGGATTATTGATCCCAAGGTCGGGGGTTGTAGCCCCACTATCACCGAGTTGTCACTGCTGTCCCCACCCAGTGCAGCTAACTGGGTTATCAAAGGCCGGCCGTGTGTCTCGCTGTCCGTGGTGCAGGTTGACGTTAAAGAATCATCGCTGACTTTCGTAAAGAGGAGCTGCACGGCCGTCATAAAGAAACGATTTCATGAACCCAGTGTGCACTGTACCCCTGTACTGGTCTCTGTGTACGTCCCTGTACACATCAGTGTATAGGCCCCATTAATCATCCTGTCAGGGTGACGAGGAGGGTGGAGCCAATCTCAACCAACTCTGTGAGCAGCAAGGTACACCCTGACCAGCTTGCTCGCCCATCACTGGGCACCACACATACAACAGTTTACACTCACTCCTAGGGGCAATTGGAATCGGCTCATTAACCTGATGTGCATGTGTTTGGACTGTGGGAGGAAACCGGAGTACCTGGAGGAAACCCGTACAAGCACAATGAGAACATGCAAACTCCACACAGAAACGGCCCTGTTGAGCCCAGGACTCGAACCCGGTACCTTTTTGCCGTGAGACGGACGTGCTGCCCACTACACCACCCTGATGCCCTGATCTATTACTGAACATATTCGAACCGCCCAGGTGAGCTCCCTTAGTGCTGTGGTGTGAATGTGTGTCCCAGACCTGCTGGTGTTGCCTTGATCAGGTTGTTGATGCTGCTCTGGATCACTGCTTCTGTTTCTGGGTCCGCCGACAGAGAAGCAAAGTGGAGCCTTGAGAACCTGAGGGTGGACCGACAAAACACCCGGATTAATGTTCATGTTTTGATGAAGAATGAAACCACAGTGGACCCTCCCACTATTCCACTTTGTGTTTGAGGTCACATGTTCTCGTCACACTTACATTTCCCGAGAAATCATACAGTTCTTTTTCATCTGAAATGAACAAAAACACCAGAGAAGAGCGGTGTAAGAACATCTGCATGTGACCAGCATAGAGTTTGTGATTCGTCAATCATCGAAATAAAAACTTCATCACATCATCTCAAGCTAGCTAATATCAGGGAACTCCTGCCATGACCTCATAAACTCAAGTTTCCTAAGGAGTGAAACAGAACATTCTGCACCAGGTTCTTCTCGCCGATGAGGAGGACGAGCTGAGGAAGTTTCTGGCGTTTTGTCGGTGATGTCAGCGCGTTCCTCAGCACAAACTCAACAAGATGCTTTTTATCTGGAAGTTGAGGCAGGTCTTCAACGATCAACTCAGCCGTTTGGTGCAGAGTGAGGGCATCGACAGCTTCCAGCTGAAATGGACAAAAAAAAAAAAAAGGTGTGATGGGAAAATAAACAAAGCAATAATGGTTCTGGAGAAGAGAAACGACGGCGCTGGGAAATCTGTGGTGACGTCACCGTACTTACAGCGTCAAAGCCAGGATTCAGCAGGTACAGCTCCTTCACCGTGGCAAACTGAGAGAACATGCCCAGGTTCAGCATGAGCCACTTCAAACTGCTGTTACCCATACAGGCACCTGCAGGGGGCGGGGCGGAGTCACGTCAGCTTGTTGTCAACACAATGATTTTCAGGTAATTTATGGTTCTTTTCTATTCGGATCAGAACTTTGTGCTTAGATGTTTTGCATCTTAAACACTCAGCCTTATATCTTTTAACAGGTTCAAAATACCGTATGCTATGAATTCCAAACAATGTTTTTTTTAACCTTTTCATCTCTGAAGTCAGAGGCAGGTCTCTGATGGCCGCACTGAGGATGCCGAGGTTGGTATTTGATTTTTACATTAATTTAAATTTGTAATTCATTCATTCATTTTCTGAGCCATTTAATTCTAATTATGATCACAGGGAGGCTGGCACCTATGTCAGCCGACTCTGGGCGAGGGTTGGGTTACACCCTGAATAACTCCCCAGGCCATTGTAGGGCCAACACATACACAACCATTCACACTCAGTCTCACACCTATGAGCAAGTTGGAACGGCGCAGCAGTCGACCGTGCACCTTTTTGGACTGTGGGAGGAAACCGGACTACCTGGAGGAAACCAGCGCAAGGACAGACAGAACATGCAGAAAGTCCCCACAGAAAATCTGAGCTTGGCGATCGAATCCAGGCCCAATTTTAGATTTTGTTTTAAATCTATTTATTTATTTATTCACATATTAATTTATTTATTGATGGTTTGTGATAATTGATCTGCATTATTATTCTGAATATTCCTGATGCATTTCATGCCATAGAACGAGAGAGAAAACCCGATGAGTCTCTCTCTCCCTCTCTCTCTGTGTGTGTGTGTGTGTGTGTGTGTGTGTGTGTGTGTGTGTGTGTGTGTGTGTGTGTGTAGTGGATCAGTAATACCTGTGTATCTTTGCTGGAACAGGAACGGAATGATAAAGTTATCATAAATCCTCCGGGTTTGGTTCTCTGCCAGCTGGGTCATGCTGGTGCTCATCCACCTCACACTAAGTACAAGAATTCAAATCAATGATCCAGGACTCAGAGATCACCAGGTACCTGGGACATGTGCATCAGACGTGGACTTACAGTGTCTGGAATGTTTGGCAGGAAAAGGGTTTGGAACCGAGGCACTGCAGGTACTCGGGCGTCACAGAGGGTAAGAGAGGCTTCAGTTGGATATGAAACCATATGGTGACGAACGCCTCGTCTGTCAGGCTCGCGTGTTCTGGCTCATTGATTCGCTCGATAACGTGTTTGTAAGGGGAATCTTCTGAACTGAAATTCTAAAAGACAGCAGACGTTTAAGCATCAGCGTTAGAGTACAGCAGTGTGACAGTGGTGCGTCAGTAATGTTACAGAAATGTGTCAGCACAGTTAGAGGGGCGTGCCAGCAATGTTATAGACGTGTTTCCAGAGGTTTGAAAGGGTGTGGCAGAAGAGTTACATGGGTGTGTCAGTGGTTTAGCAGAGGTGTTTCAGTGGGGTAAATGGGGTGTGTTATAATTGTTACTAGCATGTGTCAATAGGGTCACAGAGATGTCTCTGTGGGGTGACAGAGGTTTGTCAGTGGGGTGACAGAGGTGTGTCAGTGGGGTGACAGGGGTGTGTCAGTGGGGTGACAGAGGTGTTTCTGTAGGGTTACAGAGGGGTGTCAGTGGGGTTACAGAGGTGTATCTGTGGGGTTACAGTGGTGTCAGTAGGGTGACAGAGGTGTGTCAGTGGGGTGACAGAGGTGTGTCAGTGGGGTGACAGGGGTGTGTCAGTGGGGTTACAGAGGTGTTTCTGTAGGGTTACAGTGGTGTCAGTGGGGTTACAGTGGTGTCAGTGGGGTTACAGAGGGGTGTCAGTGGGGTTACAGTGGTGTCAGTGGGGTTACAGAGGTGTTTCTGTAGGGTTACAGTGGTGTCAGTGGGGTTACAGTGGTGTCAGTGGGGTTACAGTGGTGTCAGTGGGGTTACAGAGGGGTGTCAGTGGGGTTACAGAGGTGTGTCTGTAGGGTTACAGTGGTGTCAGTGGGGTTACAGTGGTGTCAGTGGGGTTACAGTGGTGTCAGTGGGGTTACAGAGGGGTGTCAGTGGGGTTACAGAGGTGTGTCAGTGGGGTTACAGAGGTGTGTCTGTAGGGTTACAGTGGTGTCAGTGGGGTTACAGTGGTGTCAGTGGGGTTACAGTGGTGTCAGTGGGGTTACAGAGGGGTGTCAGTGGGGTTACAGTGGTGTCAGTGGGGTTACAGAGGTGTGTCAGTGGGGTGACGGGGTGTGTCAGTGGGGTTACAGAGGTGTTTCTGTAGGGTTACAGTGGTGTCAGTGGGGTCAGTGGGGTTACAGAGGGGCGTCAGTGGGGTTACAGTGGTGTCAGTAGGGTTACAGAGGTGTATCTGTGGGGTTACAGAGGTGTGTCAGTGGGGTGACAGAGGTGTGTCAGTGGGGTGACAGAGGTGTGTCAGTGGGGTGACAGGGGTGTGTCAGTGGGGTTACAGTGGTGTCAGTGGGGTTACAGTGGTGTCAGTGGGGTTACAGTGGTGTCAGTGGGGTTACAGTGGTGTATCTGTTGTGTTTCAGTGTAGCGCCAGCAGAGTTATTGTGAGCACACCGTGTGAGCCAGCTGGTTCAAGAGTGTGTTGAGATTCCAGGACAGGTGCATTACAAGTCTGGGAACGGTTTCCATTGTTACAGTCACATTGGTTTTTGCTGCACACTGCAGTATTCTGCCGGTATGCTCCAGCACATTAGTCATCTGGAACGACAGGATGCCACACACACAAGTCACCGTCAGCTGGGTATATCATGCACTAATGTATAAACATTATTATCATATAAATACCGTAATTTATTAAGAATACTGATGGAAAATAATTATATGTAGTGTATCTTACAGCACAACTTGTACCCTCCAGAGTGAGCCTGCAAGTGTCATGAGGTTTTTTCTTTGAATTCTTCTTATAACTACAAAAATAAATAAATAAATAAATAAATGAAGCCATTACAGAAACTGCAAAATACTCCATTTACACACACACACACACACACACACACACACACACACACACACACACACACACACACACACACACACACACACACACACCTTCTCAGAACACGTGTGAGCTATAATGGTAAATTTACATTGGTCTCCAGAGGTCTCTGGCAGATTGTCAGGATCACCCTACACTGGGTAAAGGCGGGGTACACCCTGAACAGCTCTCAATATTTCTTCCTTGTGTCAACTGAGGGAATTTTTCCTGCCACCCTCATGTATAAGATTTATACAGAAATGTTTAAAATAATAAGTTTAAATTCTCTACTAATTTGTTTTTTGAATGTAAAACTGCTTTGATTTGAGGGTAACTGTAAAAAGTGCTAAACAAATAAAATAAAATTGAATTGAATTGAATTGAATTTGTTTTGATGCCACAAATTGCAGGAAGTGGTGGCCCGGTGGTCGGGTTCTGGATTACTGATCCCAAGGTTGGCGGTTCAAGCCCCACTTTCGATGGGTTGTCAGTGCAGTCCCTTCAGTGCAGCTAACCGGGTTATCAAAGGTCAGCCATGGGCTGGCAAGCTGTCTTGGGTGTACCCTGCCCTCGCCCGGAGTCGGCTGAGATGGGTGCCAGCCTGCGACCCTAATTATGATTAAGCAGTTCAGAAAATGATTGAATTAATGTTTCCACAAATCTTAAGTCAGATGGAAATTTTTGAACACTTGGCCTAAAAATGATGGTGTTTCATGACATCGAGGCTCGAAATTAGTGCCGAGTACTTACAGTGCCTTACGGATGCCAAGTTTATCACATAGACTATCTCATATTCAAAAATAAGCATCCTATGATCGCAAAACATGTAAATATCTTTGAAATTGGATGTCAGGTAGCACAGAATAATTGTGGTACACAAACTAAAGCGTACTAACAATGACCTACATTACTAGAAAAACAACCTGCATTGACTAGAAAAACAGGTGAATCAAACAACCTGATTTCAACCTGAGTGAAAGTTGCGCATCCTCTACAGTAGGTGGCAGTGGCGCTCTCACTGTGTTCCCTATGGTGTAGGGAAAAAGCACTGAGTAAACGATATGAAGTGCAGTACACACTACTTATAGTGGTGTGTGGGACACTGGGGGGGAGTTTTTTCCCCCCTTCCTATAGGGGGCAGGCATTACAGAAAATAATTGAGAAGGGTGAGATGGAGGCAGATGATGCGCTGTGGCGACCCATGAAGGGAACAGCCGAAAGGAAAAGAAGCTATATGAGAAACTCATGACAGTCCAAAATGCCATCCGATTGGTTGCATCAGTAAGACTTTAAATGTACACATTTTAATATTATTAATACTCACAATACTTTATGAAAGACATCACTGAGTTCATCTGGTATGTCAGTGATCAGGTATCTATTCAGGATCGGAATAACGTTGTGTTTATACCACCAGTTAAAGTCTGTATGATCAAACTTCATCTCATTCGATGTGTTGTGTTTTTTATACGGTGCTGCAAGCTCTGCCAGGGTCCAGTTTAGCATCGCCTGGATCAGAGTCGCGCTTCTCATGCTGCTCAGGTCTTGCTGTAGTGGGATGAAAGGGTTAATATCAGTTGTTTGATTTATAAGGAAGGATAACATTCTCACTTTTACACTTATTTCATATCATATTTACTGTGTGATTATTTGGAAGTTGTGTTCTTGAATCATACCTAAATTATGATTCTTGCTAAGCTAACACTTTAGCATCACACTGGCGTTTCCTCTTTTATCTCCTACTGCACAACTATTTAACTCAACTTTTTAAAAGAAAACCTGCTTGTGTGAATACATTATCAGTTGCTTGCTGCTTTGGATAAAAAAAACAAAAAAAACATTGTGATGAAAATGTCTGAACGTGAATGCTTACCTCATGTGTGAAGGATACAAATTCTCTGACAAAACCCCCAACAGGTCTGAATGCAGTCATGAGACCTTTCACTGCCTGAGGAAGTGCAGTCACATTAACCCATTAACATTACAGACTTCAATCACATCACCGTTACCAGAAAAAACCCAAACAGTAAAAACAAACAAACAAACAAACATGGTACAGCGGTACCTTGAGTTATGGAATTAATCCGTTCCGAGGGCGAGCTCGTAAGTCAAAATGTTGGTTAGATTAACAAAAATTTCCATCGAAAATAATAGAAAACCAATTAATCCGTTCCAAGCCCCTCCCAGACTCGTATAACCTGACACAAACACGTATATTTCACCTAATATATTAAAGATAAACATGTAAAAACAAATATTTAATAATAATAATAATAATAATAATAATACATGTACATTAACATTAATAATAATTAACAATAAATAATAATAAAACAAGAATAAACAATAAGTCAAGTAACTCTTCCAATCATCAACTGCGGCAAAGATATCATGTGGGCAGGCATGAGATGGTGCGTAACAGAGGAGGATGAGAAGGAGGAGAATTTTGTGCATGTGTATGCTACGAATGCCACCGAGGAGAAGAAGAGGAGAAGAGAGGAGAAGGCTCGTAGTGAGCTCCCACAAGGCCAGTGCTTCTAGTATACATAATAGTGGGGCGTGCCCACCTTTGGGGGCATGGTGTGATGCCTGGGGAGTGGGCTCATATGACCCAGGGGAGTATGCTTTTTTGCCATACTGTGCTAGAATTAAGTGTAATTGTGCA
>CM045744.1:44221475-44226475 GCA_024760905.1 Plotosus lineatus | reverse complement strand
TCTAGCATTAGTGACGCCAACTTCCTGAACTACAGGGGACAGGGGGGGGTCAGAAATTAAACATAAGAATTAAAAGCAAACAAACAAACAAACAAACAAAAAAAAAATCCCAAATTGAGTCTTCTGACTAAATGATTATTTCAGTACTTTTTGAGAGCTGCTGTTGGGTTTTAAGACATTTAAAAAAAAAATAAAAATCTGATCTTCGACAATTAAATCTGTCCACATGCTGCTTCATTATAGAGAATTACAAGGAGGACAGACAATGATTCATATTTCTAATGCAGACATTAAAATACTCAGAGCTCTGATCCGTGTTATCTTTGGAATATTAATAAATAAGTATATACAAATACAAGAGTATTAATAAATAAGTGTATATAATTATATAATTAATAAATAAGTATATATATATATATATATATATATATATATATATATATATATATATATATATATTTTTTTTTTTTTTTTTTTTTTTCTGTACTGAGTGGAAAGAAGGAACATTATGTGATACATACTGAGGCTGATCACACCTGAGAACACGAGCAGAAAGAAGTATTGTCGCTTCATAGTGAGAAGAAAATCATGAACTGTAAACATAATACAGTTGAAGGCGTAAACATCATCATACATCAGGGTATACAGATATATAACCTTCAGACACAGATAAATACCTACAGTTGCAAATATATAATCAGCAGGCACAACAGGGGGTGAGCCTACTTCGTTGAGTTTGATGGTCACGTGGGGATTTCGGTCCCAATTAACTGCGGAAAGTGAGGGATCCCTGTATTTATTTTTATTTTTAAATATTAATATATTTTTAAACATGAAATATATAAGTATTTATTTTTTAAATATGAATTCATTACATATTTATAGCGAATATTAAATGTCCTGCCAACTGCGCTCCAAATTAGTTTTGAGACGTTTCGACTCCTGCATGTGACGTAAGCAGGGAAACGCTCTCTGCCTTAGCGGTCATTAGCATGCTGAGATTTTGAGATTTTCCCTTCGGCTTATTCCCTTTTTCAGGGGTCGCCATAGCAAATGAATCGCACGTTTGATTTGGCAGAGGTTTTTACGTTGGATGTCCTTCCTGACCCAACCCTTTAGCAAGGGACAGAAACACGCTGACCACTTTGCAGCTCCTCTTTACGAAAGTCAGCAATGGTTTTTTTACATGAACCTCTCACCATAGACAGTGACAGGCATGGCCCGCCTTTGATAATAGTCATTTTCTGAACCGCTTATTACGAATCAACGTCGCAAGCAGGCTGGCACCTATCTCAGCTGACTCCTGGCAAGGGCGGGGTACACTCTGGACAGCTCGCCAGGCCATCACAAAGCCGAAACTCACAAAAACATTCATACTCACACAGACACCTGGAGTGATCTGGAACAGCCGATTAACCTAATGTGCATGTTTTTGGACTGTGGGAGGAAGCCGGAGCACCCAGAGAAAACTCACACAAGCATGGGGAGAAAATGCCAACTCCACACAGAGACCCCCAAGCTGGGAATCGAACCCAAGACCCTCTTGCTGTGAGGTCGATGTGCTGACCACTACACCACTGTGCCGCCTGCCGTGCATAATATTAGGGAGTAATAAATGAGAGTTCAGGTTAGATTCGACTCCCAGAAATGCATGTTATGGTATGATATATGCTTTGGTTTCAAGAAGGATTCACCTTGTTTATTTTTAGTCATTATTGGTAGGCTGCAATTCAGTCCTGTTACTTTCAGTGCTGTTACCCAATTAAAAAGTCAGGTGAATGAGTGACAGTAAGAGGACTGAGAGACGGTGACTGAACTGAGAGACAGTGATTGGACTAAGAGACAGTAAGAGAACTGAGAGACAGTGACAAGACTGAGAGAAAGTGAATGGACTAAGAAACAGTAAGGGGACTGAGAGACAGTGATAGGACTGAGAGACAGTGACAGGACTGAGTGACAATAAGAGGACTGAGAGATAGTGACAGGACTGAGAGACAGGAAGAGGACTGAGTGACACTGACAGGACTGAGATAGACAGTAACAGGACTGAGAGACAGTAACTGGACTGAGAGACAGTAAGAGGACTGAGTGACAGTATCAGGACTGAGAGACAGTAAAGGACTGTGTGACAGTAACAGGCCTGAGTGACAGTGACAGGACTAGAGACAGTAAGAGAACTGAGAGACAGTAACAGGACTAAGAGACAGGAACAGGACTGAGAGACAGTAAAAGGACTGAGTGACAGTATCAGGACTGAGAGACAGTAACAGGACTGAGAGACAGTAACTGGACTGAGAGACAGGAACAGGACTGAGAGACAGTAACAGGACCGAAAGACAGGAACGGGACTGAGTGACAGTATCCAGACAGAGACAGTGGCCTGTGTGACAGTGACAGAAAGTCGAGAGACAGTAAGAGAACTGGAGAGACAGTGCAACAGGACTGACAGACAGTGAACAGGGACTGAGCAGACAGTGACAGGACTGAGAGACGATGTACCCAGGAGCTAAGGACATTCAGGACTGAGAGACAGTAACAGGACCGAAAGACAGGAACGGGACTGAGTGACAGTGACAGAACTGAGAGATAGTAAGAAAACTGAGAGACAGTGACAGGACTGAGAGACAGTGACAGGACTGAGAGGCGGTGACAGGACTGAGAGACAGCGACAGGACTGAGTGACAGTAACAGGACTGAGAGACAGTAACAGGACTGAGAGACAGTAAGAGAACTGAGAGACAGTGACAAGACTGAGAGAAAGTGAATGGACTAAGAAACAGTAAGGGGACTGAGAGACAGTGATAGGACTGAGAGACAGTGACAGGACGGAGTGACAGTAAGAGGACTGAGAGATAGTGACAGGACTAAGATAGACAGTAACAGGACTAGAGACAGTAAGAGAACTGAGAGACAGTAACAGGACTAAGAGACAGGAACAGGACTGAGAGACAGTAAAAGGACTGAGTGACAGTATCAGGACTGAGAGACAGTAACAGGACTGAGAGACAGTAACTGGACCAAAAGACAGGAACGGGACTGAGTGACAGTGACAGAACTGAGAGATAGTAAGAAAACTGAGAGACAGTGACAGGACTGAGAGACAGTGACAGGACTGAGAGGCGGTGACAGGACTGGGTGACAGTGACAGGACTGAGTGACAGTAACAGGACTGAGAGACAGTGACAGGACTGAGAGACAGTAACAGGACTGAATGACAGTGACAGGACTGGGAGACAGTAAGAGAACTGAGAGACAGTGACAGGACTGACAGACAGTGACAGGAATGACAGACATTGACAGGACTGAGAGACAGTAAGAGGACTAAGTGACAGTGACAGGACTGGGTGACAGTAACAGGACTGAGTGACAGTGGCAGGACTGAGAGACAGTAAGAGAACTGAGAGACAGTGACAGGACTGAGAGACAGTGACAGGAATGACAGACATTGACAGGACTGAAAGACAGTAAGAGGACTAAGTGACAGTGACAGGACTGAGTGACAGTAACAGGACTGAGTGACAGTGGCAGGACTGAGAGACAGTAAGAGAACTGAGTGACAGTAAGAGGACTGAGAGACAGTAACAGGACTGAGTGACAGTGACAGGACTGAGTGACAGTGACAGGACTGAGAGACAGTAAGAGAACTGAGAGACAGTAACAGGACATAGAGACAGTAAGAGGACTGAAAGACAGGAACAGGCCTGAGTGACAGTAAGAGGACTGAGTGACAGTATCAGAACTGAGAGACAATAACAGGACTGAGAGACAGTAACAGGACTGAGTGACAGTGGCAGGACTGAGAGACAGTAAGAGAACTGAGAGACAGTAACAGGACTGAGAGACAGTAAGAGGACTGACAGACAGGAACAGGCCTGAGTGACAGGAAGAGGACTGAGAGACAATAACAGGACTGAGTGACAGTAAGGGGACTGAGAGACAGTAACGGGACTGAGGGACAGTAACGGGACTGAGTGACAGTGACAGGACTGAGTGACAGTAACAGGACTGAGAGACAGTGACAGGACTGAGAGACAGTAACAGGACTGAGTGACAGTGATAGGACTGAGAGACAGTAAGAGAACTGAGAGACAGTGACAGGAATGACAGACATTGACAGGACTGAGAGACAGTAAGAGGACTAAGTGACAGTGACAGGACTGAGTGACAGTAACAGGACTGAGTGACAGTGGCAGGACTGAGAGACAGTAAGAGAACTGAGAGACAGTGACAGGACTGAGAGACAGTGACAGGAATGACAGACATTGACAGGACTGAGAGACAGTAAGAGGACTAAGTGACAGTGACAGGACTGAGTGACAGTAACAGGACTGAGTGACAGTGGCAGGACTGAGAGACAGTAAGAGAACTGAGAGACAGTAACAGGACTGAGAGACAGTAAGAGGACTGAGAGACAGTAAGAGGACTGAAAGACAGGAACAGGCCTGAGTGACAGTAAGAGGACTGAGTGACAGTATCAGAACTGAGAGACAATAACAGGACTGAGAGACAATAACAGGACTGAGAGACAGTAACAGGACTGAGTGACAGTGACAGGACTGAGTGACAGTATCAGAACTGAGAGACAATAACAGGACTGAGTGATAGTAAGAGGACTGAGAGACAGTAACGGGACTGAGTGACAGTGACAAGACTGAGAGACAGTAAGAGAACTGAGAGACAGTAACAGGACTGAGAGACAGTAAGAGGACTGACAGACAGGAACAGAACTGAGTGACAGGAAGAGGACTGAGAGACAGTAACAGGACTGAGAGACAGTAACGGGACTGAGTGACAGTGACAGGACTGAGAGACAGTAAGAGAACTGAGAGACAGTAACAGGCCTGAGTGACAGTGACAGGACTAGAGACAGTAAGAGAACTGAGAGACAGTAACAGGACTGAGAGACAGGAACAGGACTGAGTGACAGTGACAGGACTGAGAGACAGTGACAGGACTGAGTGTGCCTGTGTGTGGCTGGTGCTGGATCACTGATCCCAAGG
>CM045744.1:44108975-44216475 GCA_024760905.1 Plotosus lineatus | reverse complement strand
TCTCGGCACCCTGTTATATGCTTTCTCCAGATCCAACAATGCCAACTGTGAAAAGCGCAAATCCAAATACAACTGAATTGAATTCCATTACTGTATATCAATCTTGGGCTTGTGTTTCTCTGTGGACTTTGCATGTTTTCCTCATGATTGCGAGGATTTGCGTGGGTACTCTGGTTTTCTCCAGCAGTCCAAAAACATGCACATTGGGCGAATTGGCTGATCCACACCACGAGATGAGCGGCATGGTTTTCTGTGTGTTGCCTTGCGAACTGCTCCGGATGTATCGCACCTCCACGCTGTCACTACAGGATTGTCATCACCTTAATAGTACGATTCAGCAGTTCATCACATAAGTGAGTGACTGAGCACATATTCAGTATATACTTTAGCACGATATGCCATGAAGTCATAATTACGTAATTCATGAACACATCCAGTTCTCAAATATTGGAACCTATTCAATATTATTAATAGCAAAATTTATTAAAAAAAAAAAAATTAAAGACATTCACATGCGTTGGTGTGGGTGGTACAAAATAAGGAATAGATCATCTTTAAGCATTTTCTGACTCACAAAACAAATATTTACAGGGTTCTGTGATTTAATCAGAGTTAATAATACCATAAGAACATTTGTCTTTTTACAACAAAGATAAACTCATAAACGTAATTACATCTTGGAAATGAAGCCACAAACACAGACAGACTAATAACTAATTTCAACTTCGAATAAAATATAAGCTTAAAGATTATGCTTACAAGGAAACAACTACAAATATGAGTGAACTCCAACAAGAATATTCATTCATTCATTCATTTTCTGTAACCACTTAATCCTATTTAAGGTCGTGGTGAGGCTGGCGCCCATCCAAGCCGACTTGGGTGAGGGCAGAGTACACCCTGTGTTACGGATAGGAAAATTTTGAGGATGGAAATTGCCCCGTGAAACCAGCAAAGCACGACAGACCATGACATAAACTGTACAATTTAATAATAAGAACCAAATAAGATAAAATTCATAACTTACAACTTACAGCTAAAGCACATACAAATTAACAAAGGGTCCCATAGGCACCAAGTACCCGCAGCAGGGTAAATTTAGAGATGGCGCATGTGCTGGCGGGGAAAGGCTTGCAATTCCGCATGTCAAAAGAAACAAAAGATGACCATCCTCGCGTGGGCTGTGTGTGAACGTGGATGATGGACTTTGACGATGAAGTCCCAAACAATGAAACTTGGTTGATGCGTGTTCCATGGTTCACCTGGTTCACCTTGGATGAGTTGATCCACCAAGATGAGTCCCCTTAGATGATCTGCCCGGAAGAGACTTTAAGAGACTGGAAGAGCCTGGAAGAGCCTGGAGGAGACTGCAGCTAATGGGCAACAGGTCCTTAATATAGATTCCCTACTGTTCGGGAATTTCTATTCTGGAAAATTCCACATCACCTGACCCGCCACCAGGGCGCATGGCAACCTGGTCCCCTGATGGAAAAATTCCAGACCCAAACAGCTGAGTCACACCATGTGACTCTCTTCACAGCATATTAACTGGACATAATTACACTCCTCTTTTAAACATCCATTATTTTTATATTTACATTCACACAAATATTTACATGCCCGTAACACCCTGGACAGCTGGCCAGGCCATCACAGGGTGAAAAGACGCTGACGGCTGAGCTGCAAGCTCCTCTTGTTGAAAGTCAGCAATGGTTCTTTGACATGAACCTCTCCCCATAGACAGTGAAAGACACCGGCCTTTGATAACTTAGTTAGTGCACTGAGGGGACAGTGACGAACCATGGAGAGTGGGGCTTGAACCCACAACTTAGGATCAGTGATCCAGCACCTTTTACCACCAGGCCACCACTGCTCCCAACAAGAATAAAAACAAAAATAGGATAATCATTCCATCATTGAAGGTCTTCATCACTTCATCTTCATCTTCATCCACTTGATCCGGATGTCGAGTTGTGGGATTAAGCAGTAAGGTCCAGACGCTCCTCTCCCACCCACTACCTCAAGATCTTCCAGGGGGGCACCAAGACCAGACATATTCCATCCGGCATGTTCTGGGTCGACCCCGGGGTCTCTTCCCAGTTGGACATGCCCAAAACACCATACCATTCTAACCAGGTGTCCAAGCCACCTCAAGTGGCCCCTTTCAACACGGTGGAGCAGCGGTTCTACTCCGAGATCCTCCCGGAAGACCAACATCATTCAAATGAACAAAAGTACTGTATATTTGATAAACTATGCATGCTTCAAAATAAATATTTTTCATTTTCATTTACCATTAAATATAGATTTTTAGCAGTATATTTACATAAATAAATAACATGGGGAAGTGGTGGTCTGGTGGTATTGGGCGCAGGATCGCTAATCCTAAGGTTGGGGGTTCAAGTCCCACTCTCCACAAAGTTGTCACTGTCGTCCCCCCTCAATGCAGCTAACTGGGTTATCAAAGGCAGGCCATGTCTCTCACTGTCTATGGTGAGAGGTTCATGTAAAGAACCATTGCTGACATTCGTAAAGAGTAGCTGCAAAGCCATCAGCATGTTTCTGTCCCTTGCTAAAAGGGTTGTGACAGGAAGGGCATCCGACGTAAAAACCTATGAACCAAATCAAACACGCGAATCATATGATTCACTGTAGCGACCCCTGAAAAAGAGGAGAAGAAGAAGAAGAAGAAGACTGTTTTGATGAACATCAGTCCAGGTGGGTAATAAACATGAATCTGTAACACTGGCTGCTGGAGGTTAGTTTCTGGAAACAGAAGTAGTTAATTGATCTGGGTGGGGTTCAGTTACAGTGAATCTTACCATGGACTTTGGGGCTCAAATAAACTTATTCTGATTGGTGGATCTGAGGTTTCTGGAGACTGATATTTATAGATAAGATACTGATCTTTGGTTAATCTAGTAATTCAATTAAACTGGTTCTGATTGTTTGATCTGAGGGTTCTGGCATGCAGATCCTGTTTGATTTATCTGAGGTTTATGGCAAACTGATTCTGATTGGTTGATCTGGGGGTTCAGATAGACTAATTCTAATTGATTGAGCTGGGGATCCGTGTAGACTGATTCTGATTGGTTGATCTGGGAATTCAGATCGACTGATTCTGATAGGTTGAGCTGGGGATTTGTGTAGACTGATTCTGATTTGTTGAGCTGGGGATCCATGTAGACTGATTCTGATTGGTTGATCTGGGGATTCAGATAGACTGATTCTGATTGGTTGAGCTGGGGATTTGTGTAGACTGATTCTGATTGGTTGAGCTGGGGATTCGTATAGACTGATTCTGATTGGTTGATCTGGGAGTTTAGGTAGACTGCTTCTTTTTGGTTGATCTCAGGATTCATATAGAATGATTCCGTTTGATTGATCTGGGGGTTCAGATAGACAGATTCTTTTTGGTTTTGCTGGGGGTTCTGGCAAACTGATTCTGATTGGGTAATCTGTGAGTTCTGGTAGACTGATTGTAATTGATTGAGCTGGGAGTTTAAGTAGACTAATTCTGTTTGGTTGATATTGGGGTTCAGGTAGACTGATTCTGATTGGTTAATTTGTGGGTTCTGGTAGACTGATTCCGATTGGTTGATCTGGGGGTTAACATAGACTGATTCTGATTGGGCAATCTGGGGGTCCTGGCAGACTGAATTTAACTGGTTGATAATTGGGGAGACTGATTCTGATTGGTTGATCTGGGGGTTAACATAGACTGATTCTGATTGGGCAATCTGGGGGTCCTGGCAGACTGAATTTAACTGGTTGATAATTGGGGAGACTGATTCTGACAGGTTGATCTGGGGGTTCAGATAGAGAGATTCTGGTTGGTTTAGCTGGGGGTTCTGGTAAACTGATTCTGATTGGTTGATTTGGGCACCCTGGCAGACTAATGCTGATTGGTTAATATCAGGGTTCAGGTACACTGATTGTGATTGGTTGATTTCGGAGTTCTTGTAAACTGAATCTGGATGGTTTGAACATTTTACTGACTGGTTCCTTCCGTGTACCTGAAATTAGTAAAAGAAAAAAAAATAATGACTGCTTGAAATTATTTATGTTAGTTGAAGCAATCTTCAAAGAGCTTGGATTAGCCTTTTTCATAAGGGTCTTAATTTTGTTCTGTTCTCACCTGAGCAGAAGGCGGAAGAATTGTGACTGAACCTGTACAGAAACAAGTGCAGCATGTTTTAATAACTGAGTATAGACTAGGCAGGGTGCGTAATTATATCTACGTCCACTTACAAATATACTATTCGTCTAAACCTACAAACCTTTAACCTCAAAGTCAAAAAGTCAGAAAATTGAAAACACAAGGACTTTCTCTGTGTACAATCCGTTTTAATTTTTCATCGTAAAGGATGGTTTACCTTTGGGTTTCAACTTGATGCAGATGATTGTAATTACACCAGCAACAGCCAACGAGATTAAACCAATACTGACAGCGATATACACAGGGGCTCCTGAAACAGCTGGATAAAAACACAGAGAAACACAAGCATTCAGACAGACAGACAAATTAATGGACCGACCGACATAAAATCCAGAACAGAACACTTACCTGCAGACGGGATGTTCTGAGCAGTTTGTGTCGTTTCATTCAGGTGTGTGGCATTCTCTCGACCATTTCCAAAGTTCTGGTCACTTTGAGCTGCAGTGCCCCAAAACCCTGCAGAGTAAGGAGCAGTGCATAAGCAGGACCTATAGCCATCGATTCATTCATTTTCTGAGCCTTTTCTGAAAATTTTCATTTTCTGGATAAATCCCACTAGTATCCTGCTGGTTCATTATGTGACAACCACGCCATAACCAATGAACCCAATGTCCATGTCTTTGGACTGTGAGAGGAAATAGGAATTCCTGAGGGAAACCCATTCCAGCCCAGGGAGAACATGCAAACTACACAGAAACACCCTGGCCGGGTCGGCCGTGCTGGCCACGACAACACCACACTACCCAAGATTTCAAAGGGATGTTGTGAAATTTTTAACTGGTGTAGCACATACACTATCAATACTAAGAATAAACAATAGATAAGGATAAATATGAACCACAAACATTCTGAAGAATCACAAATTTCCGGTCAGTAATAGAGAATCATCAGCTACTGACGCTTATACTGGTTTGTTCTGTGTTTATCTGGTAGGAACATCAGTTTTATTCTCATATCGCTACCTGAATGTGCGGTCACATGTATTGACATCAAATACCATGTAAGAAGTAAGAAAAATACAACCGCTGGCAAAAATGATGAAATCACCACGCCTAGAGGAAGTGCAGCAGGGTTTTAACTTCACAGCCGATAAAGAAACCACAAAACCAGATTTAATTCATAACTGAACATCGACTTCAACCCAAAATCCTTCACAGAAACATGACTGAGATCAGGGTGGGCACAAAGTCAGAACCCCCGCTCCTCACCGTCGGGTCTGAATTTAGTTCTCAGGTTGTTCCCTAAACCTTTACAGGAACATGTTTAAGTTTGAGTTTTATTGCACTTTTTAATATATTCTTTATAATGATTCCTTGTGATAAACTGTTGCTTCAGTGGAGGGTTCAGAATTCATCAAAAGTCCAACACATACAATTATACATACACATCTGTATTAAATAACAAAATAATGTACAGTATAGATATCTTAAGAATGAAGATGATTCGAACGTTACTCTAACATTATTCTGACCTGAGATCAGATAGAAGATGAGGAAGGTCTTCATTTTAATTTCTATAAGGTAGAGTAAAAAGCTTCGTCTTTATATTCCATTGTTGTCTCGGTCTACTTTTGGGTCTGTGCCTTCTCTTTATTTACATCTCACACTGAAGGGGTGAAACGTTATTCCTCTTTTTGTTGTGAAAGTGATGCAATCCCACATCAATTTCTTCACCTCCACCCCCCACCCCCTCTGTCTGTGTGTGTGTGTGTGTGTGTGTGTGTGTGTGTGTGTGTGTGTGTGTGTGTGTGTGTTTTACACAGTGTAAGATTGCATTTCTTTTCTCCTCTGCAGTTGGCAATAAACAGTGTCTCTCCCCCTTATGCAGAGGGAGAGAAATGCAGAGGGTTGCAACAGGAAGGGCATCCGGCGTAAAACTTTTGCCAAAATGCAAACCGGAAAGACTAAACTCATACCGGATCGGTCGAGGCCCGGGTTAACAACGACCACCATCAGTGCTGTCAACCAACAGGGTGCTGATGGAAATTGGACTACTGTTGGTCTAAGACGTCGAAGAAGGAGAGGTGGGAGGTGTGTCCGTAGGCAGAGAGAGAAGAGGAAAAGCACGAGTCTAGGACCGAGAGTAGGGACTTTGAACGTTGGAACTATGCAAGGAAAAGGTAGAGAGCTGGCTGACATGATGCAGAGGAGGAAGGTGGACATACTGTGTGTTCAGGAGACCAGGTGGAAAGGTACCAAAGCTAAAAGCTTAGGATCAGGGTTTAAGCTGTTTTATCACGGTGTGGATGGGAAGAGAAATGGAGTAGGGGTCATCTTGAAGGAGGAGTTTGTCAGGAATGTTCTAGAAGTGAAAAGAGTGTCAGACAGAGTGATGAGTCTCAAGTTAGAAATTGAAGGTGTGATGTTCAATGTTGTTAGTGCTTATGCCCCACAGACAGGATGTGAGCGAGAAGAGAAGGAGAGATTCTGGAGTGAGTTAGATGAAGTGATGCAGAGTACCCCCAGAGGTGAAAGAGTGGTCATTGGTGCAGACTTCAATGGACATGTTGGTGCAGACAACAGAGGGGATGAGGAAGTGATGGGAAAATTTGGTATCCAGGACAGGAACACAGAAGGACAGATGTTGATCGATTTTACAAAAAGGATGGAAATGGTTGTGGTAAATACTTTCTTCAAGAAGAAACAGGAGCACAGGGTCACTTATAAAAGCAGAGGTAGGAGCACACAGGTAGACTACATCTTGTGCAGGCGATGTAATTTAAAGGAAGTTAGTGACTGCAAAGTAGTAGTGGGTGAGAGTGTTGCCAAACAGCATAGGATGGTGGTATGCAGGATGACGCTGATGGTGAGGAAGGTGAAGAAGGCAAAGGCAGAGCAGAAAACAAAATGGTGGAAGTTGAAAAAGGAAGAGGGTCGTGCTGTCTTCAAGGAGGAGTTGAAACAGGCTTTGGGTGGTAGGGAAGTGCTTCCAGATGACTGGACAACCACAGCCAATGTGATCAGGGAGACAGGTAGGAGAGTACTTGGTGTGTCCTCTGGAAGGAAAGTAGATAAGGAGACTTGGTGGTGGAATGAGGAAGTGCAGGAGTGTGTACAAAGGAAGACGTTAGCTAAAAAGAAGTGGGACATTGAGAGGACTGAAGAGAGTAAACAGGAGCGTAAGGCGAAAGTAGCAGCGGCTAAGGCCAAACAGAGGGCGTATGATGACTTGTATGCTAGCTTGGACAGTAAAGAGGGAGAAAATGATCTATACAGGTTGGCACAGCAGAGAGCAAGAGATGGGAAGGAAGTGCAGCAAGTTAGATTGATAAAGGACAGAGGCAAATGTATTGACTGATGTCAGAAGTGTGCTAGAAAGATGGAAAGAGTATTTTGAAGAGCTGATGAATGAGGAAAATGAGAGAGAAAAAAGAGTAGAAGAGGTGATTGTTAAGGACCAGGAAGTAGCAAAGATTAGTAAGGGTGAAGTGAGGAGGGCATTAAAGAGGATGAAGAATGGAAAGGCAGTTGGTCCTGATGACATACCGGTGGAGGTATGGAAGTGTCTAGGAGATGTAGCAGTAGATTTTCTGACAAGAACATTCAACAAGGCCTTAGAGAGTGAGAGGATGCCAGAGGAATGGAGGAGAAGTGTCCTGGTGCCCATTTTTAAGAACAAGGGAGACGTGCAGAGTTGCGGAAACTACAGAGGGATAAAGTTGACGAGCCATATGATGAAGTTATGGGAAAGAATAGTGGAAGCAAGACTAAGGGCAGAGGTCAGCATTTGTGAACAACAGTTTGGTTTCATGCCAAGAAGGAGCACCACAGATGCAGTGTTTGTCTTGAGGATGTTAATGGAGAAGTACAGAGAAGATCAGACGGAGCTACATTGTGCCTTTGTGGATCTGGAGAAAGCATATGACAGGGTGCCGAGAGAAGAACTGTGGTATTGCATGAGGAAGTCTGGAGTGGCAGAGAAGTATGTTAGAGTGGTGCAGGACATGTGTGAGAGATGTAGGACAGTGGTGAGGTGTGCTGTTGGCGTGACCGACGAATTCAAGGTGGAGGTGGGACTACATCAAGGATCAGCTCTGAGCCCCTTCTTGTTTGCGATGGTGATGGACAGGCTGACAGATGAGGTGAGGCAAGAATCTCCATGGACTATGATGTTTGCAGATGACATTGTGATCTGTAGTGAGAGCAGAGAACAAGTGGAGGAAAATCTAGAGAGGTGGAGATATGTCCTGGAAAGAAGAGGAATGAAGGTTCGCCTCAGAAAATCAGAATACATGTGTGTGAATGAGAAGGACCCAGGAGGAATGGTGATGTTACATGGAGCAGAGATGAGGAAGGTGGAGGATTTTAAGTACTTTGGCTCAACAATCCAGAGCAATGGAAAGTGTGGAAAAAGAAGCGTGTGCAGGCAGGCTGGAATGGTTGGAGAAAAGTGTCTGGTGTGATGTGCGATAGGAGAGTGTCAGGAAGAATGAAAGGAAAAGTGTACAAGACGGTGGTGAGACCAGTGATGTTGTATGGCCTAGAAACAGTGGCGCTGAGGAAAAGGCAGGAGGCAGAGCTGGAGGTAGCAGAGATGAAAATGCTGAGGTTCTCTCTGGGAGTAACAAGGATGGATAGGATCAGAAATGAGTACATTAGAGGGACAGCGCATGTAAGATGTTTTGGAGACAAAGTCAGAGAGGCTAGATTGAGATGGTTTGGACATGTACAGAGGAGGGATAGTGAGTATATTGGCAATAGGATGCTGCGGTTGGAACTACCAGGCAGAAGGCCTTGAGGAAGACCAAAGAAGAGATTTATGGATGTGGTGAAGGAAGACATGAAGGTCATTGGAGTAAGAGAAGAAGATGCAGAGGACAGGGCGAGATGGAGGCGGATGGTTTGCTGTGGCAACCCCAGAAGGGAATAGCTGAAAGGAAAAGAAGAAGAAGAGGTCAAGTATGGCGTGATGTCCTGTGGAGAAAGATATTTGCTGCCATCTAGAGCAAAAAAAATTGAAGTGTAACAGAGAGCAGACAGAAGTGTGCTAGTCCAAGTGAATTCACAAGACATGGAAAGGACACGAGAGCTGATACTCAGGGCATTGGTAGCCCCGTGGTGGTAAGGTTCTGGATTACGGATGCCAAGGTTGAGGGGACAAGCCCTGTTGTCACTGCTATCCCCCAGTGTAGCTAACTGGGTGATGCAAGGCCGTGCGTATGGTGAGAGGCTGCAAAAGAACCATTACTGACTTTCTTCAGGATTATCTGCATACGTCAGTGTGTTTCTGCCCTGTGATGGAATGGCGAGTGGTACAGGGTGTATCTTGCCCTGGCTCAGAGTCAGTTGAGATGCCTGTGGCCCTAACTAGGATCAAGTGGTTCAGAAAGTGAATTAATGAATGATACTCCTGTGAAATTAACAGGCCAGTTAACTATGTTATTAAACTGGATTTTACATTTCTAGAGGCTGAACTCTTTGACAGTCTTAGAACTGCAAAAGAAAAATGACTGTTTGAGCTCCCAAGTTCTCATCGACAATATGCATGGCTATTTACGCAGATATTTCAGGGTTTGAATATGGGTAAATGCCACTGCCGTCCATGGGGTCCATAGGAGTCCATGGGAGCTAATTGGCCGAGCTCTCATAGGAGGTACCACATACGCTGAGTTCCCAGTCACTCACAGCGGTCACCAACCAATCACATGTGTCTGTGAGCTCATTTGTACGAGGGGGCAGATAGCGCTTGCACTCAGAGTGCGTTAGACTGCCCCGAAATACACATGCGCTGCAGTTTCAATGCATTTCATGGTGGGGATATATGCTTTCGCCCCTCCCTGACTGGTGGTGGTCATGTGAGAGGGAAGGCAATACTTATGCAACTGTCACAACCTGCTGATAGTGGAGCTCGAACCCCTGACCTTGGGATCAGTAATCCATCACCCTACCAACAGACCGCACATGACTGAATGGCATGTTAAATTATTAAAATAAAGAATTTGCACTGTCATTATACATCACACCTAAATGTATTAGACGTATCAGGCCTGATATAAGAACAGGTCACATTAGTACGATATGGGTTTTGGGGACATTAGCTCTGGTATTCCTGGGTATCGGAAAGAAATAAGAATAACTGTACTGCTCATCACGACTGTGCACACAGAGAAAAAAAACATCTGTTTTTATTTTATATTGGATGCGTAACTATGAGACATTTCCTTTCGGCTTTTTCCCTTTATCAGGAGTCGCCACAGCGAATGATTCTCACATTTGATTTGGCATAGGTTTTTACGTCGGATGCCCTTCGTGACACAAATCTTTAGCAAGAGACAGAAACACGCTGACGGCTTTGCAGCTACTCTTTACGAAAGTCAGCAATGGTTCTTTTACATCAACCTCTCACCATAGACAGTGAGAGACATGGTCGGCTTTTGATAACCCAGTTAGCTGCACTGGGGGGGAGAAACAGTGACAACCTTGTGGATGGTGGGAGTCGAACCCCTTACCATAGGATCAGCGATCCTATGCCATTTACCACCAGGCCACCACTGCCCCTATTAGATGCGTTACTATCACCTTCAGAAAGTGTGTGGGTCTAAATTCGCGATGCACATTTTAAAATCCTACCTTAAAAATTAACTGCTCAGAAAAGTAACTGCTTAATCCCAATTAGGGTTGTGGTGAGGCTGGCGCCCATCTCAGCCAACTCTGAGCGAGGAAGGGGTACACACCCACTCCAGCCCACCGGGCCATCACAGGGCCAAGACTCACACTCACACCTACAGGCGGTTTGGAACAGCCAATTAACTTATTGTGCATGTTTATGGACTGTGGGAGGAAACCAAAGTACCCGAAGGAAACCCATGAAAGCCCACGGGGAGAACATGCAAACTCCACACAGAAAGGCCCAAGTGGGCACTGAACCGAGGGTGAGATGTACATACTAACCACTACCATATATACAAAAAAAAATAACAATAAAAAATATATATATATCTTCTTCTTGATACATATATTGTATATACATTGTATATATACTATGTATATATGGTAGTTTTATTTTAGATTGAGATGGTTTGGACATGTACAGAGGAGGGATAGTGAGTATATTGGTAGTAGGATGCTGAGGTTGGAACTACCATGCAGAAGGCCCAGAGGAAGACCAAAGAGAAGATTTATGGATGTGGTGAAGGTGGACATGAAGCTCGTTGGAGTAAGAGCAGAAAATGCAGAGGATAGGGAGAGATGGAGGCGGATCATTTTCTGTGGCGACACCTGAAGGGAACAGCCGAAAGAAAAAGAAGAAGAAAGAAGATATGGTAGTTTTATTTATTTTATTTAATTTATTTTTCAATGAAACAGTTAACACAGGGAGAGGGGCGCTTGGTAATGACGTTGGTCGCTCAGTTATGACGTCACCACGCAAGGGAAGCGCTGGAGTTTTCCAGAAAGGCTCTGAGACAAGAGCGCGAGGTTTTAGTAACAAAACGCGGATGTAATAAAGTGTGTGGGGTAAACGCGAAGTTTTGTGAATATCGTGGTGTCAGTGTTCAGGGTGCGGGTTCAGTCGGAGACGGGACTTTGTAATCCGATTAAAGACTCCGATTCAGGACGAGAATGACCACCATCGACTACAGCGTGTGGGATCATATCGAGGTGTCGGACGATGAAGACGATGTTCACCCCAACATCGACACGCCCAGCCTGTTCCGATGGAGGCACCAGGTACCGTACACGTTACTTTCCGGTTTCCTGGGCTCTGACCCTCAAACCGGACCTTCACCGAACCTTTTAGTGGATTTAGGTGATGTTGGCTTGCACTTTATCCCCACAAGGAAAACTGGTTCTCGATATCTGGGGCAGTCGTGGCGTCATGGTTAAAGCGGCTTTGGGACCGGAAGGTCGTTGGTTCGACTCCAGAACCAGTAGGAGGAATGTGTGGCGGTGGGGGAGTGAGCGGCACCTTCCCTTCTTCCACATTAGTGGCTGAATTGCCCTTGAGGAAGGAAACTGAACCCCAACTGCTGTGTGTGTGTGTGTGTGTGTGTGTGTGTGTGAGAGAGAGAGAGAGAGTACAGTACAGTACAGTAAGCCTCCCCCCCCCCCGTTTTTTGGGGGTTTCGTTTCTCCCCCACCCGCGGATCCTGAAAATCCGTGAGTTATTGATGCGCTTTTAAAACCCTAAAATCTGCTTGTTAAACCCTTCCTATATCCAGTTTTACTCATTAATACAGTAATAATGCAGTAGCGTGTAGTAATGATGAAGTAAACACTTTTGAATTTTGTACTGTGTAATATTTATGAATAAATAAACCAGAAGCGAGAGAAGAGGACGCAGGGCGTTTGAGTGACGACATACTGCTTAAATAATTATTAAAACACGAAAAAAAAACAACATGAATTCATAATTCAAGCAATCATGTTGATAAGTGAGAGAATGAGAACAAAAGAGAGGTGTACACATCATCTGCAACCAATCAGCAGGAGGAAGAAACAAACTCTCTTAGCCATTGCCTACATTGTAATCACTGCCAGTAATGCAGTGGTTCTCAAATAGTGGAGCTCCTTGGGGGGGGGCAGTATGATGGGGGTGGGGGGGGGGCCGGTGTTTGACCCTGGGGAACATGTTTTTCTGGAATATTGTATGAGAATTGTGTAATTGCACCTCCATTCCACTAGTTGACAGTGGCATTCTCATTGTCCGCTATGGTGTATTGGTTTTTCACACGCGCGCAAACGATATGAAGTGCATTAAACAACCCCTAAAGAAACAACACAGAAACATTTCTAACAGGGACGAAGAGAAAGGTGGAGCGAGATGGAGATATTGAGACATAAATAGTTTTTTTCGATTTTACAAATTTTAAGTACGAGACGTACCTACGTGATACGCTCATGTGATGACGCAATGACTTAATAACACTGCGTCTATTGTTTACAAACGACAGACTGAACGTGCCCTGCTGCTTCCCAGTTCAGTGCGTGTTACCTTTATGTTAAGATGTCTCTGTGATCTTTCTGTTTACACTGTTTTGCGGACTTTTGTAACCCTAAGCAAATATGGTTGGTCAGAAGCTAAACCTACTACCATGGGTGCAATTTTTCTGGCATATGCCGGAATTTCCGTTTTCCCAAGACTGAATTAACTGTCTGCTCGGATCGGCACAATCTACCATACATACTCAGTTAAGCAAAGAGAGTTGTAAAATGAATGAAACCCTGAATACAGAAAAGAAAAAGAACTCTCCGCTCTGCTGGTGATTCACATCGGTGCAGGCTGAGTACTAAACGAGTCTTCAACGGCGCCCTTGCTCACTTGAAAGACCGTGAGTCCGTATAACCTGCGCTTTGTCTCAAGCACAAACGAGTAAACTACTTTCGGTGTTGAGCACCTCACATTATTGTAAGTGTTGATTGGCTGTTTTAAGCTTCATGTAAAGTGACTCAGCTCAGCTTCATGTAATGTGAGTCGGCTCAGCTTCATGTAAAGTGACCATCCGTCGAATCATCGGAACCATTTACAAGCAGAAAGATCGCATCATAGAGACTGTTAAAGGTTATATTTGGTACTGTAGTTCATATTTGATGAGATAATTTGATTAAAATTTATCTATTTTAAATTATTTTGCTTAAATTTAATTTATTTGAAATTAATGTTGATATTATTTGATATATTTGATATTATATTACAATGTTATTTTTATAATAATTGATTTAAGGGTGTTTTATGAGATACGGTGATGGTATGTATAGTACAGTATGAACGCCACTGGAACGCAACGTTATTTTTCAACTTGTGTTTGGCCATCCAGAACCAAACAAAAACGTAAGTCGGGGAGCATCTGTATACCCGTATTTTATCTTTAAAATACATGCACCCTGTTCACACACCCAGTGATTGCTCCTCTCATTTTAATGTTTCATCGAATCTATCATGACATCTATCGAATGTTGCATGACACCGAAGAGACCCAATCACTGTTCCAGCACAGAGAACAAGTCCGCATGTCCCGCCCCTCCACTTCCACATCATGGACCTTTATCTCAGACAAAAATGTGAATTGCACAGTTGATGTAGAGAAACACATTTTTTGAACTGTACTGATTTTCCTCTCTCTCTCTCTCTCCCTCCCTCTCTTTCCCACTCTGTCCCTTTCTCCCCCCCCCCCCCCCCCCCAGGCTCGGGTAGAGCGAATGGAGGCCTTCCAGAAGAAAGGGGAGGAGATGGAGAAGAATCTGTCTGAAGCGAAGAAGAAGCTTTCGGAGGCCCAACGCAGGGTGCGAGAGCTGGAGGGGATGAGCACAGACCAGTCCAAGAAGGAGCTGGAGGAGGCCAAGAACCAGGAGAAGCAGCTGAGGAAGGAGGAGAGGAGCTGGGAGAAGAAGATGGAAGAGCATCGCAGGGAGGAGAAGAAGATGCCGTGGAACGTGGATACGCTCAGTAAGGAAGGATTCAGCAAGGTAAGATATGCTCTGTGCACTGGACATGACACTGTGCAACATGTTGACTATGTGACACATGTACAACACCACTTTGTAACTGTCTGTGGAAAAAAAATGGTTATGTGCAATAAAAACCCCGTGCACTTTAATCAACCACATCCACCCCACTGACTGTGAACCATATCAACCCATCTACTCTGCCCTCAGATACATGTACACTTGAATATAGGCCAGTCTACAAAGTTATTCTTTTTCTTTTTTATTGTATATTACTTTATACTTTTTATGTCTCTATTTATTTATTTACTTATATAATATATATGTATGTGTGTGTATGTATATGTATTATTGTATATGTCTCTATTTTGCACCCCCGACTGATGGTACCTCAAGAGCCTGTAACAGTGAATTTCTCCATTGTGAGATTAATAAAGCTCTATCTATCGGTACTGCATCCACAATACAGTCAGTGGGACCAGTGATGTGGTTACAGTTCTGGGCTCATGATGAAAGAAGTCGAATCCCGGTTAGACCACCACTGTGCTAAGACTTTTAGACAAGATCTCAACCACAAATGCACCTCTTGTCCACCCATCTGTACAAATGGGGATCAGTAAATGTTCTGGGAGGCTATAACCTGTGAGGGACGAGTGTCCGAACCAGGAGCGCTGAACTCCCAGTCACTTAACGTTACATAAACCAGGCTCAGGTCTGGCTGTGATGAGCTTGGAGGATGTAAAAAATTTAACAGATTTATCTATAACACACCGAGTGAGAAGTGATTCAGAATCACCCTCCAGCCTACAGGTGAGACTGCCTGGTCACTTCCAGCAGAATACAGTGCATACAATCCTCAGGAGAGGCGGGGAATGTATATATCACACAAAGGATCAGGAATGACATGTAGGACAACTGATGGTTACGAGTAAACACGTAAAGGTGGGATTTCAGACGAAAGGCAATGGAAAGCAGCGGGATTTCAGCAAAGGGTAAACAGGTAGGAGTGGGACTTCAGGCGTGAGCAAACATATAGGGGAGTGATTTCAGGTAAAAGTAAACAGAAGGGGGCCAGACTTTAGCAAAAGTAAACATGAAGGGGTGTGACTTCAGACAAAAGTGCCCAGGTGGGTCTGGGACTTAAGACAAGAGTAAACAGGAAGGACTTCATCTTAAAGCAGTGGTTCTCAAATAGTGGGGTGGTGTGTGTGACCTCAGGGAACATGTTTTTTTTTTGTTGTTTTTTGTTTTTTTTTTTTGCCTTATTAGGATAAAGTGTAATTGTACATCCACTACAGCAGGTGGCAGTGGCTTCCGCACTGTTCGAGTGTGCCTAGAGGTAAAAGAGGTAAAGAAGTGAAGCTGTTAAACCCACAATGGAAATTTTTAACAGGTACCAAAAGAGAGACGGACACGGTGAGAAAAACGAAAGTCTCCCAGAAGTTAAGTTGAGGAGCTATGACGAAGCGGATGTAGAGCTCGGCTTCACTGTGCTGCGGTGAGAAACGAGGAAAGACCGCTGTGTTTACTGTGTCTGAAAACATTGGCAGCGAACGTTGGCACGAACCCAAATAAATTCAGGCGTCACTTAAAGACATCACGCCCCAATCACGTGATGAGCCACGTGAGTTTTTTTCAGCAAAACTGGGCTGAATATTTCCAACAACCATCCCATTTTGTGATTGCTACTCCAGAAAACCAGCGAGCTCTGTTAGCATTAGATGGAGTACCAAACTGCTCAGTGCAGAAAACCCCACAGCACAGCAGAGGGACTGCTCCGACCTGCAGCACGCACGGTCTCCATCATGTTGGATGACGTCTCTGCTGTGAAAATAAGTCCAGGTCCCAGTTCAGCATTGAGCAGGAGCTGAGAGTTCAGTATCGCACTTTAAACCCAGCTTCGAAAATCTGAGCACTGCGAAATGTGCTCATTATAGCCATTAATCTGGAATTAATCATTTTGACAACAACAATAATCATATTATTATAATTATAATAATAATGGTAATAATACAAATTGTTTTATTAATTTTTGTTTTGTAGTTTAAAGTGTTTTATATATTGTGGTGCTGAGTTAATGTTGCTGATAATTTTGAATTTATTTTTGTTTATTGATTTTATTTAATTTTATTTTTCAGTATCAAATTGTTCAAATTGTTGGGTCAAAAATGTTGACAGTTTAAATAAGGATCCTTTTTATTTCAGGCACATTGATGCACTTTAAATCTTTTTATTTAAAGATAAAAAAAATTAATATAGTTATTCTTTGTTGGAAGTTGATCTATATTTCTTCATTTTTTTATATTCAATAATACTAATAATTTGTTATATTAATAAGGGTACAGTGTTATGCAGAGGATTACTTATAACAATTTTTAGACAAATAACACTATTTATATTGTTTGCCTCTTCCTGGGGGAAGGATGGGGGGGGGAGGGGGGGGCAGAAAATAATTAAGAAGCACTGACCTAAAGTAAATGTGGGGGCGGGACTTCAGCTTAGAGTAAAAATTCTGTCTTTCTTTCTGTCTGTCTCTCCCATCTGTTTTGGTTATTCTCTCTCTCACCTTTCTGCCTTTCTCTCTGTGTTTCACTCATTATTTCCTCATCTCTCTCTCTCTCTCTCTCTCTCTCTCTCTCTCCCCCTGTCATGCCCCCCCCTCTCGCTCCTTATCTCTTTTTCTCTGTCACCTCCCTGTCTCTCTTTTCTCTCCCTGTCTCTCTTTATCTCTCTCTATGTCTCCCCCTGTCCCCCCGACTCTGTGTGTGTTAGAGTGTGTTGAATGTAAAGCCTGAGGTGAAGGAGGACACAGAAGAGGAAAAGGAGCAGAAACACAAAACCTTTGTGGAGAAATATGAAAAACAGATTAAACACTTTGGTGAGTTCTTGTGTGTGTGTGTGTGTGTGTGTGTGTGTGTGTGTGCTTGTGTGCTTGCGAAAAATTAAACCTATTTAAGCAACTTGATTGTGTGTGTGTGTGTGTGTGTGTGTGTGTGTGTGTAGGAATGCTGCGGCGTTGGGACGACAGTCAGAAGTACCTGTCTGATAATCCCCACTTGGTGTCTGAGGAGACAGCAAACTACCTGGTCATCATGTGCATCGACCTGGAAGTAGAGGAGGTATGTATACTTATCTCTCCCTTCTGGTATGTCTGAGGATCTGTCCTGAACCACTGCTGTAGTAATAATGTAGTTTACTGCTGGAGAGCGTGTGTTCTGCATCTGTCAACATCTGAGTGTGTATGCATGTGTTTCAGAAACATGCTCTTATGGAGCAGGTGGCACATCAGACCATTGTGATGCAGTTCATCCTGGAACTTGCTAAAAGCCTGAAGGTTGACCCCCGGGGCTGCTTCCGCCAGTTCTTCTCCAAGATCAAGGTTGGTGTGAGAAAGGGAAATAGAGAGACAGACGCACAGAGAGACGGACGCACAGAGAGACGGACGCACAGAGAGACAGACGCACAGAGAGACAGACGCACAGAGAGAACGAGAGACATAGACAGCTGTGAACATCTAACTCGGTGCTTCTCAAGTGGTGGAGTGCACCCCCAAGGGGGGGCACGGTGTGATGGTGGGGGTGGGGGGTGTAGGTTGCCTTGGGAACATGCTTTTTTGCCATACTGTACTATAATTAAGTGTAATTGCACCTCCACTCCAGTAGTTGGCAGTGACGCTCTCAGTGTCGCGCTTTGGTTTAGGGGTTCTCAACACTGAGCAAACAATATGAAGTGCAGAAAACAACCCCTCATGAGACAACATGGAAAAATTTCCAGCTGGAACAAAGACAAAGCTGGAGAGCGACAGAGATATTCAGACAAAAGTCACCCGAAAGCCAAGACAAGGAAATAATGACGAAGTTTGTGTAGCACTCGGCTTTACTGTCAGCACACTGGGAGATGAGGAAAGACCTGTGTGATTACTGTGTCTGAAAATGTTGGCAACAGAGACAGCATGAAACCAAACAAATTCAGGCGGTGGGGCGGATCGTGAAATTTTTTTTTTTTTTTTTTTCTTTTTGGAGGGGCCGTCACAGAAAATTATTGAAGCACTGATCTAACTGCAGTATTAAACGAATCTCCGTAGGAAATGAATCAAACAGTGTGGAATGTTTAGCTCCCCCTGCTGCCTGTGAAGTGAACTACGGCGTCAGTATTGTTCAACTTGTGTGTGTGTGTGTGTGTGTGTGTGTGTGTGTGTACATGCCCGGTAGACTGCAGATCAGCAGTATCAGGATGCATTTAATGATGAGCTGGAGTCATTTAAGGACCGTGTACGAACCCGGGCGAAGATCCGTATCGAGAAGGCCATGAAGGAGTACGAGGAGGAGGAGAAGAAAAAACGACTAGGCCCTGGAGGTCTCGACCCTGTGGAGGTGTACGAAACGCTGCCTCCGGTACAATACACACACCGAGTCAGAGAAAGCTGTAGAGATCAGGGTGCAACATGGTGAAAAAAATCTTAGGTGTGTGTTTGTGTGTGTGTGTGTGTGTGTGTGTGTGTGTGTGCGCATGCGTGCGTGCGTATGTTCTCGTCAAACAGGAAATGCAAAAGTGCTTTGATGATAAAGACATCCAGATGTTACAGGATGCCATCAGCAAAATGGACCCTACGGTTAGTACTGTGTGTGTGTTTGTTTGTGTGTGTGTGTGTGTGTGTGTGTGCACGCTCACACACTTTATTAGGAACACTGTACTAACACCGGTTAGCTCTTCCTTTTTTTCCTGATCACTCTTAATTCTGAATGGTGTGGAGCATTATAAACATTTCTGCGAGGTTCTACTCAGTGTTGAAGTGATGGAGCCCCACAGTCCCTGTAGATGTTTCGGGAGCCTTTTCATGCTGTCAGTGTTAGGTTATATCACATCCAAAGGTGGTGTTCTGGATTCAGACCCGGTTCTTGGTAAGGTCACCGAAGAACCCTGAACTCCTCCTCATTTTGATGAAAGTAGTTTGAGACACTTTCCCTTTGTGATGGAATTCTGCTTTTGTTTGATTTCTGGGTTTCTCCGCATCTCTATTACAGTGACTACAATTTCCCTGTTTCATCTATGAAAGCACCGGGAAGGGCACTGCTAGTCTTTATAGCCTGTGATTAAATGGAGTTAGGTGTGTGTGTTTAATACTCCATACTGCATGTGACAGCCACGTCCCTCTCCAACACGCATTTCAACGTGCAACTCTTTTGTGAGAGAGATCATAACAGAAAAGTTAATGTATAAGAACAATAAAGATGAAAATTTTAACCTTTGTGGTGGTGAGCAGTTGGCATATGTAAATGTTGGATAGGAAGAGAAGCGGATTCCCTTCCATAACAGCTTCAGGTCAATCAGCCAAAGCTGTTTTTTTTCTCTTGCTACCGCTTTGCACGGATGACTCTTCAGGATGTTCATTTCTTTTCTTGAAAAACATTTCTAACTTGGCTTGTTTCTGCCTACTTTTCAAAACCTTATGGAAGTGGCTCATGACCTCATAGTTAAAGGTGTTCACAGCGCTGCTAGCGCTTTAGCTTAGCTTTAGTGTTTTAGCTTAGCTTACATATATACATATTATATACTAAATCGTACTTGACGCTGGCGATGGTATATGGCGTCAGTGATTAGATAGCTTGAGTGCTTTAAAACTTGCTTTAGCTTTAGTGCTTGTGATTCATACATTGTACTGTATCAACAACTTCCGGACTTCCCCAGGACAGCTTTATTAGGGTGATACATAGTATCAACAACTTCTGGACTTTCGGAAGTCGAGCACTTTTCCTCCCTTTTGGTCTAATTTTTTCTTGCGCGTTTCTTGAGTTAGACGTCCGGTTTTTGTTCGATTTCCCGGACGAAAGAACTCACAGATTTTTTGTTCGGATTCTGATTTGTTCGGACTCTAGAGCGTTCGGATTCCGAGGCTCCACTGTGTGTGTGTGTGTGTGTGTGTGTGTGTGTGTGTATGTGTGTGTGTGTGTGTGTACTAGTCCTTCTCAAAAAATTAGCATATTGTGATGAAGTTGGTTATTTTCTGTAATGTACTGATAAAAATTAAACTTTCATATATTTTAGATTCATTGCACACCAACTGAAGTAGTTAAAGCCTTTTATTGTTTTAATATTGATAATTTTGGCAAAAAAGTAAAGAAAAACCAAAAATCCCTATCTCAAAAAATTAGCATATTTCATCCGACCAATAAAAGTGTTTTTAATACAAAAAAGTCAACCTTCAAATAATTATGTTCAGTTATGCACTCAATACTTGGTTGGGAATCCTTTTGCAGAAATGACTGGTTCAATGCGACGCGGCATGGAGGCAATCAGCCTGTGGCACTGCTGAGGTGTTACGGAGGCCCAGGATGCTTCGATAGCGGCCTTAAGCTCATCCACAGTGTTGGGTCTGGTGTCTCTCAACTTTCTCTTCACAATATCCCACAGATTCTATATGGGCTTCAGCTCAGGAGAGTTGGCAGGCCGATTGAGCACAGTAATACCATGGTCAGTAAACCATTTAGCAGTGGTTTTGGCACTGTGAGCAGGTGTCAGGTTGTGCTGAAAAATGAAAATCTTCATCTCCATAAAGCTTTTCAGCAGATGGAAGCATGAAGTGCTCCAAAATCTCCTGATAGCTAGCTGCATTGACCCCACCCTTGATAAAACACAGTGGACCAACACCAGCAGCTGACATGGTACCCCAGACCATCACTGACTGGGTACTTGACACTGGACTTCAGGCATTTTGGCATTCCTTCTCCCCAGTCTTCCTCCAGACTCTGGCACCTTGATTTCCGAATGACATGCAAAATTTGCTTTCATCCAAAAAAGTACTTTGGACCACCTGAGCAACAGTCCAGTGCTGCTTCTCTGTAGCCCAGGTCAGGCACTTCTGCCGCTGTTTCTGGTTCAAAAGTAACTTGACCTGGGGAATGCGGCACCTGTAGCTCAGTCCACTGCTTCCACAGGTCCCCCAAGGTCTGGCATCGGCCCTTCTCCACAGTCTTCCTCAGGGTCCGGTCACCTCTTCTGGTTGTGCAGCGTTTTCTACACCACTTTTTCCTTCCCACAGACGTCCCACTGAGGTGGTATACAAATCTTTGGGTTGACTTTTTTGTATTAAAAACACTTATTTATTATTTTTTTTATTGGTCGGATGAAATATGCTAATTTTTTGAGATAGGGTTTTTGGTTTTTATGAGCTGTATGCCAAAATCATCACTACATTACAGAAAATAATGAATTTTATCACAATATGCTAATTTTTTGAGAAGGACTAGTGTGTGTGTGTGTGTGCGTGCGTGTGTATATATATATATATATATATATATATATATATATATATATATATATATATATATAAAACAAAAGGACAGGACAAAGACTTTCTATTGAAACTCCATTTATCACTACAGATCTGTTTCGAGGGTGGTGAAACCATCCTCTCCCTTCATCTCTTCAGGTGATTATAGAAGAATTCTTCTATAATCACCTGAAGAGAGAGGATGGTTTCACCACCCCTCGAAACAGACCTGTAGTGATAAATGGAGTTTCAATAGAAAGTCTTTGTCCTGTCCTTTTATTTTTTATTATATATATATATATCTATATCTATATATCTATATATATATATATATATATATATATATATATATATATATATATATATATATATATAAAAATGCAGCCGTGGGGGGGGGCACAAACCAGTGTCTCTCCCTCACGCCGGTACCAAGCCCGGATAAATGCAGAGGGTTGCGTCAAGAAGGGCATCCGGCGTAAAACAAATGCCAAATAAAATATGCGAATCACAAGAAAGAATGACATACCGGATTGGTCGAGGCCCGAGTTAACAACGACCGCCATCAGTGCTGTCAATCAACAGGGTGCTGATGGAAATTGGACTACTGTTGGTCGAAGAAGGAGAGGCGGGAGGCGTGTCCATTGCCAGAGAGACAAGAGGAAAGGCATGAGTCTCGGACTGAAAGTAGGGACTTTGAATGTGGGAACTATGGCAGGAAAAGGAAGAGAGCTTGCTGACATGATACAGAGGAGGAAGGTGGACATACTGTGTGTCCAGGAGACCAGGTGGAAAGGTAGCAAGGCTAGAAGCTTAGGAGCAGGGTTTAAGCTGTTTTTTCATGGTGTGGATGGGAAGAGAAATGGAGTCGGCATCATCTTGAAGGAGGAGTTTGTCAGGAATGTTCTAAAAGTGAAAAGAGTGTCAGACAGAGTGATGAGTCTCAAGTTAGAAATTGAAGGTGTGATGGTCAATGTTGTTAGTGCTTATGCCCCACAGACAGGATGTGAGCAAGTAGAGAAGGAGAGATTCTGGAGTGAGTTAGATGAAGTGATGCAGAGTACACCCAGAGGTGAAAGAGTGGTCATTGGGGCAGACTTCAATGGACATGTTGGTGCAGGAAACAGAGGGGATGAGGAAGTGATGGGTAGGTTTGGTATCCAGGACAGAAATGCAGAAGGGCAGATGTTGTTAGATTTTGTAAAAAGGATGGAAATGGCTGTGGTGAATACTTTCTTCCAGAAGAGAGAGGAGCATAGGGTGACTTGTAAAAGTGGAGGTAGGAGCACACAGGTAGACTACATCTTGTGTAGGCGATGTAATTTAAAGGAAGTCAGTGACTGCAAAGTAGTAGCTGGTGAGAGTGTTGCCAAACAGCATAGGATGGTGGTGTGCAGGATGATGCTGAAGGTGAAAAAGGCAAAGGTAGAGCAGAAGATTTGTATATCTTCTTGATATATATATATATATATATATATATATATATCTTTTCCTTTCGGCTTTTCTCTTCAGGGGTCGCCACAGCAAACCGTCCGCCTCCATCTCACGCTATCCTCTGCATCTTCTACTTTTACTCCAACTACCTTCATGTCCTCCTTCACCACACCCATAAATCTTCTCTTTGGTCTTCCTCTCGGCCTTCTGCCTGGTAGTTACAACCTCAGCATCCTACTACCAATATACTCACTATCCCTCCTCTGTACATGTCCAAACCATCTCAATCTAGCCTCTCTGACTTTGTCTCCAAAACCTCTAACTAGCTGTCCCTCTGATGGACTCATTCCTGATCCTATCCATCCTCGTTACTCCCAAAGAGAACCTCAACATTTTCATCTCAGCTGCTTCCAGCTCTGCCTCCTGTCTTTTCCCCAGGGCCACTGTTTCAAAACCATACAACATCGCTGGCCTCATCACCGTCTTGTACACTTTTTCTTTCATTCTTGCTGATAACTTCCTATCACACATCACACCGGACACTTTTCTCCAACCATTCCAACCTGCCTGCACACGCTTCTTCACCTCTTTTCCACACTCTCCATTGCTCTGGATTGTTGAGCCTAACTACTTAAAATCCTCCACCTTCCTTATCTCTGCTCCCTGTAACCTCACCATTCCTCTTGGGTCCTTCTCGTTCACATGCATGTATTCTGTCTTACTGAGGCTAACCTTCATACCTCCACCTCTCTAGATTTTTCTGCACTTGTTTTCTGCTCTCACTACAGATCACAATGTCATCTGCAAACATCATAGTCCATGGAGATTCTTGTCTAACCTCGTCTGTCAGCCTGTACATCACCATTGCAAACAAGAAGGGGCTCAGAGCTGACCCTTGATGCAGTCCCACCTCCACCTTGAACTCTTCTGTCACACCGACGGCACACCTCACCACTGTCTTACATCTCTTATACATTTCCTGCACCACTTTGACATACTTCTCTGCCACTCCACACTTCCTCATGCAATACCACAGTTCTCTCGGCACCCTGTCATATGCTTATTCCAGATCCACAAAGGCACAATGCAGCGCCCTCTGACCTTCTCTGTTCTTCTCTATTAACATCCTCAAAGCAAACACTGCACCTGTGGTGCTCTTTCTTGGCATGAAACCAAACTGTTGTTCACAAATGCTGACCTCTGCCCTTAGTCTAGCTTCCACTATTCTTTCCCATAACTTCATCATATGGCTCATCAACTTTATCCCTCTGTAGTTGCCGCAACTCTGCACATCTCTCTTGTTCCTAAAAATGGGCACAAGCACACTTCTCCTCCATTCCTCCGGCATCCTCTCACTCTCTAAGACCTTGTTGAATGTTCTTGTCAGAAAATCTACTGCTATCTCTCCTAGACACTTCCATACCTCAACTGGTATGTCATCAGGACCAACTGCCTTTCCACCATTCACCCTCTTCAATGCCCTCCTCATATCTCCCTTACTAATTTTTGCTACTTCCTGGTCCTAAACTGTCACCTCTTCTACTCTTTTTTTCGGTCTCATTTTCCTCATTCATGAGCTCTTCTTTTCTTACCATCAGCATCATCCTGCACACCGCCATCCTATGCTGTTTGGCAACACTTTCACCCACTACTACTTTGCAGTCACTGACTTCCTTCAAATTACATCACCTCATCATGTTTCCCCTTTGGCGTCGTGGGCCAAATTATTATTGGGGTGCTTTTTCTGGAATCCTGACAGTCGCAGGAAATCGGTCTCCGCCATCTATGAAGACTCGATTTCATTACCTTTTAAAACACTGTTATAAAATCGCTTAAATTAACTAGGAGAAACCGGTTACTTCACTTCCTAGTCGCCAGTGACTCCGTTGGCTCACTCTGCCGCAAGGCCGAGCTTCCCAGGGTGCACCTGTCCTATGATGGAGGTGGAGTGTTGCTTGAGTGTGATAGGCGATTAGATTTAGCAGGGCTTAGAATACGACTGCCTTCTAAGTCTGGCAGATAAATCCGAAAGTTGCGCTTCAACACTCCATGCACCCCGCTAAACAAGATGTAGTCTATCTGTGTGCTCCTTCCTCTGCTTTTATAAGTCACACTATGTTCCTGTCTCTTCTAGCCATTTCCATCCTTTAATGAAAATCGATCAACATCTGTCCTTCTGTGTTCCTGTCCTGGATACCAAACCTGCCCATCACTTCCTCGTCCCCTCTGTTGCCTGCACCAACATGTCCATTGAAGTCTGCACCAATGACCACTCTTTCACTTCTGGGTGTACTCTGCATCACTTCATCTAAGTCACTCCAGAATCTCTCTTTCTCTTTTAGCTCACATCCTGTCTGTGGGGCATAAGCACTAACAACATTGACCATCACACCTTCAATTTCTAACTTGAGACTCATCACTCTGTCTGACACTCTTTTCACTTCGAGAACATTCCTGACCAACCGCTCTTTCAAGATAACGCCTACTCCATTTCTCTTCTCATCCACACCATGATAAAACAGCTTAAACCCCACTCCTAAGCCTCTCGCCTTGCTACCTTTCCACCTGGTCCCCTGAACACACAGTATGTCCACCTTCCTCCTCTGCATCATGTTAGCCAGCTCTCTACCTTTTCCTGTCATAGTTCCAACATTCAAAATCTCTACTCTACACCATAGTAAATAAAATCACACATACAAACATTCTAAACATTAACTTAGGTAATGTACTGGAATAATAATTGAAAAGACTTTAATAGTGGGGGTTGTACAACAGTTCAGACAATTATTCCTCTTCAGGCACTTCAGAGGAAACTGTCGTTTCTTCCGAAGAAAGTCCTATTTCTTCAGAAGAGACATCCAACGTCATTACCTTTTTCTGGTGTTAGCAGGCGTTTTAGTGGCATCATAGAACTTAACTGGTAATTAAAATACTAAAAAAAGGCTTATTGACAACTTGTGCGCGAATGAGGAAAAAGGGGCGTTACATCATCTCAACCAATCAGCAGGAATGAGGACAGCCATTGGCTAAATTTGAATCACGTGAATGTTGCTCGGCAGTCCGCGAATATGCAAACTGCGAGTGCAAAACCTATATTGTGTGTGTGTGTGTGTGTGTGTGTGTGTGTGTGTGTGTATACAGTCGGCCCCCTACCTATGAAACGAATCCGTTCCGGAGCCTTTTTCGTAACGCGGGGATTTCATAAGTAGGGGTCACATCTTGCATGTTAAACGCACAAGGCTCCAGCCTTTGGACTGGATAAACCCCATACACCCTTTAAAAATGATAAAAGTTCACTAATTTTGTATGAAATATGTGTTAAAAGTAAAAGAAAATGATTTATTAAACAATTTAAACATTTTATTAACATATTAAACCATTTTATTAGCATATTAATTAAACCATTATTAAACATTTTTTATTAACACACACACACACACACACACACACACACACACACATCCCTGTTTCTCTCCATCTCTCTCTCTCTCTCCCTTTTGTGCGTGCGCTGCGGGCCACACCCACAAGACGTGGAATTCAAAGTGCATTCCCTGCTTGACAAACTCAACTTTAACTTGATTCCTTGAGGGATCGGAATTCCAGATGAGCTCAAATGCACCCACATTTATTAAACATTTACTGAATTAAACAACTTAAAAAAAATCTAAACTATAAACGAAAGAGTTATTCCCTTTCTCTCTCTTGCTGCGGGCCATGCCCACAAGATGTGGAATTCAAAGCGCATTCTCTGCTTGACAAACTCAACTTGAATTTGATTCCTTGAGGAATCGGAATTCCAGATAAGCTCAAATGCGCCTACATTTATTAAACATTTACTGAATTAAACAACTTCAGAAACTAAACTAAAAATTAAAGAGTTAAGCTTCCTTCTGTCTCTATCTGGGAGGCCAGCGGGTGGGATGTTGAGAGACAGCCAATGAGAGAGCAACTCGCGCTTCGTGTGAAATTTTGATTGGCGCATTTGAATTTTGAATTTCTTTTCGTACAAGGGGGTTGTTTTCGTATCCCGAGGACAGAACTGCTGAGCAACTGTCATGTCATTCAAATTCAGCCAATGGCTGTCCTCCTTCCTGCTGATTGGTCGAGATAATGTAATGCCTCTTTTTCTTCATTCGCGCACGAGTTGTCAATGAGCCTCTTTTTAGTGTGTTTTTATTACTAGTTAAGCTCTATGATGCCACTCAAACACTTTGCGTCTTCTCTGGCTAAGCGATGGAAAACGTTGGCTGTCTCTTCTGAAGAAATAAGACTTTCTCCTGAAGAAACGGCAGTTTCCTCTGAAGTGCCTGAAGAGGAATAATCATCTGAACTGTTGTATTAAAGTATTTTTCAATTATTATTCCAGTACACTGTCTAAGTTAATGTTTAGAATGTTTCTGTGTGAGATTTTATGTTCTGTAGCATGTTTAACAAACGATACCAAAAGGATAAACTTTATTACGCTTAATGACGTCATCAAGATGGCGCTGCCTAGAGGGCGACTTTGTTCATTTTAATTTGTTTTGTTATTTTGTTTGTTCATGTTTTTCACTCTTCTTCTTCTTCTTCTTTTCCTTTCGGCTTTTCCCTTCAGGGGTCGCCACAGCGAATCATCTGCCTCCATCTCACCCTATCCTTTGCATCTTCTTCTCTTACACCAAACGACCTTCATGTCCTCCTTTACCACATCCATGAATCGTCTCGTTGGTCTTCCTCTAGGCCTTCTGCCTGGTAGTTCCAGCCTCAGCATCCTATTACCAATATACTCACTATCCCTCCTCTGTACATGTCCAAACCATCTCAATCTAGCCTCTCTGACTTTGTCTCCAAAAACGTCTTACATGTGCTGTCCCTCTGACGACTCATTCCTAATCCTATCCATCCTCGTTACTCCCAAAGAGAACCTCAACATTTTCATCTCTGCTACCTCCAACTCTGCCTCCTGTCTTTTCCCCAGGGCCACTGTTTCTAGCCCATACAGCATCGTTGGCCTCCAACACCGTTTTGTACACTTTTCCTTTCATTTTTGCCGGTACCCTCCTATCACACATCACACTGGACACTTTTCTCCAACCATTCCAACCTGCCTGCACACGCTTCTTGACCTCTTTCCACACTCGCCATTGCTCTGGATTGTTGAGCCTAAGTACTTAAAATCCTCCACCTTTCTTATCTCTGCTCCCTGTAATCTCACCGTTCCTCTTTGGTCCTTGGCATTCATGCACATGTACTCTGTCTTACTGAGGCTAATCTTCATTCCCCTCCTTTCCAGGGCATACCTCCACCTCTCTAGATTTTCCTGCACTTGTTCTCTGCTCTCACTACAGATTACAATGTCATCTGCAAACATCATAGTCCATGGGGGATCTTGTCTAACCTCGTCTGTCAGCCTGTCCATCACCATAGCGAACAAGAAGGGGCTGAGAGCTGACCCTTGATGCAGTCCCACCTCCACCTTGAACTCTTCTGTCACACCGACAGCACACCTCACCACTGTCTTACATCTCTCATACACATGTCCTGCACCACTCTAACATACTTCTCTGCCACTCCAGACTTCCTCATGCAATACCACAGTTCGTCTCTCGGCTGCCTGTCATATGCTTTCTCCAGATCCACAAAGGCACAATGCAGCTCGGCCTGACCTTCTCTGTACTTCTCGATTAAGATCCTCAAGCGAAACACTGCATCTGTGGTGCTCTTTCTGGGCATCAAACCAAACTGTTGATCACAAATGCTGACTTCTGGCCTTAGTCTAGCTTCCACTATTCTTTCCCATAACTTCATCGTATGGCTCATCAACTTTATCCCTCTGTAGTTGCCCACAACTCTGCACGTCTCCTTGTTCTTAAAAATGGGCACCAGCACACACTTCTCCTCCATTCCTCTGGCATCCTCTCACTCTCTAAGACCTTGTTAAATGTTCTTGTCAGAAAATCTACTGCTACCTCTCCTAGACACTTCCCATATCTCCCCCGGTATGTCATCAGGACCAACTGCCTTTCCATTCTTCATCCTCTTCAATGCCCTCCTCACTTCACCCTTACTAATCTTTGCTACTTCCTGGTCCTCAACAGTCCCCTCTTCTACTCTTTTTTCTCTCTCATTTTCCTCATTCATCAGCTCTTCAAAGTACTCTTTCCATCTTCCCAGCACACTTCTGTCATCCAGTCAATACATTTCCCTCTCTGTCCTTTATCAATCTAACTTGCTGCACGTCCTTCCCATCTCTATTTCTCTGCTGTGCCAACCTGTATAAATCATTTTCTCCTCCTTACTTTCCAGCCGAGCATACAAGTCATCAAACGCACTCTGTTTGGCCTTTGACACTGCTACCTTTGCCTTACGCTGTGTCTCCCTGTACTCCTGTTTACTCTCTTGAGGTTTTCTCAATGTCCCACTTCTTCTTAGCTAATCTCTTCCTTTGTACACACTCCTGCACTTCCTCATTCCACCACCAAGTCTCCTTATCTACTTTCCTTCCAGATGACACACCAAATATTCTCCTACCTGTCTCCCTGATCACATTCGCTGTAGTTGTCCAGTCATCTGGAAGCACTTCCTGACCACCCAAAGCCTGTTTCAACTCCTCCTTGAAGACAACCCGACACTCTTCCTTTTTCAACTTCCACCACTTTGTCTTCTGCTCTGCCTTCGCCTTCTTCACCTTCCTCACCATCAGCGTCATCCTGCACACCACCATCCTATGCTGTTTGGCAACACTCTCACCCACTACTACTTTGCAGTCACTGACTTCCTTCAAATTACATCGACCCCACTACAGCTATGAGATCGGACGTTTCGGACTGAGCACGCTCAACTCCTATCCTGAGCTAATATGCTATGGTAGCTCAATGCTAGCCGCACCCCGGCTAACAATAAGCCCAGGCGGAGTTCTCAGAGTCATGTTGTTTCTTATGATTTGTTTTATTTCTTTGTTTTGTTTGTTCATGTTTTGCACTATGCTCGTCTCTAACCGAGCGACCCTACTACAGATATGAGAGTGGAGGTTTAGAACTGAGCACGCTCGACTCCTATCCTGAGCTAATATGCTATGGTAGCTCAATGCTAGCCTTTCCAATGAGCCTTTCCTCGCTGGCATTTGTAGCGTAAGGTAAGGTAAGTCTGTTGGGTTTTTACCCCCGAGCCTAATGGCTCATCAGGCCGGTGCTTATCCCCGGTTTCCGTAGCATGAAGCGACCAGGAGTTCAACTCCTCCTGGATGGGACGCTAGTCCATCGCAGGTTCCCTTCCCAGTATATTTTTACTGGTACCCATTTATACTGCTGGGTGAACAGAGGCACACTTGTGGTTGAGACCTTGCCCAGAGGTCTTAGCACAGTGAGGGTCTCAGTGGGATTTGAACTCACAACCTCCCGATCATGAGCCCAGCACTCTAACCACTACACCACTGGCCCCACACGCTACGAATGTGCGCCCATGTGACATCTTCACCACTGTCGATGATCGGAAGGGTTAGGTGACTTAGTTTATTCTTGTTTTATTATTATTATTATTTATGAATTATTATTAATGTTAATGTACATGTATTATGAGTATGAAATATTTATTGTTTTTACATGTTTATCTTTAATATATTAGGTCGAATATACGTGTTTGTTTCAGGTTATGAGTTTGGGAGGGGGTTGGAATTAATTGGTTTTTCTGTACTTTTTTTTTAATCTAGCGAACATTTTGACGTACGAGCTCACCCTCTGAATGGATTCATTTCGTAAGTCAAGGATGCCACTGTATGTTTATACTTGCATCTAAGAAAATGTTTAGTCTTCTTGTTTCAGTTTATTAAATTTTTGCATATTTTCCAGCAAAATTATTTGAATTACTTTTATTTAGTTATTACATTCAAACTGGAGCAGTTGACATTTGAAGAATGGTTGTATTGTTACAGATATTAATTTGCAGTATATTAAAATAATTGTTTTTCACTCTTTGAGAGTCAGAAACTGTTTCTTGTTGTATTTTACTCTTGTAAATGGAACTTGGAAATGAAAATTTGCTCCTTGAAAAGTGCCTGAATGACATTTGGCCTGGTGTGTGGGAACCATAGCAGAGCGTATTGTAGAAGGTCAAGAGGGTCCTGCAGAGATTCACTTAGGTCTCAGGGCAGTGGTGGCTCTGAGATGTTCAGTGAGTTGTAGGGAGCTTAAGCAAGCAGGGCAATCAGGTTCTGGAGAAGGTTTTTTGAGTTGTAGGCAAGCTCGGTAGGTCCACAAGAAGGTCAGGGTAGGTCCTGGTAAAGGTTGAGTTGTAAAGAAGCTCAATGAGGCCATGGAGAAGCTCAGTGAGGAAGGAAAGGTGGTCAGTGAGGTTGTGGAAACAGTTGTCGACAAGGTGTGTAGGTCCTCAGAGAGGGTGAGTGAGGTTCTCGAGTATGTATAGATGTGAGTCGAAGGTTCGTGTGAACTCGGCAGATCAGATATGAATCCTTCCTCATTTCAAACCCACAATTTACCCCAAGATTCACCCCATTTCCACGTTACTGCAACAACCTCCACGTCCTAAATCTGTGTGTCTGTCTGTATGTGCATAGGAGGCGAAGTACCACATGAAGCGCTGCATCGATTCAGGTCTGTGGGTACCGAATTCACGAACAGATGATGATGGTGAGAAAGAGGAGGAGAAGGAGGAAGAGCCGCAGTACGAGGAAGTGAAGACAGGTGATGCCCAGTGAGCCCTGTCCCCTCCAGAACTTATTTCTCTTGTATGATCAATTACCCACAATCCTCTGGTCTGCCCTCAAACCATGAGAGATAATGAAATGTGGAAGGTGTTTGGAGTCGTATTTACCGATTTAAATTAATGATGACTCAGCAACAGGATCATGATAAAGCTGTGTGTGTGTGTGTGTGTGTGTGTGTGAGAGAGAGAGAGAGAGATAGAAAGCTTGAGATTTTTTTTTTGAACCCCCGCAATGTTCCGGGCTATTTTCCCCCTTTTATTTTTCATGCTCTGTGATTTGTTTGACAAGCTGTTTTTTTTTCTTGTCTGGTGTCAGTCGTGCAGGGCTGTGATTGGCTGAACGCATGTCTTTTGGAAATGCATAGTGTTTAAAGGGTTAAAACACTTGTAGTTTAGTGCCCATTGTAGGAACGATCAATTTCAGCTTCCTGAAGGAATTAAAGCCTTATTTTTAATTTTCTCATGCACTTGGTGTTTTCAGTTAGCCCCCCCAGTGCACTAACTGGGTTATCAAAGGCTGGCCATGTCTCTCACGGTCTATGGTGTGAGGTTCATGTAAAAGAACCGTGACTGACTTTCATCAAGAAAGTTAAAGCGCTGAAAGGAAAATAAGAAGTGTTTTCAGCCAGTTATGGGGAGGTTGGGGGGGGGGTACGCTTAGACGTTTTAACCCAGTGGAATGTTTTGTGTATTTTTGTTGTTTTTTGTTTATTTTCCTCAAAAGAAGGGGATTAAATTTGGGTACCATCAGCAAGTTTTCATTTTAATTTCCCCCTACTATAACGATTTCCCCCAACTCTCTCCAGAGAATTGCACTTATCTTTCACCCCCAAATTTCCCATTTCTCTCTATATACATCTCTAGGGTGTAGTACGGTGCTGCGCCTTGATGAGTGCACCTCTTATTCAGGCTGAAAACGCAGTGCTTTGCTTGATTTCTGATCTTCGTGTGATGCAAATGAAACAGATAACAATTGTCTCAGTAATTAAATTTATCCCGTTAAAATAATTTGCACGTCAGGTGTGCTCTGTTATCAAGTGCTGTCTGACTGTCCTCTGAGGAGGTGAGTGGGTGGGGTGGGGGTGAGGGACTCCTGGCTCTTCAGTTCTGAAATGTGAGGCGTGACATGAAAGTAATGCAGATCCCCCTTTGAGCGATGCCGGAAGCAGCTTGTGCGATGATGTAGAAGGGACACGAATTGCATCAGAGCCTCGGTGCGTCAGCAAGTCTGAGCCTGATTGATGGCACAGCCTCTCCTGTCTGGTGTTTCTTCTCGTGTTTTGATTGGCTGAAATTATCTATGTGTGTATTGCTTGTTGGGCATCACTGTCCAGGGATGTTTTTTTTTTTTTTCTGTTCTTGGTGCCATGGCGCCATGTAAACAAATTGAAATTTGTGCATGTTCTACTTTGGGGAGCTGAAACGATGTTTTCTCAGGTGTATGCTAAACCTTGTGTTTTCTGCCTTTACTGAACTCCGTTATTCTTCTATGGGTTTATCGATAAAGTGTATTAACCTGTTAAAGAATATCAATCAGCTTCGATGGGTTTATTTCTCTTCTCTCAAAATGAACGAATGGAAAGATGGACGTCGCATAGTCATGCTCATGCTTTTATTTCTGACGTACAGTCAGGCTCACTCATGTCTACGGTGCACACTTGACAGTCATGGACATAGCCGTATATCTGGTTTATGGATGAGCTTGTGTGTCTGGCTTACAAATGTCCTGACGCGCTGGGATCTGGTGCACAGTCGCGCTCATGTTTGTGTAGCTGTTCTGGTTCACAATCGTATCCTCTGAGTTTGTACTAGAGTGTTGATGACTAAATAAAGTTCTCTTGTCTCTGCTCTCTTCTGTATGTGTTTTCTGTTCACACCGACTCATCCTGAGTATTGACGCTGTGTTCGGAGCAGTGTTGTACCACCTCCCAGTTTCCCTTTAATTGGACCTCTTTTTTTGTTTTATTTGGGGGGGGGGGGTTAACCTCCTTCTTCAGGATGTTTTTACTCCCTCTGAAATGTCTCCCCTCCACAAACGTGGCTCTTCTGCAGGTTTTACATCATTGCAGTGCTTCTGAAAACACTTACTGCGGATCTCAAACGTGAACAGATCACCAGTGGAGACTTTAAACACGTTTCAGCGTGTGTAGGACCAGGTATTTTGGGATAGACGAATGATTTTTAGTTTAGAATGTGAAGTGATTTTAGTTTCTAGAACCTGCTTTGCTTTGTTTGATAATGAAACGCCCCTTGATAATTTATATATTTAATGTGTGATTTCCAGGTGATTCTTTAATTATCTTAAAGGTTATTTTCATAAACTCTTTCAATTTCAACTTCAATTTGTGTCAATCTGTTCCGGTGTCGTCATTCAATAATTACCAAATAACAGTATTTCTCTTGTGCTCAAATGTAATCATTAATTATATATTTAACTTCCTCAATTCTTCAGTTAAATCTACAGTACTTACTGTAAATTTTCCCCAAGCAATAATTGGTTTGTATCGTCTGAAAACACTAATAACTTTGAAAATATGCATGTCATTAATAGATACAGGGATCCCTCACTTTCCGCAGTTAATTGGGACCAAGATCCCCACGCAACCATTGAAATCCGCGAAGTAGGATCATCTCCCCCCCCGACACATATACGTACATGTATATGCATTTTTAATATCAAAATCAAAATTAAATTAATTATTTTAAATTAAATTAATAATAATAATATCAAAATTAAACATTTTAAAATATTTTCAATATCAATAAATACATACTCAATGCTATAAATGCTTATAACAATTCAAGGTTCAAAAATAGTGCATAAGATGTAAATAAAATATAAATACACATACAAGCGCACGCATACAGGTGCATGGGCATGCACTCAGATGTGCACCTCGCATTAAAATGTAAGTAGTTTTTCCCCTATTTCTCCTTAATTTACTTATTTTTTAAATTTGATTAATATTTTTTAAAAAAAGCGATACACTGAAGCTGCATTAATTGAAGCAGGAAGTAGCAAGGGATCCCTGTGGGATGATGTATAGGTCAGGTAGGGGGGTTGGAGGGTTGATCCTACTTCGGGGAATTCGATGGTCGCTGGAGGATCTCGGTCCCAAATAATCATGTAAAGTGAGGGATTCCTGTGTGTATGTATATGTGTAATATATATATATATATATATATATATATATATATATATATATATATATATAATATGGTTTTCTGAGTAGCTCCTTCCGTAGGAGAGTGCTCAATACTTTCTGGTAGCGCGAATAACAATAGTTCTTCTATAATCACCTGAAGTGACGGTTTCACCACCCCTCGAAACATCTGTAGTGATAAATGGAGTTTCAATAGAAAGTCTTTGTCCTGTCCTTTTATTTTTATTTTATATATATATATATATATGTGTGTGTGTGTGTATGTATTTAGATTTGGCCCCAGCATGGATCACTGAGAAACACCATCAGTAATGAGAACCGAAGGTCCTGGCTTGGCAGACTCCAACTGTCACCGGAAATTATTTTGATGTGCTGGAACCAATGCAGACCAAGTCTGGCTCCAGCAATACAGACCTAATGGCCTGTAGCAATGGGTGGTCCAGTACACTGTATTCCCAGAGGACCCCATAAGATAGACTGAGGGACATGGTCAGGATTTAGAAGTCTGGACGATTCTTCTTGAGTTTGGAGTAGTCCATGTTCACGGAGAAGAACTTGTACTGATCAGTTGGCGCCAGATTGTTCCAGGGTTCAGGGTTGTTCTTCTTGAATCCATGAAGCACATATAGACATATTGGGCAAACTCCCATCGCCATCTCCAGGATCGAAGAGAGCTGTGGCCAGAACGAAAACCACATTGTTTCCCTTGAATCTGTGGTTCAACCATCAGTCGGATCCTCCTCCTTCAGTACCCCTGCAGAGACCTTTCAGGGTAGGCTGAGGTTGATTCGACGCTTCCAGGACTCTTGTCCCCTTTAAAAAAAAAAAAAAAAAAAAATTTCAACCTTTTGAAACGTTTAGGGACGTGTTTCGGGGGCAGAATACAGGAAGTAATGATGCTCTACTGATGGCATGTAAAACAAAAACATTGCAGCAGTAGAGCTTTGGGAGAAAAGGAGGAGGATGGAGGTCTTCTTTCTTTTCCTTTTGGCTTTTCCCTTCAGGGGTCACCACAGCAAATCATCTGCAGGGCATACCTCCACTTCTCTAGATTTTCCTGCACTTGTTCTCTGCTCTCACTACAGATCACAATGTCATCTGCAAACATCATAGTCCATGGGGAATCTTGTCTGTCAGCCTGTCCATCACCATAGGAAACAAGAAGGGGCTGAGAACTGACCCTTGATGCAGTCCCACCTCCACATTGAACTTTTCTGTCACATTGACAGCACACCTCACCACTGTGTTCCATCTCTCATACATGTCCTGCACCACTCTAACATACTTCTCTGCCACTCCAGACTTCCTCATGCAATACCACAGTTCTTCTCTCGGCACCCTGTCATATGCTTTCTCCAGATCCACAATGCAGCTCCGTCTGACCTTCTCTGTACTTCTCCATTAACATCCTCAAGGCAAACACTGCATCTGTGGTGCTCTTTCTTGGCATGAAACCAAACTGTTGTTCACAAATGCTGACCTCTGTCCTTAGTCTAGCTTCCACTATTCTTTCCCAGCTTCCACTATTCTTTCCCAAACTCTGCACGTTTCCCTTGTTCTTAAAAATGGGCACAAGCACACTTCTCTTCCATTCCTCCAGCATCCTCTCACTCTCTCAGACCTTGTTGAATGTTCTTGTCAGAAAATCTACTGCTACCTCTCCTAGACATTTCCATACCTCCACCGGTATGTCATCAGGACCAACTGCCTTTCCATGCTTCACCCTCTTCAATGCCCTCCTCACTTTATCCTTACTAATCTTTCCTACTTCCTGGTCCTCAACAGTCACTTCTTGTACTCTTTTTTTTTTTTTTTTTTTCTGTCTCATTTTCTTCATTCATCAGCCTTTCAAAGTACTCTTTCCATCTTCCCAGCACACTTCTGTCATCAGTCAATACATTTCTCACTCATTCCTTAATCACTCTAACTTGCTGCACGTCCTTCCCATCTCTATTTCTCTGCTGTGCCAACCTGTATAAATCATTTTCTCCCTCCTTACTGTCTGACTTATCATACAAGTCATCAAACACCCTCTGTTTGGCTTTTGACACCGCTACCTTCGCCTTACGCTGTTTCCCTGTAGTCTTGTTTCGTCTCTTCGGTCCTCTCAATGTCCCACTTCTTCTTAGCTAACCTCTTCCATTGTACACACTCCTGCACTTCCTCATTCCACCACCAAGTCTCCTTATCTACTGTCCTTCCAGAGGACACACCGATAACTCCTATCTGTCTCCCTAATCACATTAGCTGTAGGCGTCCAATCATCTGGAAACACTTCCTGACCACTCAAAGCCTGTTACAACTCCTCCTTGAAGACAACACAACTCTCTTCCTTTTTCAGCTTCCACCACTTTGTCTTCTTCTCTGCCTTTGCCCTCTTTACCTTCCTCACCATCAGCGTCATCCTGCACACCACCATCCTATGCTTTTTGGCAATATTCTCACCCACTACTACTTTGCAGTCACTGACTTCCTTCAAATTACATCGCCTACACAAGGTGTAGTCCACCTGTGTGCTCCTACCTCCACTTTTATAAGTCACCCCGTGCTCCTGTCTTCTGGAAGAAAGTATTCACCACAGCCATTTCCATCCTTTTTGTAAAATCTATCAACATCTGTCCTGTGTTCCTGTCCTGGATACCAAACCTGCCCATCATTTCCTCATCCCCTCTGTTGCCTGAACCAACATGTCCATTGAAGTCTACACTAATGACCACTCTTTCACCTCGGGGGTTACTCTGCATCACTTCATCTAACTCACTCCAGAATCTCTTTTTCTGTTCTAGCTCACATCCTGCCTGTCAGGCATAAGTACTAACAACATTGAACATCACGCCTTCAATTTCTAACTTGAGACTCATCACTCTGTCTGACACTCTTTTCACTTCGAGAACATTCCTGACCAACCCCTCTTTCAAGATGACTCCTACTCCATTTTTCCCCATCCACATCATAAAACAGCTTAAACCCTGCTTCTAAGCTTCTCGCCTTGCTACCTTTCCACCTGATCTCCTGAACACACAGTATGTCCATTTTCCCACTCGTTTGTGCCTCCCCTCACGGCTACATTATTGGTCACCATTGAAGGTAAGTTGGCTTCAATCTTAGAAAAAAAGTGACGACGGTGATCAAAATCTTTAGCAGAGCTAGTTGTTGTGCTCAGTAAACAACAGTACCTGTATGGTATGTACAGGTCTCACCGCTGGCTGTTACTTACAATTTATATTAGCAATGAATAGAGTTAATGGTTCTGATGTACAGTAGTACATTGACTTACGAGTGTCTTTCATAACAAATTTTCCATGATACGAGCTTTGATTCAACAAAAATCCTCCCCATCCAAAAAGCAAAATTTTGATTTACGAGCTCTACTGGGAAATGGCTTTTCTGTGCCAATTAGCATCGTATTTTTCCATGTTTATTCCGCTGTGCTTCGAGAACATCTTGTGCAATGCTTCTCACTTATTTTATGTGGTGCCCCCTATAGAAAGAAAAGAAACAAACAATTCACCCACCCCCCCAACCCCAGCACCCTGTGGCTGTGTTTGCAGCACTTCATATCATTTGCTTGGTGCTTTTTCCATCCACCATAGGGGACACAGTGAAAGCTCCACTGCCACCTACTGTAGATGATACAATTACATTTAATTCTAGTACTGTATGGCCAAAAAGCATGTTCCCCAATGTCATCATCACACCACGCCCCCTATTTGAGAAGCACTGGCCTTGTGGGAGTTCACTACGAGCCTTTCCTCGCTGCCTGCAAATGCACACAATTCTCCTCCTCTGTTACGCACTACCTTATGCCTGCCCACGTGATATCTTTGCCGCAGTCGTTGATCGGAAGGGTTAGTTGACTTGTTTATTCTTGTTTTATTATTTATTATTCATTATTATTATTAATGTTAATGTCCATGTATTATTATTATGAAATATTTATTGTTTTTACATGTTTGTGTCAGGTTATGAGTTTGGAAGGGGGTTGGAACGGATTAATTGGTTTTCTATTATTCCTAATGGGAATTTTTGTTTTATCTAATGAACATTTTGACTTAGAGCTCACCCTCGGAACGAATTAATTTTGAAACTCAAGGTACCACTGTACTTTTTTTCTTGCTTGGTGGAGGTTTGTGCTCCCAGACCGTTTTTAGCTTATCATATGTAGAGAATTGTTATTCCCCCAGTGCGGGTAACTGGGTTATCAAAGGCAGGCCATGTCTGTCACTGTCTATGGTGAGAGGTTGATGTAAAAGAACCATTGCTGACTTTCGTAAAGAGGAGCTGCAAAGTCGTCAGCGTGTTTCTGTCCTTTGCTAAAAAGGGTTGTGACAGGAAGGCCATCCGACGTAAAAACCTCTGCCAAATCAAACGTGCGAATCAGATGATTCTCTGTGGCGACTCCCGACTAAAAGGAAAAAAGCCAAAAAGAAGACAGACAGACATATGTAGAGAATTGTTATTATTAGCACTCATGTCGACTGAGTTCTGATTAAACTATAAGAATGTAGACGCGCCCATCGGGTAAAAATGAGTAGAACCCTGTTGTGATTTAATTTTGTGATGATGTGATGAATAAATAATTATTTATTTATGGATCTCTTTAAATGTAAAATTAAGGATTTTACAGAGTCTGTGATGAAAACCTTTCACCCTGAAACTCTCCTCAGTAAAGTACCTTCTGAAAGACTCCAACTTCTCCCCAGAACAACAGTCCTCAGTGATCCAGGTAACATTTCTACATGACATCCCGAATAAATAGAAAGTTGACACACAGCGCTTTAGATCAATCTCGTCTTTATTATTTGAAACACTCAGTGATTGCAAAGTTTGAATTTATTGATCTGAGTCTTTACAATATTTGAGTAAAAAGCCTTTAACTTGTGAAAACAGTGATCCTGGTCTACAGCATGATCTACAGTCTCAGTGTAACAAAAATGAACACATTTTTACATTCAACAATCCAATGAGAAATAAAATACAGGAATAGAAAGGAACTCTTTAGTCTGAGGATTCATGACTGGAACTCGACACAGAGAAGGTTGTTGTGTTGACACTGTTGTTCAGGGTAATGCTCTTTCTGCTCGACTGGGAAATGGGAAGTGGGAACTGATGAGCAGGGGTAGTTGTGTTTTGTTCTTTGTTAGCATGCTAGTGCTGAATGTAGCATGAACTGTAGCATCACTGTGTTACCTCATCCATGCAGGTTCTATGTGGGCTGTTTATGCTGGGACCGGGTCAGTCTGATTGCACAGGCAAGAACTTTAGCAGTACGTAGATTTCTTTTTAGTCCTCTGCGTTGAGGTCCATGTGGATGTTTTGTCTGTGGGCTCTCAGCTGCCTCAGGATGTACTGACCCATGTGTGTGCGTCTATAATATGAACAGATCACACCGATCACCACCACCACAGCCATCAGCACCGCTACAGTGACCACAGCCACAATGGGTTTCCAGTCTGTGGCTAAAAAAAATTAAAAACAAGAAAAGTCAAACATATAACATTGTCCTTTTTTACAAACCATATTCCAAAGAAGTTGGGACACTAAACAAATTGTGAATTAAAACTGAATGCAATAATGTGGAAATGCCAAATTTTATTATATAATATTTTATTCCGAATACAACATAAATGGCAGGGTCAAAAGTTTAAACTGAGAAAATGTATCATTTTAAGGGAAAAATATTTTGATTTTAAATTTCATGGTGTCAACAAATCCTAAAAAAGTTGGGACAGGTAGCAATAAGAGGCTGGAAAAGTCAATTCCACTTATAACGAATAGCTGGAAGAACAATTACCACTAATGGGGACCATTGGCAACATGACGGTATAGAATGAGCTTCTCAGAGTGGCAGTGTCTCTCAGAAGAGAAGATGGGTCGAGGATCACCAATCCCATGTTGCGCAGAAACATAGTGAAGCAATATCAGAAAGGTGTTTCCCAATGAAACATTGCAAAGAGTTTGATGTTCTTATCATCTACAGTGCTTAACATCATCCAAAGATTCAGAGAATCTGGAACAATCTCTGTGCGTAAGGGTCAAGGCCAAAAAAAACATACTGGAAAAACGACATCTGGATGGGAGTATTTGTTATTCTTCAACCTGAATACAGTCGGCCCTCTACTTACGAAATTAATCCATTCCAGTGCCTTTTTCGTAGCCTGGAGTGTTTGTAAGTAGATGCGCATTTTACATGTAAAACGTGTGACTTGTTCCAAGGCTCCCAAGACTACCCCATAAACCCATTAAAAATAATAAAAGTACACCAATTTTGTATGAAATGTGTTAAAAGGAAAAGAAATTTATTTATTAAACCATTTAAACAGTTTATTAACATATTAAACCATTATTAAACATTTTTTAACGCACATACACACACACACAACACTCTCTCTCATACACACACACACACACACACACACACACACACAAAACTCTCTCCCTCTGGTGTTTGCCGAATGCAGGCTCTGCCCACACGCAACACGCAGCCGACGGACCAATTCTATTTAAATGTTTAGATAGGACGGGATGTTGTATTTAAAACGGAATTACAGCACTTGTTTGAAAGATCAGAGGTCCTGATTTAATATTAACATATTTATTAATCAAACCATTATTGAGCATTTTTTATTAACGCACATATGCGCGCGCGCACACACACACACACACACACAACACTCTCTGTCTCTCTGTCTCTCACACACACACACACACACACACAAAACTCTCACTCTGGTGTGTTTTGCCGAATGCGGGCTCCGCCCACATGCAACACGCAGACGGACCAATTCTATTTAAATGTTTAAATGGACAGGATGTTGTATTTAAAGCAAAATTACAGTACCTGTTTGAAAGGTCAGAGGTTTTGATTCAATATTAACTTGCTTCCTTGCAAGATCGGAGGTCTTGTCCCATGGAGCACTCTGTTTTCATGCTCCTTCTGTTTCAATATTGTGCCTAAATAATTGCCTCCGTCACTGTATTTCCGCTTTAAGGTCTCCTTCTGCTTCAATATCGTCCCGATTGTAGAGGGGTTTCGGCGATAACGAAATATAACGCTGCAATGATCAATCTCAAAACAAGCCAACAGTCCTGTTCAACTCTCCACGCGTGTGACAAACAGGAGGTATGAGTACAAGAAGTATGGATACAGGTCAGCTCCCTCTTGGCCAATGGGAGGCCAGCGGGGTGGGATGTTGGAGACAGTCAATGAGAGAGCAACTCACACGTTGTTTGAATTTTGAATGGCACGTTTGTTGCTTTTCGTAAAAAGAGGACGAATGGAAAATGTTTTTTGTAACCTGGATTTTTCGCACTCGGAGGTTTTCGTAAGTAGAGGGCCGACTGTATACCTTTCTGCATTGACGGTGCCTTTCCAGATGTGCAAGCTGCCCATGCCACACGCATTCATGCAACCCCATACCATCACAGATGCATGCTTCTGAATTGAGAGCTGATTACTTGGGTTGTCCTTGTCCTTGAAATATGGCACTTCCACATCATTGCATTCAGTTTTTATTCACAATTTTTATAGTGTCCCAACTTTTTTGAAATCCGGTTTGTTCATAAAACATATAACAATAAATACATTAAAATTGCACTCCACTACGTCAAGGTTTTGATATTAGTTTTCAAAAACAAATACTTTTGAGTATGTTCCTTAGGATGAAATGTTTATTTCATTAAAGTCCTTTCAGACTTCATGTACAATGAAACTGAATTAAAACATCAGCTCTCTGCCTAAGCTTTCACTGCAGTGTATGGTTGGCAAGCCTTCACAAAATCCCTCACAAACTACAATACGATTCAAAACTAGCACTAAAATAAATTTGAAAAATTGAGAGACTTATGGGTCAGTGGTGGTATAGGGCGCTGGATTGCTGATCCTCAAGTTGGAGGTTCAAGTCCCTACTTTCCACAAGGTTGTCACTGACACCCCACCCCACCCCCCCAGTGCAGCTAATTGGGTTATCAAAGGCCAGCCATGTCTCTCGCTCTCAATGGACTGAACTTGAGGCACTTATGAGTCTCTTCTTTTCCTTTCGGCTGTTCCCTTCAGGGGTCGCCACAGCAAATGATCTGCCTCCATCTCTCCCTATCCTCTGCATCTTCTACTCTTACTCCAATGACCTTCATGTCCGCCTTCACCACATCCATAAATCTTCTCTTTGGTCTTCCTCTGGGCCTTTTGCCTGGTAGTTCCAACTTCAGCATCCTACTACCAATATACTCACTATCCCTCCTCTGTACATGTCCAAACCATCTCAATCTAGCCTCTCTGACTTTGTCTCCAAAACATCTAACATGTGCTGTCCCTCTGATGTACTCATTTCTGATCCTTTCCATCCTCGTTACTCCCAAAGAGAACCTCAACATTTTCATCTCTGCTACCTCCAACTCTGACTCCTGTCTTTTCCCCAGGGCCACTGTCTCTAAACCATACAACATCGCTGGCCTCATCACCGTCTTGTACACTTTTCCCTTCATTCTTGCCGATACTCTCCTATCACGCATCACACCGGACACTTTTCTCCATCCATTCCAACCTGCCTGCACGCGCATCTTCACCTCTTTGCCACACTCTCCATTGCTCTGGATTGTTGAGCCTAAGTACTTAAAATCCTCCACCTTCTTTATCTCTGCTCCCTGTAACCTCAGTGTTCCTCTTGGGTCCTTGTCGTTCACACACATGTATTCTGTCTTACTGAAACTAACCTTCATTCCCCTCCTTTCCAGGGCATACCTCCACCTGTCTAGATTTTACTCCACTTGTTCTCTGCTCTCACTACAGATCACCATGTCATCTGCAAACATCATAGTCCATGGAGATTCTTGTCTAACCTCGTCTGTCAGCCTGTCCATCACCATAGCAAACAAGAAGGGGCTGAGAGCTGACCCTTGATGCAGTCCCACCTCCACCTTGAACTCTTCTGTCACACCGACAGCACACCTCACCACTGTCTTGCATCTCTCATACATGTCCTGCACCACTCTAACATACTTCTCTGTCACTCCAGACTTCCTCATGCAATACCATAGTTCTTCTCTCGGCACCCTGTCATATGCTTTCTCCAGATCCACAAAGGCACAATGCAGCTCCTTCTGACCTTCTCTGTACTTCTCTATTAACATCCTCAAAGCAAACACTGCATCTGCGGTGCTTTCTTGGCATGAAACCAAACTGTTGTTTACAAATGCTGACCTCTGCCCTTAGTCTAGCTTCCACTATTCTTTCCCATAGCTTCAGTGTATGGCTCATCAACTTTATCCCTCTGTAGTTGCCACAACTCTGCACGTCTCCCTTGTTCTTAAAAATGGGCACAAGCACACTTCTCCTCCATTCCTCTGGCATCTACTCACTTTCTAAGACCTTGTTGAATATTCTTGTCAGAAAATCTACTGCTACCTCTCCTAGACACTTCCATACCTCCACCAGTATGTCATCAGGGCCAACTGCCTTTCCACTCTTCATCCTCTTCAATGCCCTCCTCACTTCTCCCTTACTAATCTTTGCTACTTCCTGCTCCTCAACGGTCACCCCTTCTACTCTTTTTTCTCTCTCATTTTCCTCATTCATCAGCTCTTCAAAGTACTCTTTCCATCTTCCCAGAAACTTCTGTCATCAGTCAATACATTTCTCTCTCTGTCCTTTATCACTCTAACTTGCTGCACGTCCTTCCCATCTCTATTTCTCTGCTGTGCCAACCTGTATAAATCATTTTCTCCCTCCTTACTGTTCAACCTATCATACAAGTCATCATACGCCCTCTGTTTGGCCTTTGACACCGCTATCTTCGCCTTACGCTGTGTCTCCCTGTACTCCTGTTTATACTCTCTTCGGTCCTCTCAATGTCCCACTTCTTCTTGGCTTTCTTTTGTACACACTCCTGCACTTCCTCATTCCACCACCACTGTGAGGCACTTATGAGTATGAAGCAGAATTTCGGCTGGTGAAGGACAGAGCTCTCTGTTTATCAATTAAACTGCACCCCTGTCTTTACCTCATCATGTGATTTTTTTTTTTTTTTTTTTTTTTGAAATCCAGAAGAGATTTCAATACCTCAGATGTTGACATTTAGAGCATTTGGAAAATGCGCTTATCCAGAGTGACTGACAGAAATGTTTTATAGTCACCTTCAGAGAATACATTCTGATACTGGTTCACTCAAACACAGGTTACATTTACCATCAGCCAAAATCTCTTATCACATTTTCAAATGAATTTCCCGACATATATGAAGAAATACAGCCGTGAGGAGGGGGGCACAAGCCAGTGTTCACCCTCACGCTGGTCTCAAGCCTGGATAAATGCAGAGGGTTGCGACAGGAAGGGCATCCGGCATAAAATGTTTGCCAGAATACAGAATGCAAAATGTGAAAACAAATTTCATACCAGATCAATTGAGACCCGGGTTGACAACGACCGCCATCAGTGCACACAAAATTCCCCAGCTGTACATGCACAAGAAATGAGAAAATTATTTAGTTTTAGCACAGTACAATTAATTAATTGTATGTCTGATAGGAAAAACATTAAGAAGCAACCAAGGTGGTTTGATAGTGAATGTCCCAAATCAAAGCAGAAGAAGTACAGAGCTTTAAATTTATTTCATATGATGATTTGTATGCTAGGTTGGACAGTAAGGAGGGAGAGATGGGAAGGACATGCAGCAAGTTAGAGTGATTAAGGACAGAGTGGGAAATGTATTGACTGATGACAGAAGTGTGCTGATGATACATGCCGTTCCCACAGTTCACTGCAGCACAATGCGCACCTGGCATGTCGATTTAAGGCTTAAGGCAGAGTTTAAGTGGCAGTTGTTCGGATGTGTTTCCATACAACAGCAAGTGGCTACAATAAAGTTTGGTATCAGTGACCCTTGGATCAGCTGTTAGATCACGTTCCCCACACATGCGCAGTCGTAATGCGAATTGTGTCTATTGTCCGGTGTGATGTGTGATAGGAAGGTATCAGTGAGAATGAAAGGAAAAGTGTACAAGACGGTGATGAGGCCAGCGATGTTGTATGGTTTAGAAACAGCGAAAAGACAGGAGGCAGAGCTGGAGGTAGCAGAGATGAAAATGTTGAGGTTCTCTTTGGGAGTAACGAGGATGGATAGGATCAGGAACAAGTCCATCAGAGGGACAGCACATGTTAGATGTTTTGGAGACAAAGTCAGAGAGGCTAGATTGAGATGGTTTGGACATGTACAGAGGAGGGATAGTGAGTATATTGGTAGTAGGATGCTGAGGTTGGAACTACCAGGCAGAAGGTCTAGAGGAAGACCAAAGAGATGATTTATGGACGTGGTGAAGGAGGACATGAAGGTCGTTGGTGTAAGAGAAGACAATACAGAGGATAGGGTGAAATGAGGCAGATGATTCACTGTGGCGACCTCTGAAGGGAACAGCCGAAAGGAAAAGAAGAAGATAACGATATATACCAAGAGCACTTGTCCAAAAACTAAATAAAAAAACCCACAGGTTTTCAGTTGTCATTTAAACACCCTCAGTGACTCAGCTGTGTGGATATTTAGGGGTACGTTTATTCCACCAGCTCAGACCAGAACAGAGCTGCTTGGTTTCCTTGTCCCCTGAAAGATGAACATTCATTTCATTTATTTATTAATGACCACACAACCAAGTTGGTGGAATTTGCTGTCGGTACAGCACTCAGCTCTGACAAAAGTTACAAAGGACATTAACAACACACATCATACAACAAAGACAGCACACATGAAAACAAATGATTACAAACATAATCCAGAACAATTACAGACATAACGGACAACAAAAAGACGGACAAGGCTGTAATGTACATTCAGTGCAAAGAGTCCAGAGTCCTGATGACTGTAGGGAAAAAAACTGTTCTTGAAACGGGATGTTCTGGTGGGTAGAGATCGATATCGCCTCCTAGAGGGCAGCGGTTGAAACAAATGATGGGCAGGGTGAGAGGGATCAGAGGTGATTTTTTTTTTTTTTGTGCTCTGCAGATTGAGCGTTTATGATAAATTGATTGGACTGATGGAAGGGGGGTGCCAATGATCCTGGATGATGTAGTGACAATGCGCTGTAGTTTTTTCTGTGAGTTGCTGTCTAGGCTGCCATACCAAACCGTTATGGATGAAGTGAGAGTGCTCTCAATGATGGAGGAGGAGATTTGTTTTCACACAACATACCAGGCAATCAGTGCCGGAGGATCAGAGAGAACACAGTGCAGTTCTGGGTGTGATAAGTGCTTTGAGGTAGGAGTGTGCAGGTCCGTTTCTGGCTCTGAACTCAGTGCAAACAGATACACGAAGCCAGTAGGGTGGCATGAGCCGAATCATCTGCAGCTTAATTTGACAAGGACCAATGAACTGATTGTGGAATTTAGGATCCAAAACTCCAGCGACTCCTGTTTCCTTCCACGGGCATCGATGTGGAAATGGGGGATTACAAATACCTACTGACAGTTAATTGGATCGGGTTAAGAACAGTACCGCACTTTACAAGAAGGGTCAGAGCGGTCTCTATTTTTTGAGAAGGTTGAGGTGGTTTAACATGTCGGACCTTACTCAGTATATTCTCCAAGTCTCTCGTGGCCGGCGCTGTCCTCGATGCTGTTGCTTGCTGGGGTCACAGCCCGCCAGCCCGGTACTGTCGTTGGGAAGGAACTGGACTGACGGGGAATGTTGTCCAAAATAAAGATGATTCTGAACAATACCTTTTGACCTGCTTCACAACCTGCTGATCAGCCACAGGATCATTTCAGTGAAAGCCTGATACCACCAAAATGTACCACTGAACTCATTCTGAACAATACCTTTGACCTGCTTCACAATGTGCTGATCAGCCACAGGATCAGTTCAGTGAGAGCCTAATATTACCGAAATGTACCACTGAACCACACAGAAAATCAGTGGTACCCCTGAACATTAAACTGTACAGAAACAACGTCCACTGTTCCACAGTTACATTCTACTGTGTATTATATTAATAAAACTCTCTATATACATATAATATGCAATTTTTCTTTATCTTTGTCTTATTCTTACTTTGTATGGGGCAACTGTGCACACAATTTCCACCAGGATCAATAAAGTGTTCTGATTGTGATGGGCTTCCGTCCATGATGAGCTATTTGATATGCACAGATCAAACCATGAACGTGTGCATCGGAGGATGGAAAAGAATGTGCAGCAATGGTATAAGAAGCGATGTGAGGATATGACATCACTGAGAGACGTAAAAGAGTCCGTCAGGATGGTTTGGGCCTTTTCTAACGACTCCCTGATGTTCCAATCAGAGATATAATATGAGACTTGGCCCGACCCCACTGTTTTGCATAGTCCTGTTTTGGGTATGGTCTCCCATTTTGTTCTGGAGAATTGATTGATACTGGTCCTACACCGCTCGAATTTGCCCCTCTGTTGTGGTAATCGGGTGCACTGAGATCAATAACCCCAACCGTGTTGAGTGCACTGGGATTCTGAACCCTCATTTCACCAAGTCCCTTTCTAATTGTGTTCAAATTATTTCCCTGGAATAAAAAATATTTATTTTGGGACAGTATATGCAACAACAACAACAACAACAACAAAAATTCCAGGCTGTTAACCCTTTCAGTTGATGCAGCAGATATGCTACACTGGTTAATAAAGGGTTAAACATTCTCACCTCAACTGTGTTAATGAATTGCTCTGAGATACTGAACATTTAGAAGTGTTCATGAAATACATTTCTATATGTCACTCTCTCTCTCTCTCTCTCTCTGTTTCTCATTGTATGTGTCTCTCTCTTTGTGTGTGTTTGTTTGTGTGTGTCTCTCTCTCTGTGTGTCTCTGTGTCTCTCTTTGTGTGTGTGTGTGTGTGTGTGTGTGTGTGTGTGTGTATAAAGTAGATATCACACTCACATTGAACTGTCACAGACACAGCCCATGTGTCTTTGCCCAACTTGTTGTCGGCGGTGCAGATGTACTGACCCTCGTGTTCTTTACAGACTCTGCTGATGAAGTAGGAGGAGGTTGTGGTGTTAAGCTGTCTTGGTGATGAGTTGTTGATGTTATTAAGGAGGAACCATTTGTAACGAGGGGTGGGGTTTCCTTGTGCTGAGCAGTTTATGGTCAGGCTTTCCCCAGTTGCTAATTCCAGATGATGGAAAGGCTTGGTTATGTTAGGTTTATCTGAAAGAGAGGAGAAGGGGGGGTGAGAGAAATCTCTCTCTCTCTCTGTCTCTCTCTGTCTCTCTCTCTGTCCCTCTCGATCCACACAGTGCTGTTACCTTTCATGTGATAAATATTGTGTTCAGTTAGCGCTCATGTTTATCAGAACCGGACCTTATGTACAGTGAGGGCTAACCTTGTGTTTGGTGTCGCTAGTGCTGATGCTAATCCTGATGCTAATCCTGATACTTACAGTGTACAGTGATGTTGAGAGGAAGTGATGATGAGCTTGAGATTCTGGTTCCAGATGTAGTTCCCTGTTTATGGTTCAGCACAGCGGTGCACTGATACTGTGTTCCATCGTCCTCACGCCTGGGTGTAACCGTCACTGTCGCAGTCTTGCTCACGCTATTCCTTTCAGATCCCAAGTCTGGGAAGGAGGTTTCGTTAAACAGTGTGAAAGTGGTGGTGTTCGTCTGATCCGTTCTGCTCCACTCCACACTGAGATCATGTCCACGGCCGACGTTTTCAATCTCACACTTGAGCTCCATTGGCTCCCCCTCTTTCCATACTTCAGACTCCGCGCGCAGTGTGATTCTGTCCGGGTCCTCTGTAAACACACCCACGTGCGCGCACACACAGAGTAAACACTTTACTTTAAATTAATAAAATTCTTCACTCACTGAGTGAAAGACCAGAGCGAGAACACTGAGGATTCTGATGACTGTGTAAATAATAATAAGGAACTCGGGTGTGATTAGATGATGGTACTCACTGTACATGATGAGGTTTATGTTGATGTAACATGCAGTATCACTTGATAAGTAACACTTGATTATGTCCTGCTCCTCCCAGTTTGTCAGACTGTTCACCTTCCACATCACACTCATCTCAGTTGATGTATGTGGTTGTGATTCTACCGACTCCCAGCCCAGTATGTACCGTCCCACAGGTTTATTGGTGACGGAACAGTTCAGTTCTGCCGGGTCTCCGTACTTCACCACCAGAGATTCTCTAGTGACCTTCATGTTGGTACATTTATCTGTTTAACACAATAACAAAACAAATCATGGTATTAAAGGTGCAGGCTACAGCTATTCAGTAATACATATATTTATATTTATTAATCTCCACATCAAAAGAAATACTGGGCAGTTTTGCGGGCAAATGGTGTGTCCTGTCCCCGTACTGTCCCTTTAAAAATCATCAGATAGTTTATTACAGCATCAAGTTCAAAGTTTGTGTTTCTTGAACAGTTTTGTGTTAGTTTAACATAAAATTAATTGTTCGAGAAGCGGCGAGCAGCAGCTCTCTGTGTTTATCCGATAAGGAAGGAAATGTGCAACGTTCGGCTCAGAATAATATCAGTGTGTTGAACCCTAGAATGCGTTCCCTCAATTTTACTAACGTGGAAGATTAACCCGGGAGAATTTGACCTGGATTGAAAGTTATTATTATTATTATTATTATTATTTTCCTTCCGGCGGTTCCCTTCAGGGGTCGCCACAGCGAATCATCTGCCTCCATCTCACCCTATCCTCTGCATCTTCTTCTCTTACACCAACTACCTTCATGCCCTCCTTCATCACATCCATAAATCTTCTCTTTGGTCTTCCTCTAGGCCTTCTGCCTGGTAGTTCCAGCCTCAGCATCCTACTACCAATATACTCACTATCCCTCCTCTGTACATGTCCAAACCATGTCTAATCTAGCCTCTCTGACTTTGTCTCCAAAACCTCTTGCATGTGCTGTCCCTCTGATGTGCTCATTCCTGATCCTATCCATCCTCATTACTCCCAAAGAGAACCTCAACATTTTGATCTCTGCTACCTCCCGCTCTGCCTCCTGTCTTTTCCCCAGAGCCACTGTTTCTAAACCATACAACATCGCTGGCCTCAACACCGTCTTGTACACTATTCCTTATCTTAGTTGCCCAAAGACTCCAATCTCATAGCTGTAGTAGGGTCGACTGGTCATAGACGAACATCGTGCAAAACATGAACAAACAAAACAACAAATAAAACAAATTGAAACGAACAAAGAAACAATTTAACATGCTACAGAAAATAAAATCTCACGCACAAACATTCTAAACATTAACTTAGGTACTGTACTGGAATAATAATTGAAAAAGACTAAAACGAGTGCTTTACAACAGTATATGCCATATGTTTATATTTTATCATCAATAAATATAACAGTAAAAATTGAAAAGTTTTTCTTAATCATTACTATATTGTAGTACATTAACACCGTATTCATGAGTAAGACTGTCTATAGAATGTGTTTAAGATGCATATTTTAGCACATGTAATAGCTCCACAGTATTTTACTTCCGGTTGCTCATTTGCGGCTGTAATATGATACATGGAGTTTTACTTCCGAGTACAGAACTCGTGGATTATCTTCATTCGTGGGAGGGGCTGGAAACGAACCCCCACGAATATCGAGGGCCTACTGTACGAAAAACAGTTCATCAGTTCATTTTCTGTAACCGCTTCATCCTAATTAGGGTCACGGGGAGACTGGTGCCCATCCCAGCCAACTCAGGGCGAGGGCAGAGTACACCCTGGACAGCTCGCCAGGCCATCGCAGGGCGGAAACACGCTGACGGCTTTGCAGCCTACTCTTGTAGAAAGTCAGCAATGGTTCTTTTACATGCCTCACACCATAGACAATGAGAGACATGGCCCGCCTTTGATAACCCAGTTAGCTGCACTGGGGGGGGGACAGTGACAGCTTTGTGGAGAGTGGGACTCGAACCCCCAACCTTTCGATCAGCGATCTGGTGCCTTATACCACTAGACCACCACTGCCCCCGAAAAACAGTGTACACACAAAGATAATAGAGACGGCGTCTTAACACCAGGATAACATGCAGTGAACTGTGAAGGAGGAGCACATTCAGTTTGTCGTTTGTAAACAATGGACGCAGCATCATGCAAAAGTAGCGTATTACGTCAGCGTACTACGTAAGTACGTCTCGTACTACAGAGAGCACGCTAAACTCAAAATTTGACAATTTTTTTTAAACGTAAAATCAAAAAATACATAAAACGAATGAACATAACGCGGGGAGTGTCTGTATTTCCGATGGGATTTTTTGTTTTATCTAACAAATATTTTGACGTACGAGTCCACCCTCTGAACGGATTAATTTCGTAAGTCAAGGTACCGCTGTACAACTCTTCACCTTTCATTTATGCTATTTTAAATAAAAATAAAGTACCTTCCACCTGGAGGAAAAACACCCAGGTTACACAACACACCTAAATGGTAACTGTGGGAGAAATTCTCCCGAAATGAGCCAGGGAGACAGCTGGCCTACACACCCATCAAGTCAAGTTAAACACTGAAACTACTGGGCATGTCAAGCCAGAGCCATGGTGCCAAGCGTATGAGTTACAAAACCATCTCGAAAACACCGGGAGGATTCCACCCTGGTAACCGTTAAGGGTTCACAAAGTGAATAAAGCTCAGAATCCTGATAATTTTTCATTTCCAGACATACAAATACATTGAGAACATGACACTTTCAATTCTAAATCAAAACATGGAGATACATATCATTAAATTTGTGTAATTTATTTATAGCAATGGAAGAAAAGTGAATCTTGGACTGTTAAAGATCACAGCGTCTGTTTCTTATTTACAAACGATCACCGATCACCGATCCTGACAGAATCTGAATAAATCAAAACCCCTCAGCGGACAAGTTTATAAATCGTTCCTGCTTTTGACTCGCACTCAAAGAATCTGATTTTGTTTGTTTTTTTTTGTTTGTTTGTCGGGAGTTGAATGGATCTGCACGTTTGTAAGAAACGTCACAACTCAACCTGAAAGCGTTCATTTTTAAACCCACACACAGAGAATTTCTCTTTCGATTTCAGTACATTGTCTCCAGATAACCAGGTTTCCTTCCTGTTGCACTTCGGATTGTACACAAATGATCCTGCTGAAAACGCCGCACTGATCCGCTTCCTTCCGAAAGGTGTTTGAGAGCCAATTACCTGAGCTGCCTAAATGACGGATGGATGACAGATGTTTGTTGGACAGATGTTGGACGGATGATGCATGGAGATGAGGTGAATGTTGGATGGATGGACGGACGGTAGACAGAGGTTGGATTTCCTGACTTTATTAAAATTTTTAAACCTCTGATTGCCCAAAAGCCTCAGATGACCTGCAGGGATTTTTCTTGTAAATCTGAAGGAACCTGATAAATCTCCATCATCCTGCTCAGGCTTTTAAAGAACATTGAAGATATTACAGGAGATGATCAAGCTTGGAATGAAGTAGCGGAGCTCATCCATGACTGGTGAAAGAACATCTCCAGGACCTTTCTCCGTGCTGGATTTCACTTTTTAACTGCTTGTAATTGGCCTGCGATGGCCTAGCGAGCGGTCCAGAGTGTACCTTGCCCTCACCTAGCGTTGGCCGAGATGATCGCCAATGTCCCCATCACCCTAATTAGCATGAAGCAGTTCAGAAAATGAATGACCATGAACATGTGTGATTGATCATCAAACAGTGAGTAAAAATTAAAAAAAAAAAACTTCCACAATTAAGTAGCTTTATACATATACACACACACACACACACACACACACACACACACACACACAGTGTCCTGCTCACCTTTCTGTGATTGCATATAAACTCCAACACACAGTACAGCCAGCAATGAAGAGAAAACACACACGTCCATTTCAAAGCACGAACACCAACGACTGTGAACTGAAGAAATGAAGTGAAAGTTTCGTTCATGACTCCTCCTGATAACTCTCCTGGAGCACATACACACACACACACACACACACACACACACACATACACACACACACACACACAAACACACACACACACATTCCAGCATACGCCCATACTCACCCCCCACACACACACACCCTCAGAAGGATGTCCAGGATTGAAGCCATTTCCTGTTATTGAGAATGGTGTGTGTGTGTGTGTGTGTGTGTGTGAGAAAGAGAGAGAGAGAGAGAGAAGTATTTATGTTCCGGTTTGTTTCCAGCTCTATCTAAGCTTTGGCAGTATGAACAGTAATCTGTATCGAGACAGTGAAATTAGGATGCCTCTGATGCACGGCGGGTAGAAGGCAGAGGCGGATCAGAAACGACGTGGAAACGCAGCAGAAATGACGGGAAGGCGCAGCAGATATAACGTGGAGATATGTGCCAGTCGTGGGCTGAGAGGTTTGCGGTTGGTGATTTTCTCCGTGGTAACGGTGATTCCCGAGAGATTCCCGAGAGAGTCTCAGGATGGAACACTCGGATGTGCTCTTGCGTCTGTGCAGTGATGAACAGTATGGGTTTCTGTACGTTCTCGCAGAAGGTGGAGCAAAAGTTTCAGAGGAATTTCCTACTGACTCTGTGATGCTTCTGGGGAACTTCAGATGATGAATGATGGGAACCAGTGCGTGTCAGATCAGTCTTTTAGATTTTTGTAAAATGTTAATCCCGAACACATCCGATTTGTACAAAAGCGTGTGACCATACGGGTCAGTGGTCAGCACTCACTACACCTTTAGATTTGAGACAGTGTGTTTCGGACACTTGGGGAACCGGACAGAGCTGATCACCATGTGGTGGCGAGTGGGACTCGCTGATCAGGACACTAGATTTCACTGGTACACTCAGAAGAACCTTCCAGCTTGCTTGAGAACATCTGGCAGTGGTTTTGCTGAGAGACCAATTTAAAGTGGCCCTCTGGTGAATTTGTATTACTGGCTCCTTAAAATGATCACGGATGACATCAGCGTTTCCATCAGGTAACGTGACCCCTTGCTTCTTGTCAAGTACACGCGAGTGTTGCTACATCACTGCCAAACTAGACCTGCGCAGTGGCCTGTAACCTTCTTCATTGGCCGTTCCAGCCGTGGTAGTGATGGGAATTCATTGTTTGGTCCTATTCGCTGGGGCTACGTGCAGCAGACACCCGTCTCAGATAAGACATTATCGGTCGGTGCTGAGCTGCGTGTTACCAGCAAAACTGGAGTCAAAGCTTACAGCTGCACAAACAAGCACAGGAATCACGGAAACCAACATCGGCACTGGGCCGGACCCTGAAAAGGCTTCCTTTTTGGACGCAGTTCAGTATCCTGTGAAGTCCACTTCAATCCGACCTGCTATCCACGTGACTTCCAGGCAGGACTGCTTGGCATGAAGCCCAAGTTTTTACATTTGAAACCAGACGCTGTTCCTACGGAATTCCTTCATAAAAGCTCGAAAGATGACGACGGATGGGAGCAGCTCCTCACCAAAAGGAACCGGTAAACGGTCCGAGGCTAAAGAACGCCGAGGGTTTTATCACCTATAACGTCGCTCATTGTATGTTTACTTACACTGGATGACCCGACCCAATGAGTTCGTGTCAACTCGAGAAAAAGAATATTCTGTATTGGTTCAGTGGCCGCTAGTAATCCACGCGATAAAACAGTTTAAACTCTGCTCCTGAGCTTCTGTCCTTGCTACCTTTCCACCTGGTCTCCTGAACACACAGTATGTCCATCTTCCTCCTCTGCATCATGTCAGCCAGCTCGCTGTCTTTTCCTGCCATAGTTCCATTTATTATATTTGCATTTTTTACATTTACACACTGATGATACTGTAAGGACGATTTTTTAACTTCAAGTCATACTGTATACTGAACCTTCACAAAACTTCTCATGTGTATCAACTGAGGTCTGAACGGACCAAGTTGAAGTCCTTCACTAAAACTTCTGTTTCAGTTAAGAAGGTAACGTTAGGACACACTGATGGACACCAGGGGTCCAGTGGAGGGAAGTCGACTTTTCTCACAGAAGGCTCTGCTGATTCATTAAAAACTGAGAAAGAGAAGCTGTGGAGATCTGAACGCTGAGGTGAGGGAATGTTTCCTGTTGCTCTGAAGTTCAATTCAGGGCTCAGGAGAGGAGCAACTGAGATCCATCACGAAAGCACCTGCAGAGGCCCCCGCGAGTGCCACATGTTTGCATTTTGTTTCAATCTACGGTCGTTTCAGAGGAACAAAAAAAGACAAAACGGTTGTAATTATACTGGAGCGTTTCATTTCTTCTTTAGCTGAGTGTTGGGGAATCCGTTTGAGTTATAGCGAGACACACATTCCACTTCCTGTCCTACTTCCACTTCCTCTTCCTGTTTTTGAACGTAGGCCGAGAGAGGAGAGAAATAAAAGTTGCAGGTTGTGTGGTTTTTTTTTTTTTTTTTTTTTTTTTTTTTTAATGATTCCAGCATAACCTGCTAAATTCAGACCAAAGACTCGTCCCCTTTGCCTCATGTGGTTGCCCCAAAGTGGTTTTTGTGTTATTTGTGCTTTATTAAAATCATAGATAAAAATTATACTGTATGCTCAACCAGTACTCGCCATGGTGAAAATGTGGCCGAGGATTATTGATGCTTGACGTAATCACGTGACATCATGTAGTGGGTTCTGAAAATCCTGAGTCCAGTGTGTACCGGTCTGGATCCGGTAGTGGCGCCATCGTGGAGGTTCAGCTCACACAAAACAAACAATACGTGTGAGATGTTAAAATTTCACAACAAACCTTCAGCATCTGATTTCAAGACCCAGGACCTTCTGATCTCACCTTGTTCAGGTGTCCAGTATCGGGGTTCCTGGTATGTCGCGCCCTATCAGAGTGAACGAAACCCGATCTCACCGACAGGGCGACGAGCCCAGCGTCCGCTGAGGGAATCAGATTGATCAACAAATCTTTTTACGTCTGAAATGAAACAGACACTGAGGTGATGGTTAAGATGATTTTATTGGCTGCGCTCATCTGGGTGGAGCCACAGCAGCTCAGATCAGCCGTTCAAAACTGTTTCATCAAGTTTTTATTTGCTTCATTTTAACTCACAAAGTTTGTTGATGAATATTCAACAAACAGAAAATTAAATATGAAATTTTATAACACACACATACGACTATCAATAAATTATGCATGTTCTCATCTTCTTCCGCTTAGTCCAGGGTCGGGTCGCGGGGGCAGCAACCTTAGCAAAGAGGTCCAGACATCCCTCTCCCGAGCCACTTCCTCCAACTCTCCCAGGGGGACACCGAGGCGGTCCCAGACAAGCCGAGAGACATAGTCCCTCCAGCGTGTTCTAGGTCGACCCCGGGGTCTCTTCCCGGTTGGACATGCCCGAAACACCACACCAGGGAGGCGTCCGGGGGGCATTCTGACCAGATGCCCAAGCCACCTCAACTGGCCCCTCTCAATGCGGAGGAGCAGCGGATCTACTCGAGCTCTCCCGGATGGCGGAGCTTCTCACCCTATCTCTAAGGGAGAACCCCGCCACCCGGCGAAGAAAGCTCATTTCAGCCGCTTGTATCCGTGATCTTGTTCTTTCGGTCATTACCCAAAGCTCGTGACCATAGGTGAGGGTTGGAACGTAGATCGACTGGTAAATTGAGAGCTTCGCCTTGCGGCTCAGCTCCTTTTTCACCACGACGGACCGGTACAGGCACCGCTTAACAGCAGAGGCTGCAGCGATCCGTCTGTCGTCTCTCGCTCCATCCTTCCCTCACTCGTAAACAAGACCCCAAGATACTTCAACTCCTCCACTTGGGGCAGGACCTCATCCCCGACCCAGAGGGTGCATTCCACCATTGTCCGACTGAGAACCATGGCCTCGGACTTGGAGGTACTGATCTTCATCCCGGCTGCTTCGCACTCAGCTGCGAATCGCTCCAATGAGAGCTGGAGGGCCCGACTTGATGAAGCCAAAAGGACAACATCATCCGCAAAAAGCAGAGACGATATCCGATGGCCACCGAACCAGAACCCCTCATCGCCTCGACTGCGCCTAGAAATTCTGTCCATAAAAATTATGAACAGAATCGGTGACAAAGGACAGCCTTGGCGGACTCCAACTCCCACCGGAAACAAATCCGAGCTGCTGTTACCAATACGGACCAAACTCTGGCTCCGGTGATACAGCGACCGAATAGCTCGTAGCAATGGATCCGGAACGCCGTACTCTCGGAGCACGCCCCACAAGATCTTTCGAGGGACACGGTCGAAAGCCTTCTCCAAATCCACAAAGCACATGTGGACAGATTGGGCAAACTCCCATGCCCCCTCCAGAATCCTGTGGAGCATATAGAGTTGGTCAAGAGTGCTGCGGCCAGGACGAAAACCACATTGTTCCTCCTGAATCCGAGGTTCGACTATCGGTCGGATCCTCCTCTCTAGTACCCCTGCATAGACTTTCCCAGGTAGGCTGAGGAGTGTTATTCCGCGCTAATTGGAACACACCCTCCGGTCCCCCTTCTTAAAAATTGGGACCACCACCCCAGTTTGCCAATCCAGAGGTACAGCCCCGATGACCACGCGATGTTGCAGAGACGTGTCAACCAAGACAGTCCTACAACATCCAGAGTCCTGAGATATTCCGGGCGGATCTCGTCCAACCCCGGAGCTCGACCACCGAGGACCTTTTTGACAACCTCAGTGACCTCCACTCCAGTGATGGGCGGACCCTCACCCGAACCCCCAGGGTCTTCCTCTTCCACGGAGGGCGTGTTGGTGGGATTGAGAAGGTCCTCAAAGTATTCCCTCCACCTCTCAACAACATCCCCAGTCAAGGTAAGCAGCTCCCCACCTCCACCGTAAACAGTGTTTGTGAAGAACTGCTTCCCCCTCCTGAGGCGTCGGATGGTGGCCCAGAACCTTTTGAGGCCAACCGATAATCACTCTCCAGGCCCTCACCGAACTCCTCCCACGCCCGAGATTTTGCATCTGCGACAGCCTCGGCTGCAGCACGTTTGTCCTGCCGGTACCTTTTGCTGCCTCAGGAGTCCCACAGGCTAATAAAACCCGATAGGCCTCCTTCTTCAGCTGGACGGCCCCTTCACCGCAGGTGTCCACCACCGGGTTCGGGATTACCGCCACGACAAGCACTGACGACCTTACGGCCACAGCTATGGGCTGCCGCCTCAGCAATGGAGGCACGAAACATGGCCCATTCAGATTCCATGTCCCCGCCTCCTCCGAACGTGGTTGTAGCTCTGCCGGAGGTGGGAGTTAAAGGCCTCTCGGACAGGGGGCTCCGCCAAACGTTCCCAGCAGACCCTGATTACACGCTTGGGCCTGCCAGGTCTGGAAGGCAACCTCCCACACCACGAAGCCAACTCACCACCAGGTAGTGATCGGTAGACAGCTCAGCTCCTCTCTTCACCCGAGTGTCCAGAACATATGGTCGCAAGTCCGATGACACGACTACAAAGTCAATCATCGAACTGCGACCTAGGGTGTCCTGGTGCCAAGTGCACTTATGGACACCCTTATGTTCGAACATGGTGTTCGTGATAGACAAACTATGACGAGCACAGAAGTCCAACAACGACACACCATTCGGATTCAGACTGGAGAGGCCGTACCTACCGATCACCCCCTTCCAGGTCACACTATCGTTGCCCACATGGGCATTGAAGTCTCCCAAGACAACGAGCGAGTCTCCCGAGGGAGCGTTCTCCAACACCCCCCCCAAAGACTCCAAAAAGGGTGGGTACTCTGAGCTGTCATTTGGTGCATAAGCACAAATAACAGTCAAGACCCGTCCCCCCACCCGAAGATGGAGGGAAGCTACCCTTTCGTCAACCGGGGAGAACCCCAACATTTGGGCACCGAGACGGGGGGCAACAAGAATACCCACACCGGCTCGCCGCCTCTCCCCATGAGCAACTCCAGAATAGAAGAAGGTCCAGCCTCTTTCGAGATGGATGGTTCCAGAGCCCAAGCTATGCGTTGAGGTGAGCCCGACTATATCTAGTCGGTATCTCTCCACCTCACGCACCAAATCAGGCTCCTTTCCCCCAGAGAGGTGACATTCCATGTCCCGAAGGTCAGAGTAAGCAGCCGAGGATCAGTCCGACAGAACCCATGCCTTTGGCTGCCACCCAACTCACACTGCACCCGACCCCGAAAACTCCTCCCACGGGTGGTGGGTCCATGGGAGGGCGGACCCATGTCTCCTTTTCGGGCTGGGCCCGGCCAGGCTCCATGGGCATAAGCCCGACCACCAGGCGCTCGCCTTCGAGCCCCTCCCCTGGGCCTGGCTCCAGGAGGGAACCCCGGTGACCAGCGTCCGGGCAAGGGAGACTGATTCCTGTGTTGTTTTCTCATGTCTTAGGGGTTTGTTTTGAATCGCACTTTGTCTGGACCTTCACCCCGGACCTGTTTGCCTTGGGTGACCCTACCAGGGGCATTTGCCCCCGACAACATAGCTCCTAGGATCATTAGGTCACGCAAACCCCTCCACCACGATAAGGTGGCGATTCGAGGAGGGGATTATTATATTATGCATGTTGATATGTAAAAAAACTCACAACACACTCACACACACCCCATGTACTAGTAGTTACACACACACACACACACACACACTCCATATGCAGTCACAAACAAACACACACACACACACACGCACGCACACACACCATAGAGTCACTCAAAATGAAATAAAATAAAATAATATACAATATCCATCTAAGATGCACGCTCTGATTCGTATATTCACATCTTCAAAAATATAATATATCAGTTCTCATGTTCTTCTTTTCCTTTCGGCTTTTCCCTTCAGGGGTCGCCACAGCAAACCGTCCGCTTCCATCTCACCCTGTCCTCTGTATCTTTTACTTTTACTCCAACTTCCTTCATGTCCTCCTTCACCACATCCATAAATCTCCTCTTTGGTCTTCCTCTAGGCCTTCTGCCTGGTAGTTCCAACCTCAGCATCCTACTACCAATATACTCACTATCCCTCCTCTGTACATGTCCAAACCATCTCAATCTAGCCTCTCTGACTTTGTCTCCAAAACTTCTAACATGTGCTGTCCCTCTGATGTGCTCATTCCTGATCCTATCCATCCTCGTTACTCCCAAAGAGAACCTCAACATTCTCATCTCTGCTACCTCCAGCTCTGCCTCCTGTCTTTTCCCCAGGGCCACTGTTTCTAAACCGTACAATATCGCTGGCCTCACCACCGTCTTCTACACTTTTCCTTTCATTCTTCCTTACACTCTCCTATCGCACATCACACCAGACACTTTTCTCCAACCATTCCAGCCTGCCTGCACACGCTTCTTCACCTCTTTTCCACACTCTCCATTGCTCTGGATTGTTGAGCCAAAGTACTTAAAATCCTCCATCAGTTCTCATGTTCACTGCCTGAAATAACCACGTCTGCTACAACAACCTGAGAATCACAACTCAACTGCTGTGTTCTCAGAATGAAACTTCAACACTGTGACTGAAACTTCAATACTGTGACCTTGGGATGACCTCTGTAGCCTTAGCTTTTTTCTTTTCTCAAGGTTCGGCACAGCGAATCATCGCATGTTTGATTTGGTTGATAGGTTTTTACGTCGGATGCCCTTTCTGACACAACCCTTTAGCGAGGGACAGAAACACGCTGACGACTTTGCAGCTCCTCTTTACGAAAGTCAGCAATGGTTCTTTTACCTGAACCTCTCACCATAGACAGTGACAGACATGGCCCGCCTTTGATAACCCAGTTAGTGCACTGGGGGGACAGTGACAACCTTGTGGAGAGTATCTTCACAAATACCTCTCTGACCTTAAAATGATCTCAATGACCCCTGAATGAACTCTATTTGAACTTGTTGTGACCTTAGGGTGACCTTTTTGCATTGGAATGACCATTCAGTCAAATCCCATGCTTTCAAAATAAGCTCTTTGAACTTAAAATGACCTGTGATTTCAGGGTGACCTTTGTGACCCAAGAATGACCTTTCTGTCCTCAGAAAGACCTCCATGACCTTAAAATGAACTCCTGACCACAGAATGAACTGCAACCTTATTATTAACCCTCATGACCCATGTGACCCTGCCACACTCTGGGATTAATCCCCCCCCCATTACTTCGGGTCAACCCTATTGACCTCAGAATAACCCCAACCCTACTTCTCTGCCCTTACATTGACCTTTGTGACCTCTTACTGACTCCAGAGTCCCTTGTGTCATGTTATGGTTCATACCCTGAGAAGCAAGCTGCCTCCTTTACACCCTCTGCTGCCCCCTGCTGCTCTCTCACAGATAATGCTGCTTTCCAATCCACTCAGGGTATGAACCATAACATGATATACGTGATACTGGGATTACAAAGGTAACTATGGGGTCAGTAACAGGTCACACAGGCCAATGTAAGAGGTAGGATTGGGGTCATTCTGAGGTCAATAGGGTTGACCCAAAGTAATTTCGTGGGTGGGGTGGTGGGGGGGGGGGGTGATCCCAGAGTGTGGTAGGGTCACATGGGTCATGAGGGTTCATAGTAAGGTTGCAGTTCATTCTGAGGTCATAGAGGTAATTCTGGGAACAGCATTCTGAGGACAGAAAGGTCACAAAGGAAACCCTGAATCACAGAGGTCATTTTAAGTTCAGAGAGCTTATTTTGAAAGCATGGGATTTGGCTGAGTGAAGTTCATTCCAATGCAAAATGGTCACCCTAAGGTCACAACGAGTTCAAACAGAGTTCATTGAGGGGTCACAAAGATCATTTTAAGGTCAGAGAGGTATTAGTGAAGACACTGTCTGTCTGTCTTCCTTTCGGCTTTTTCCCTTTTACTTGGGAGTCGCCACAGCGAATCATTTTGATTCGCACGTTTAATTTGGCAGAGGTTTTTACGTCGGATGCCCTTCCTGTCACAACCCTTTTAGCAAGGGACAGAAACACGCTGACGACTTTGAATCTCCTCTTTACGAAAGTCAGCAATGGTTCTTTTACATGAACCTCTCACCATAGACAGTGACAGACATGGCCCGCCTTTGATAACCCAGTTAGCCACACTGGGAGTGACAACCTTGTGGAGAGTGGGACTCGAACCGCCAACCTTTGGATCAGCGATCCAGCGCCCTATACCACTAGACCACCCCTGGTGAAGACACTCTAAACAAGGTTGTCTTTGTCCCCACAGTGCACTACCTGGGTTATCAAAGACGGGCCATGTCACTGTCTATGGTGAGAGGTTCATGTGAAAGAACCATCGCTGACCTTCGTAAAGAGGAGCTGCAAAGCCGTCAGCGTGTTTCTGTCCCTTGCTAAAAGGGTTGTATCAGGAAGAGCATCCGACGTAAAAACCTCTCAACCAAATCAAACATGCGAATCATTCACTGTGGCGACTCCTGAGAAAAGGAAAAAGCCGAAAGGAAATCATCATCACCATCAGCAAGTTTTTCATTTTCATTTTAATTTGTTACGATTTCCCCCGACTCTCTCCAGAGAATTGCACTTATCTTTCACCCCCAAATTTCCCATTTCTCTCTATATACATCTCTAGGGTGTAGTACGGTGCTGCGCCTTGATGAGTGCACCTCTTATTCAGGCTGAAAACGCAGTGCTTTGCTTGATTTCTGATCTTCGTGTGATGCAAATGAAACAGATAACAATTGTCTCAGTAATTAAATTTATCCCGTTACAATAATTTGCATGTCAGGTGTGCTCTGTTATCAAGTGCTGTCTGACTGTCCTCTGAGGAGGTGAGTGGGTGGGGTGGGGGTGAGGGACTGCTGGCTCTTCAGTTCTGAAATGTGAGGCGTGACATGAAAGTAATGCAGATCCCCCTTTGAGCGATGCCGGAAGCAGCTTGTGCGATGATGTAGAAGGGACACGAATTGCATCAGAGCCTCGGTGCGTCAGCAAGTCTGAGCCTGATTGATGGCACAGCCTCTCCTGTCTGGTGTTTCTTCTCGTGTTTTGATTGGCTGAAATTATCTATATGTGTATTGCTTGTTGGGCATCACTGTCCAGGGATGGGTTTTTTTTCTGTTCTTGGTGCCATGGCGCCATGTAAACAAATTGAAATTTGTGCATGTTCTACTTTGGGGAGCTGAAACGATGTTTTCTCAGGTGGATGCTAAACCTTGTGTTTTCTGCCTTTACTGAACTCCGTTATTCTTCTATGGGTTTATCGATAAAGTGTATTAACCTGTTAAAGAATATCAATCAGCTTCGATGGGTTTATTTCTCTTCTCCCAGAATGAACGAATGGGAAGATGGACGTCGCGTAGTCATGCTCATGCTTTTATTTCTGATGCACGGTCAGGCTCACTCATGTCTACGGTGCACACTTGACAGTCGTGGATCTGATAGACAGTCGCGCTCATAGCCGTATATCTGGTTTATGGATGAGCTTGTGTGTCTGGCTTACAAATGTCCTGACGCTCTGGGATCTGGTGCACAGTCGCGCTCATGTTTGTGTAGCCGATTTACAGTTTTACATACGATCATAAATTTGGTTTATGGTCACACCCACAATCCTGCCGAGTGCATGGTCACACTCAGGCTCATGTACCCGGTGCATGGCCGGGTGACATGGCATGGGTGTTTTGAGGCTTCGATCCTACCAAAAATCTGCCTCGGCCAAAGAACAAAATTTTGGTTTACGAGCTCTGCTGGGGAAATGGCTTTTCCGGGCCCATTAGCCTCATATTCTTTCGCATGTATTCCTTTGCGCTCCTCAAATGCCTCATGCAGTGTTTCTCAATTATTTTCTGTGATGCCCTCTATAGGAAGACAAAAATATATATATTTCATGCACCCCCCCAGTGCCCCGCACGTGCCTATAAATACTGTTTACTGCACTTCATATTGTTTGCTCTGTGCTGTTTCCCTATACCAAAAGGAACACAGTGAAAGCACCACTGCCACCTACTGTAGAGGGTGCGCAATTACAGTTAATTCTTGTACAGTATGGCAACAAATCATGTTCCCCAAGGTCAAACACGCTCCCTTGGCATCAACGCCTCACTATTTGAGAAACACTGGCCTTGTGTGAGCTCACCATGAGCCTTTCCTCGCAGCGTGTACATGCACAAAATTCTCCTCCTTCTCCTTCTCTGTTATGCACCCTCATGCCTGTCCATGTGACATCTTTGCCGCAGTCGATAATCACAAGGGTTAGTTGACTTATTGTTTATTCTTGTTTTATTATTATTTATTAATCATTATTATTAATGTTAATGTCCATGTATTATTATTATCATTATTTTGAAATATTTATTGTTTTTACATGTTTATCTTTAAGGTGAAATATACGTGTTTGTGCATTGTATGAGTTTGGGAGGGGGGGTGGAACGGATTAATTGGTTTTGTATTATTTCCGATATGAATTTTTGTTTAATCTAACGAACATTTTGACGTATGAGCTCACCCTCGGAACGGATTCATTTCCTAAGTCAAGGTACCACTGTACTTTTTGTTTTCTTGCTTGATGGAGGTTTGTGCTCCCAGAGTGCTTATAGTTTTTAGCTTATCATATGTAGAGAATTGTTATTATTAACACTTATGTCGACTGAGTTCTCATTATATATATAAGAATGTAGACCCTCCCATCGGGCAAAAATGAATAGAATTTTATTTTGTGATGTGATGAATAAAGAATTATTTATTTATGGATCTCTTTAAATGTAAAATTAAGGATTTTACAGAGTCTGTGATGAAAACCTTTCACCCTGAAACTCTCCTCAGTAAAGTACCTTCTGAAAGACTCCAACTTCTCCCCAGAACAACAGTCCTCAGAAGATCCAGGTAACATTTCTACATGACATCCCGAATAAATAGAAAGTTGACACACGGCGCTTTAGATCAATCTCGTCTTTATTATTTGAAACCCTCAGTGGTTGCCAAGTTTGAATTTATTGATCTGAGTATTTACAATATTTGAGTAAAAAGCTTTTAACTTGTGAAAACAGTGATCCTGGTCTACAGCATGATCTACAGTCTCAGTGTAACAAAAATAAACACATTATTACATTTAACAATCCACTGAGAAATAAAATACAGGAATAGAGAGAAACAACTGGAACTCGACACAGAGAAGGTTGTTGTATTGACAGAGTTGTTCGAGGTGATGTTCTTTCTGCTCAACTGGGAAGTGGGAACTGGTGAAGAACACGGGTAGCTGTGGTTTGTCTTTTGTTAGCGTGCTAGCGGTGAGTGTAGCGTAAGTTCTGTGAGGACTGTTCATGCTGGGACCGGGTCGCTTTTCTGCTTTAATATTATGCTTAAATTGGGAATATAAATACTGACTCATTTCTCTGAGCTACAGCTCCGAATTATTGGGCTGAATTCTTAACTTTTTTATTTTGAAAATCAAAAATTTAGAATAATGAAATTTATTTAGCTTTGGTCTGATTGCACAGGCGAGAACTTTAGCGGGATGTAGATTTGTTTTTAGTCCTCTGCGTTGTGGTCCATGTGGATGTTTTGTCTGTGGGATCTCAGCTGCCTCAGGATGTACTGAGCATGCGTGTGCGTCTATAATACAAGCAGATCACAGTGATCATCACCACCACAGCCATCAGCACCGCGACAGTGACCACACCCACAATGCGTGTCCAGTCTCTTGCTAAAAAAATTAAAAACAAGAAAAGACAAACATATAACATTGTCTGGATGGGAGCATATGTTGTTCTAGAACCTGAATATAGCTTTCTGCATTGACGGTGCCTTTCCAGATCTACAAGCTGCCCATGCCACACGCACTCATTCAACCCCATACCATCACAGATGCAGCTTCTGAACTGAGCGCTGGTAACAACTTGGCAATCAGTGCCGGAGGATCAGAGAGAACACAGTGCAGTTCAGGATGTGATAAGGGCTTTGAGGTAGGATGGTGCAGGTCCGTTTCTGGCTCTGAATTCAATGCGAGCAGCTACAGGAAGCCAGTAGGGTAGCGTAAGCAGAATCATCTGCAGCTTAATGTGATGAGGACCAAGGACCTGATTGTGGAATTTCGGATCCAAAACACCAGCGAGTCCTGTTTTCATCCACGGGCGTCAATATGGAAATGGAGGAGGATTACAGATACTGTACCTTGGACTTCATACTGACAGTTAATTGGACCGAGTTAAGAACAGTACCGCACTTTACAAGAAGGGTCAGAGCAGTCTCTATTTTTCGAGAAGGTTGAGGTGGTTTAACGCGTCGGACACTACTCAGGATATTCTATGAGTCTGTCGTGTCTGGTGCTGTCCTCTACTGTTGCATCCTGGGGTCACAGCCGAAAACAGAAAGAACAAACTTTTCTGCGAGCCCGGTACTGTCGTGGAGATGGAACTGGACTTTCTGACGGTGAATGGTGTCCAAAATAAAGACGATTCCGAACAATACCTTCGACCTGCTTCAGAACCTGCTGATCAGCCACAGGAGGTTCAGCGAGAGACTGATATCACCAAAATGTACCACTGAACCACACATCATCGGTACCTGTGAACATTCAGCTGTACAAACCCGTCCATACAGAACCAACATCCACTGTTCTACATTTACATTGTACTGTTTATTGTATTCATAAAATTCTACATATCCCTCACCGACTCCATTCATTTTCCACCTGATTATATATATATTGTGTGTGTATACTGTATATAAAATATGTAATTTTTCTTTATCGAGACTTTATCTTTGTCTCATTCTTACTCTGTATGGGGCAACTGTGCACACAATTTCCTCCAGGATCAATAAAGTGTTCTGATTGTGATGGTCCATGATAAGCTATTTGATATTCAAACCATAAACATGTACGTCAGAGGAAGGAAAAGAATGTGCAGCAATGGTATAAGAAGCGATGTGAGGATATGACATCACTGAGAGACGTAAAAGAGTCCTTCGGGATGGTTTGGGCCTTTTCTAATGACTCGCTGATGTTCCAATCAGAGATATAATATGAGACTTGGCCCGACCCCACTGTTTTGCACAGTCCTGTTTTGGGTATGGTCTCCCATTTTGTTTTGGAGAATTGATTGATACTGGTCCTATACCAGCCCCTCCGTTGTGGTAATCGGGTGCACTGAGATCAATAACCCCAACCGTGTTAAGTGCACTGAGATTCTGAACATTAAAACCTCAACTGTGTTAATGAAGTGCACTGAGACTTTAAACCTCATTTAACCAAGTCCCTTTCTAATTGTGTTCAAATTATTTCCCTGAAATAAAAAATGTTTATTTTGGGACAGTATATGCACCCCCCCCCCCCCCCGCCCCCCCGCAAAATTTGTAGTCTGTTAACCCTTTCACTTGATGCAGCAGATATGCTCCACTGGTTAATAAAGGGTTAAACATTCTCACCTCAACTGTGTTAATGAATTGCTCTGAGATTCTGAAAATTTTAATCATGACTGTGTGGAATCATTGCACTGAGATCCTGAACATTTAGAAGTGTTCATGAAATATATTTTTATCTCTCTCTCTCTCTCTGTGTGTGTGTGTGTGTGTGTGTGTGTGTGTGTGTGTGTGTGTGTGTGTCTATCTATCTGTGTCTGTCTGTATGTTCCATCTTCCGTCACTGATGCAGTCTTGCTTACGTTATTCCTTTCATATCCCAAGTCTGGAATTGAGGTTTTGTGAAACGCTGTGAAAGTGGTGGTGTTTTTCTGATCCGTTCTGCTCCATTCCGCACTGAGATCACGCACACGGCCGACATTTTTAATCTCACACTTGAGCTTCGTCTCATTCCCCTCTTTCCATACTTCAGACTCCGCGCGCAGTGTGATTCTGTCCGGGTCCTCTGTAAACACACCCACGTGCGCGCACACACACAGAGTAAACACTTTAGTTTAAATTAATAAAATTCTTCACTCACTGAGTGAAAGACCAGAGCGAGAACACTGAGGATTCTGATGACTGTGTAAATAATAATAAGGAACTCGGGTGTGATTAGATGATGGTACTCACTGTACATGATGAGGCTTATGTTGATGTGACATGCAGTATCACTTGATAAGTAACACTTGATTATGTCCTGCTCCTCCCAGTTTGTCAGACTGTTCACCTTCCACATCACACTCATCTCAGTTAATGTTTGTGGTTGTGATTCTACCGACTCCCAGCCCAGTATGTACCGTCCCACAGGTTTATTGGTGACGGAACAGTTCAGTTCTGCCGGGTCTCCGTACTTCACCACCAGAGATTCTCTAGTGACCTTCATGTTGGTACATTTATCTGTTTAACACAATAACAAAACAAATCATGGTATTAAAGGTGCAGGCTACAGCTATTCAGTAATACATATATTTATATTTATTAATCTCCACATCAAAAGAAATACTGGGCAGTTTTGCGGGCAAATGGTGTGTCCTGTCCCCGTACTGTCCCTTTAAAAATCATAGATATCGTCAAATTTGAGTTTAGCAAACAGTTTTGTGTTAGTTTAAGATAAAGTGAAGTGTTTGAGAAGTGGCGAGCAGCAGCTCTCTGTGTTTATCCGATAAGGAAGGAAATGTGCAACGGTGGGCTCAGAATAATATCAGTGTGTTGAACCCTAGAATGCGTTCCCTCAATTTTACTAACGTGGAAGATTAACCCGGGAGAATTTGACCTAAATTTCTTCTTCTTCTTCTTCATATATCCTGAGGATGTCGTTGGGGCGCCTTCATGGCGAGACTTGGGCTGATTTGGCCTGACAGAGCCCATCCCTCTCCAGGTCATAGAAACATGCTGACGGCTTTGCAGCCTACTCTCTACGAAAGTCAGCAATGGTTCTTTTACATGCCTCTCACCATAGACAGTGAGAAACATGGCCTGCCTTTGATCACCCAGTTAGCTGCACTGGGGGGGACAGTGACAACCTTGTGGGGACTTGAACCCCCACAACCTTAGGATCAGCGATCCTGCGCCTTAACCACTAGACCACCACTGCCCTTGACCTAAATTAAAAAATGAACAAAAAACATTTATTTTGAAAATACGCAATGAATATACAGTGGTACCTTGACTTACGAGTGTCTTTTCCATGGAACAATTTTCGATCCACCAAAAATCTGCCCCATCCAACCAGCAAAATTTTGATTTATGAGCTTTGTTGGGAAAATGTTTTTTCCAGGCCAATTAGCCTCGAAATTATCCTCAAATTCTTCCGCGTGTATTCCTGCACGCTCCAAAAACACCTTGTGCAGTGCTTCTCAATTATTTTCTGTGACGCCCCCTATAGGAAGAAAAAAAAGAACATTTCACACCTCCCCCAACACCCTGTGCACGAGTATAAATATTGTTTGCTGCACTTCATATCATTTGCTCAGTGCTTTTTCCCTGCACCATAGGGAAAACAGTGAGAGCGCTACTGACACCTACTGCAGAGGATGCGCAATTACACTTAATACTCATACAGACTAGCCATGAAATGTTACGAAATCAGCCAGGCCGCCGGTATTTACTAATTGTATATTTATATGTGCCATCGAGAATTGTTGTACTATTTGGTATAAAGTTCATCATAATGAATTGTACTGGTACAGACGCTCCCAGACTTACGTTTTTAATTGGTTCCGGATGACCGAACGTAAGTTGAAAGTGAACGTAAGTTGTTACAGTGACGTGTGACGTATGACACTCATACTGTATTTTACATCCATAAATACCATTACCGTATAAAACACACCTAAATTAATTATTATAAACATAACATTGTAAAATAATCTCAAATATATCAAATAATATCAACATTAATTTCAAATTAATTAAATTCAAGCAAAGTAATTTCAAATAGATAAATTTTAATCAAATTCACTCATGAAATATCAAATACAGTATCAAATATAACCTTTAACATTCTCTATGATGCGATCTTTCTGCTTGTAAATGGTTCCGATGGTCGACGAGTGATCACTTTACATGAAGCTGAGTCGACTTACTTTACATGACGCTTAAAACAACCAGTCAACGCTTACAATATGTGAGGCGCTCAATACCGAAAGTAGTTTACTTGCTGTGCTTGAAGGCGGGTTATACGGACTTCCGGTCGTTCAAGTGAGCAAGGGCGCTGTTGAACTCGTTTAGTACTCAGCCTGCACTGATGTGAATCACCAGCAGAGCGGAGAGTTCTCTTTCTTTTCTGGATTTGGGTTTTCATTCATTTTACAACTCTCTTTGATTAACTAAGTATTCATGGTAGATTGTGCCGATCTGAGCAGAGAGTTAATTCATCTCTCTGTATGAGACTTGCACCCATGCTAGTAGGCTTACGCTTCTGACCAACCATATTTCCTTAGGGTTACAAACTCTCCGCAAAACAGTGTAAACATAAAGATCACATAGACGACGTCTTAACACAAGGTTAACATGCTATAGAACTGATATATATATATTCTTCTGTCATCACCTGAAGAGAGGGGATGGTTTCACCACCCTTCGAAACAGATCTGTAGTGATAAATGGAGTTTCAATAGAAAGCCTTTGTCCTGTCCTTTTGTGTATATGTATATATATATATATATATATCTGAACTGGGAAGAAGGAGGGGCATGTTCAGTCTGTTGTCTGTTAACAATGGACGCAGCGTCATTGCGTCATTACGTCAGCGTACTATGTCGGTACGTCTAAACTCAAAATTTGACTTTTTTTTCTAAATGTAAAATCAAAAAAACATAAACAGATGAACGTAAGTCAGGTAGGGTCTGTATATCAAAGATTGGGACAGCGATGCAGATATAAAAACAGTATGTGGGATACATAGCTGAATCTGCAGGCAATACATCATATATATGATTCTGAAAACAATGTTGAACACATACAGGCACAGAACACAAACAAACACAAAACACAGCGTACAAACCCAAGATACAAACATAGAAGCACAAGACTCCACCTCTACTGACAAGAGTTCCACCAGGGGTGTGGTCCTGTGGAAAGGCAGAGCACACGTGCAGTGCATCACAAACATGTACATACGTCCTGGTCTGACAGCCATCGTAGTATTTACTCAGGGCCTACCTCGAGGTGGTGCGAGTTCAGCTTTGGGCAGAAGCTGTTTTTTTTTTTTTTTGGTTCCCTCACAAACACATTCATTCACACACCTACAGACACCCCCACCACCTCCTCACACACACCTACACACACCCCCCACACACACGCACCTACACCCCAACCACCACACCTGCCACACACACACACACACACCTACACAACCCCCACCCACTCACACTCTCTCTCTCTCTTTCACTCTCCCCTTCCTCTCCCCCTGTCTTACCTTCAACAAACTGTCATAAGTTGCTGACACAGCAATACTTTGAATCAAAAACAGGTGCCTATCAAAAACTCATTACCTGTTTTACTGTGTCTTACGTGTTTTACATATACAGCATACCAAATAACATAAACATTATTATAGCGTAACAGTATATTCGCCAGTCAATCAAATTAGACAACGGACATGTTACTTTGGACTTCTAGCCACACTTCTGAAGCCTTCTCTCGGATTCGTGTTTGTAATTGTTGTTCTTGCCGAATTCTGTATGCTTCCTTTGCCAGCTTGCCGCGGTACTGTTTAAGCTCCGGTGGAAAGTCTGTGCGAACACTCCTGCGAGTAGATTTCAAATGTTTGGCTGCCCTGAGAAAAGCTTCTCTTTCGTTTCCAAAAACTCCAATAATCAGTGTTGGGTTATCCGTCTGTTTTTTCAGTCTGTGTACGTTTCGTATCATCAACTTTCCGAATTGTTAATCCAGCAAAAGTTTGGTTTCTGAAAAGTCCCGCACGACTTTAGTAGTGTCCTCGCGATTTCTCTTACGGTCTTGTACACCATACAATAGTAGATTGATCTTTTGGCCATGAGCTTGACTTGAGAGAAGTACGCGCTTGTGATCCTCCATGTTGCTTTTCAGCTGTTTGATGTCATCGCGGTCCTTGTTTTGATCTTCTTTTAAGTCAGAAACATAAATTTCAAGACCGCTGACTTTTTCAGCTGGTTTCTGAACCAAGTGTTTAATATCCGCAAGACCGCGCATCATGGTGGTGTTCATGGCGGTGAGCATTTTAAAGAGGTCCTCGTTTGTTTTCGGCGCCATTTTGTCAGGAAGTTTGTTTCTCGCGCGGTAGTACCGAGTCCGACGTTATTTCACAACCAGCTCTCACAGCTGAACGTGTAAAACATTTTCGAATAGATTCTCGTTCTATGCCTCCAGACTTGTGTGTCAAAGTATAACTGAAAAGTTCAAGTCTTCATTCACAAAACCGTGAGCCCACTCTGATGCGCGGTCATTACCGGAAGAGCTGATGGTAAGCCAAAGTTAACCATTTCCTGACTTTATTAACCATCTGATTTCCAAAAAAGCCTCAGATGAGCTGCAGGGATTTTTCTTGTAAATCAGATGGAACCTGATAAATCTCCATCATCTTGGAGGCTTTTAAAGAACATTGAAGATATTACAGGAGATGATCGAGCTTGGAATGTAGTAGCAGAGCTCGTCCATGACTGGTGAAAGAACATCTCCAGGACCTTTCTCATTGCTGGATTTCACTTTTTAACTGCTTGTGATTAGACTGCGATGGCCTGGCAAGCAGTCCAGAGTGTACCTTACCCTCACCTAGAGTCAGCCAAGATGATTGTCAACGTCCCCATCACCCAAATTAGCACGAAGCAGTTCAGAAAATGAATGACGATAGTTAAGGAATAGTTAAGGAATAGTTAAGCACAGCACGGAGGAGTTAAGGAACACTCACAGAACTCACTTCGACTATAAATACAGGCGCGAAAGACAAAGAGACATTCATTTCTGACGCTGCAATGCCGAAACACAAGAGAAAGACAACTACCAAGAGGCCATGGTCTCCAACAGCGGAAAACCCAGTGGAAGAGCCTGTTCAAGAAGCCGAGGTCGACACCAAGTCAGATGTCGCTTCCATTGTTGGAGCTAATGTCGCCGCTGGCCCAAGCAAGAAGGCAAGAGTTTATATCAAACTCAACGACAATGAGGAACAGCTCATGGTGGAGTTCATCCAGGTGAACGAATGCCTTTACAACAAGAAGCTCCGATCCTGGATCGACAAACATCTGAAGGCCAAGCTCTGGGCTGATCAGGCGTCACATATGGAGAAGACTAACGACAAGCTGAAGCAGTGGTTTCAGAGTGTACGGACGAGGCTGGGAAAACAGACATTGGAAGTCGGGGCAAGCTAACATGAACATGTCTCAGAGGGACCAGTGGATCTATGACAGCTTTAGATTCCTATGTCCACACATTGTCGAGGTACAGAGGAGGAACGTTGTTTCTCTGAAGCCCAAGATACCTGCTGAAGCTGGCTCCGGCGGTTCCATGTCCACGACCACTGGAGAACCTCCACTGCCATCAAAGTCAGAGGGGGCAGAGGACATTGCACCTATTGGCCTCCAGCTGGCAGAAGAGGCAACACCCATCATCCCCCTTGCCACAACTCCTGTTACAACAGCATCCAGCTCCACCTTAACTCAGACCAGCTGTGGGAATGCAAAGTCTGGATCTGAAATGTCCACGCTTGACAACAGAGCAAGCAGGATTCTAGCAGCAGCCGAACAGCTGGTGAACCAGTGAAAGGAAGTGATGATGTCCGATGAATCAGAGAAGGCGAGTTTCACCAGTTAGGCGGCAGCTGTCCTGAAGAATCTCCTAAAACCTGTGTACAGACATGCAAAGCTAAAGATACAAGAACTGCTGAATGACTGTTTGGACAGAGTTGAAGCCTTGGAGATGCAGAAGCAGGAGCAACCACCTCCTACCCAGCAGTAGTCGTAGCAGCTCCAGCCTCAGCAGTATGCATAGCAACACCACCAGCAGCTTTCTCTGCATCATCAACCACCACCAGTAGCATCAGCAGCATTATTGGCAGCCCCCACCTGTTTGGTCTGTTTGGTCCACCCATGTCTGTTTGGGGACCTCAAGATGCAAGCTGGGCAACACAACAGTGCTCACAACAATCGACGTCATCTGCAGGAGAGCAACAACCACAACCCAGCAGACCAGTCATTTGCCCTCCGGTTACATGTACATCGACGCCTGCAACCACCCCTGCGGCTAGAGACACAAGTGGGAGTGAGCCCAGCCCGTCGAACATTTCCAGTGTGCTCAGACGGTGTTGTGATGACTTAGAGGACTCAAAGTCCACCAGTGAACTGTGACACTGTCGTGTTTTTGATTTCACTTCATCTTTTCTGTTTGTTAATGTTTAATATGTAGTCCAATTTTGAAGTTATAATCACTGTGGTTTTGAGTTCTGTGCATTTTTGTAGTTAGGAATGATTTACTGAAGGTGCAAATAATAGGAACATATTGGCAGAATGAGATTCCTTGGTCGAATCCACGTATTTATATGCGGAATCAGGAGCAAATCCTTTGATCTTTGGCAATTTTTCCGTATTGAAACGTGGTGACACCGGGTATTCCGCAGTCATTCCGTGCTGAATGTAAACATTCTGCTTTCATTCCGCGTGTTTCCACAATCATTCCAAAGGTCTTCCTTCTCAAATGGAGTAGTGCCGTAGTTATTCCTCGAGTGTTCCGTGCTTTTCGTGAATGATCCGTGAATTATCCGAAAGTCTTCCTTTGCAATCCATCGCTATTCTTACTTGTTCCGCAGTTAATCCGCACGCTTTTCCGTATTTATTCCCAAATTGTGCTGTAGTCTTTTCGTGCCTGTTCCGCACATGCCGTGAACGTTACGAAAGTATTCCGAATGTACAAGTTTCCATAGGATTTTGACCCATTTTCTGTGTAAAAATGCCGAAGCTCTTCTGTAGACTGCGTTCTGCACCTTTCTGCCATGATCATTGCATTCCGTGCTCCAGTGAAATGGGGGTATAAGTGTTTTTTTTTTTTTTTTTCTTTCCAACATCTGATTTCAAGACCTCCCACACCTCTGAAGAGCTGAACAGAGAAAAGGCTGGACTCCGAGGGAACAGAGCATCACGAGAACAAACCTGAGTTAATTCAGGGTGAAGATTGAATGAAACGGGTCCCACTTTGAAACTTTCCCTCCAGTAAGTTTATCCTTCATCACAGCCGCTGGTGTACCAGTTTAATACTAGTATTCTTTTAACTAGTTTGAAATATGACCTGAGCATAAGTTTCACTTTTATTCTTTTTCTGAACCCCTTAATCCCAATTAGGGTCATGGGGAGGCTGCCACCCGTTTCACTGACTCGGACAGCATGCTGAGCCATCGCAGGGCCGACACACATACAACCACACCCACTCACTCCTAGGGGTGATATGGAACAGCCAAGTAACCCACTGTGCATGTTTTTGGACTGCATGAGGAAACCGGAGAACCCGAAGGAAATCCACGCAAGCACGGGGAGAACATGCAAACTCCACAGAGAAATGCCCGAGCTGGGAATCGAACTCTGCTGTAAGGTACACATGCTGACGACGGCCCCTCCATGTCACCCTGTCACGGGTTGTCGGTATCAGTCAAACTCAGTGGAACTAATGCAGGAAATCTGGAGAGAACGACAAGGACTGTCTGCATTTTGGTGTTAAATCGGTACCACTGGACGTTCATAGTCACGCAACTGTCAACCTGGAGGACGCGGGTTCGAAATCAGGTTCATGGCTCCTTGGTCATTCATATCTGGGAGTCCATGAAAGGTAATTGTCTGAGATCTCGGAGAAGGGAGGGATCATGGGGTGGGTATCGCTCTCGGCCCCCGAGCAGTTAGTAAAGATGCTCGTGTTCTCCGTGGTTGGTGATGGTCATGGGGGGAGGTGCTACGTGATGGTGGGAATTAATTAACGCTGTTTCAGACGTGTCAGGGTGTCCTTGTCTCTGCTTATTTTAATGAGAAAGAACATCAAAAGAAGCTTCAATCGTCAAAACCTTTGGCTGAGTCCAACCCACAAGAGTCGCCGTTTGTTCAAGACGATTGCCCCACTTCGTCATTCACTCTGGGAACAGACTCCGGACCTTCTGATCTCACCTTGTTCAGGTGTCCAGTATCGGGGTTCCTGATATGTCGCGCCCTATCAGAGTGAAAGAACCCGGCACCGATCTCACCGACAGGCCGACGAGCCCAGCGTCTGCTGAGGGATTCAGATTGATGATCAAATCTTTTTACGTCTGAAATAAAACAGACTCTGAGGTGATTGTTGAGATGATTTTATTGGCTGCGCTCATCTGGGTGGAGTCACAGCAGCAGAGATCAGCCGTTCAAAACTGTTTTATCAAGTTTTTATTTGCTTCATTTTAACTCACAAAGATTATAGATGAATATTCAACAAACAGAAAATTAAATATGAAATTTTAAAACACACACATACGACTATCAATAAATTGTGTGTTGATATGTAAAAAAAACTCACAACACACTCACACACACGCCATCTACAGTCACACACACACACACACACACACACACCACATGTACAGTCACACACACACAAACACACACCCTATGTGATGGCTCTGTTCTTCGAATTCGAAGATAGTGAAGAGTTATTTCTCCTCGCCTGCGCGGAGTATTTTTGTATAGCGAGAGACAGTTCCCGCTGGCTGATCTCCGCTCTCTAGGTCCTGTCCACGGTGGCTCAGCTGGCTGAGACGGCTGTGGTAGTTACTAGACTGACAGAAACACGCTGACGGCTTTGCATCTCTTTACGAAAGTCAGCGATAAGTTCTTTTACATGAACCTCTCACCATAGACAGTGAGAGACATGGCCCACCTTTGATAACCCAGTTAGCTGCACTGGGGGGACAGTGACAACCATGTGGGGACTCGAACCCCCAACCTTAGGATCAGCGATCCTGCACCTTAACCACTAGACCACCACTGCCCTACACGCCATGTACAGTCTCACACACACACACACACAATTCATATACAGTCACACTCAAACACACACCCCATGTTTACACACACAAACACACACCATGTACAGTTACACACAAACACACACACACACTCACCATATACAGTCTCACACACACACACACACACCATATGCAGTCACACACACGGCTTGTACCAGCAGTGCATTCAATGCTCAGTTGGTTCAAACACAACATTTGTTGCTGTACTCTTAGTCCAGGGGTTAAAGGTCAAAGGTGAGTCCAAGCGTTCCACTGAGGGAACTGATCAGTTTCTCCATCCATCTGCAGTTGCTCCTGTCCCAGAGTCAGAATCACTCTGAAACGCAGACGCACTGGCTTCTACACACACACACACACACACGGTAAAATTATATAATATTTACTCATTTGAGCCTTTGAGAGTCACAAGGATACTGGAGCCTATCTCGGCTGATACCGACACCAGCTCACCAGATCATCCCAGGGCCAAAACAAACAAGCATCACACACATTCGCACACAAGAAGCAGCCATTTAGCCTAAAGTGCATGTCTTCGGACAGTAAGGGGCAACTAGATTCCCCTGAGGAAACCCATACAAGCATGGCGAGATCGGGACTCAAACGCAGAACCTTCTTGCTGTCAGGCGGATGTGAAAACCACTACGAATGATATAATATACAATATCCATCTAAGACGCGCTCTCTGATACGTACATTCACATCTTCAAAAATATAGAACATGATCAGTTCTCATGTTCACTGCATAAAATAACCACATCTCCTACAACCACCTGAGAATAACCTCAACTCAACCTCTTTGTCCTCAGAATGAAACTTCAATACTGTGACCTTGGGATGAACTCTGTAGCCTTAGCATGAGCTTTGTGTCCTCAGAATGAACCTCTGTAAACTCAAACCAAATCCCATGTCTTCACAACTACCTCTCTGACCTTAAAATGATCTCAGTGACCTCAGAATGAACTCTTTGTGAACTTATGGTGACCGTTTTGCCTTGGAATGACCTTCATTGCCAAATCCCATGCTTTCAAAATAAGCTCTCTGAACTTAAAACGATCTCTGTGACCTTGGGGTGACCTTTGTGACCCTAGAATGACCTTTCTGTCCACAGAATGCTGTTCCCACAATGAATTGCAACCTTAATATGACCCCCTCATGACCCTGCCATCCTGGGGATAATTTTGTTTTTCAAAATTACCTCCTGTCAAACCTATTGACCTCAGAATGACCCCAATCTTACCTCTCTGCCCTTACATTGACCTGTGTGACCTCTGAATGAGTTACCTTTATAACCCCAGAATCCCTTGTGTCATGTTATAGTTCATACCCTGAGTGGATTGGAAAGCAGCATTATCTGTGAGAGGGCAGCAGGGGGCAGCAGAGGGTTGTAAGGAGGCAGCTTGCTTCCTGTGGCTGCCTGCAGCCTCACACACATGTCCTAAGAGATAGAGATATAATAAAGTGATGAAAGAATGTCTGGAGAGTGTGATTTGTTTTGAAATGTAGACTTTTTTATTTATAATTTATGATGAGTCGTAGGAAGATTGTAAGTATGTGTTTCCTGTTTCAGTAAATTTGTGAAAAATGAAATGTACTTGGCAAAATCATGTTTACTTTGGGAACGGCAGCCAGGAAGAGGAAATCCGAAACAGGAAGTGGCGAAGTGTTAACCGCAGACACGATGATAACTGCAACATCAGGGTGAGACGGAGGAGCCTCTTTCGTGAAGTGCAAAGAGACATGGATGCCACGATCATTAAATACAGTTATAGGTTTAATGTGACCTACAAGACACACACACACATCACACACACACATCACATCAATGTTTTAATCTTCATGAACATGAGACATATTCTCCACTAGATATGTCACTCACTGGGCTGAACAGAGTTCAGAGAGACAGTGATGTCAGCGAGGGAGGAAATGGGGCGGGGTTCAGGAACACCCGAGGATGTGATTGGCTGATTGTTGGTGGAAATTGACTTGTACTGCAGCTCTGCATCTCTGAAGAGGAACATGAGCATCACCTCAGAGCTTAAAGTCACACAGACAAACAGAAACACTCCATTTCCCAGCATTCACTCACAATGCTGAAAATAGCGATGCATTGTGGGTACCGCCATCTTCATCTTGGTAAGGTGTTTCCATTTGGCTCGTTGTGACATCCACCATGTCCTCCAGCTGCAACAAATAACATTGTGATCTTCAGCACTCGAGTCATATTCAAATTCTGAATTACAAATAAAATCCCAATAAAATATCAGACTTTAAAACTTCGCTCTGGACGTCAGCTACATTCTCCCGCATGGCTAATTTACAATATCAACATTATTACACTGTGGTTCTTATCACCTGCTATGCAAATTACATGAAAATAAACAGTTTAAAACAATGACTTTATTGAACTTAATAACCTCTAACAGTTCATCGAGGTAGGATTTCACACCCAGTGTGTTTCTGCTGGAGGCTCCACCTGAAACAAAAACCATCATCATCATCTGTGTGTGCGTGTGTGTGTGTGTGTGTGTGTGTGTAAAACAGTGTGTACCATGCGTTTCCTGCTGTTCTTCCTGCAGCAGACTACTGTTCTGCTCTGCCTGGCCACAGGGGGCGCTGTCTCCCAGAACTGAGAAATCTATCAGGTGATAAGACTTCACAGGACTCACTGGTGGAACACCAATCAGAAACAATTAATAAGCGGTACTGAACTGAGTGGCCAATCAGAATGCATCCTGGTGTCAGCCAATGAACAGCCACCAACGAGTCCAAATCAGCCAATCAGAAGAGAGTTTTATAATGTCTACCTAGAGCTGTGTCTGGCTCAGCTTGTGGTTTTGGTGTTTTTTCTCTGAACAGAGTCATCACATGTGTGAGTTCATCACTCCAACGCAGGATCTCAGCTACACATACACACACACACACACACACACACATACACACACACACACATACACACAGAGTGATTCAGAGTTTCAGCAGTAGGAAACTCATGACTCTGATCGTGTGTGCGTGTGTGTGTGAGAGTGATAATGATGATGATAACCTAAAGCATCATCATTATACCCAACGTCACTGGCCAATCGGAAGAGGCTTGATCTCAGCCTATCAGAGCGCTCATACAGCTCCTACACACACACACACACACACAAATTATGGCCTTGTTGATTTGCTCTTCCAGTAAAGAAAGTGTAAAAAGTGAATCAGCTGTACAGCACATCATTGCCTTCTTACACACACACACACACACACACACACACACACACACACACCTGCATTTCTGGGGTATGTTGTAGATGTTGGTTCAAGAGAAGTTTAAATTGCGCTGTGCATTTCTCCACTTCCTTAAGTGTACTCACACGTCTATTCTCTTTCTCAATCTTCTCTTGCTCCTATCACACACACACACACACACACACACAGATTCAGTACATTAAATGAAATGTTTTAATCTTCATGAAGATGAGACATGTCATACTCTCCACTAGACATTGCACTCACTGTACACACACGTACACACACACACACACACACACTAATATATATATTAGAGCTGTGCAATAAAACCGGTTTATCGGTTTAAACTGGTTCGAACATGCAAACAATACGTATTGCGACACTCTGAAGCAAAACTTTTCTTTTGACATGCGTTCGTAAAACTTCGGCTATTCCCGCTAATAGAACCCGAAGTAATGCTTTCCTTGAAAACAAAATGCCGACCGGAAAGTTCCCGGCATGTAATCCTGACACAATCGTGTTTCCGTCCTCGTATCTAAAGTTGTTCAGTGTGTGGAGAGCCCGATATAATAAGAGCCATTCTGTGATTGGGCAGTGCGGATGTCACGAAAGCCTTCAGCCAATAGAATTTGTTTTTATACAGGATACGGAAATTCCCGCTAAAACAAAACCACGGTTCATGTTGCTAATTGCTCAGAAATTTACTGACCTACTGCATCTAGATTTTCACGGAACCATTTATTTTAAAATGAGCAAAAGAGGGAAGCGGTCCCATGAACCTGATCTCCACTAAGGCACATTAATAAGGCAGGATTTTTTTTTTTTTTTTGCTTAACGAAGCAATAATATCTATGTCGACTCTGAAAAAAATACAACACAACTTGCAGACTCAGCCTCAGGCTCAACATGCTCCAAATCGGTCCAGATTCTTATAAACTACATTCCACTTCCCTCCAGCATAATGATAATATTAATGTGATTTATATGATAAACAATAATGCAGCCATGAGGGGGGGCACAAACCAGTGTCTCTCCCGCACACCGGTCCCAAGCCCGGATAAATGCAGAGGTTTGTGTCAGGAAGGGCATCCGGCGTAAAACAAATGCCAAATATGTGAATCACAAGAAAAAAAATGACATACCGGATCGGTCAAGGCCCGGGTGAACAACGACCGCCATCAGTGCTGTTAACCAACAGGGTGCTGGTGGAAATTGGACTACTGTTGGTCGAAGACGTCAAAGAAGGAGAGGCGGGAGGCGTGTCCGTAGGCAGAGAAAGAAGAGGAAAGGCATGAGTCTAGGACTGAAAGTAGGGACTTTGAATGTTGGAACTATGGCAGGAAAAGGTAGAGAGCTGGCTGACATGATGCAGAGGAGGAAGGTGGACATACTGTGTGTTCAGGAGACCGGGTGGAAAGGCAGCAAGGAAGGAAGCTTAGGAGCAGGGTTTAAGCTGTTTTATCATGGTGTGGATGGGAAGAGAAATGGAGGACGAGTCATCTTGAAGGAGGAGTTTGTCATGAATGTTCGAGAAGTGAAGAGTGTCAGACAGAGTGATGAGTCTCAAGTTAGAACTTGAAGGTGTGATGTTCAATGTTGTTAGTGCTTATGCCCCACAGGCAGGATGTGAGCGAGAAGAGAAGGAGAAATTCTGAAGTGAGTTAGATGAAGTGATGCAGAGTATCCCCAGAGGTGAAAGAGTGGTCATTGGGGCAGACTTCAATGGACATGTTGGTGCAGGAAACAGAGGGGACGAGGAAGTGATGGGTAGGTTTGGTATCCAGGACAGGAATGCAGAAGGACAGATGTTGGTAGATTTTGCAAAAAGGATGGAAATGGCTGAGGTGAATACTTTCTTCCGGAAGAGAGAGGAGCATAGGGTGACTTATAAAAGTGGAGGCAGGAGCACACAGGTAGACTACATCTTGTGCAGGCGATGTAATTTGAAGGAAGTCAGTGATAGCGGGTGAGAGTGTTGCCAAACAGCATAGGATCGTGGTGTGCAGGATGATGCTGATGGTGAGGAAGGTGAAGAAGGCAAATGTTGAGCAGAAGACAAAGTGGTGGAAGCTGAAAAAGGGAGAGTGTCGGGTTGTCTTCAAGGAGGAGTTGAAACAGGCTTTGGGTGGTCAGGAAGTGCTTCCAGATGGCTGGACAACTCCAGCTAATGTGATCAGGGAGACAGTAAGGAGAGTACTCTGTGTGTCCTCTGGAAGGAAAGTAGATAAGGAGACTTGGTGGTGGAATGAGGTCGTGCAGGAGTGTGTACAAAGGAAGAGGTTAGCTAAGAAGAAGTGGGACATTGAGAGAACCGAAGAGAGTAAACAGGAGTACAGGGAGACACAGCGTAAGGCAAAGGTAGCGGTGTCAAAGGTCAAACAGAGGGCGTATGATGACTTGTATGCTCGGTTGGAAAGTAAAGAGGGAGAAAATGATTTATACAGGTTGGCACAGCAGAGAAATAGAGATGGACGTGCAGCAAGTTAGATTGATAAAGGACAGAGAAGGAAATGTATTGACTGATGACAGGAGTGTGCTGGGAAGATGGAAAGAGTACTTTGAAAAGCTGATGAATGAGGAAAATGAGAGAGAGAAAAAAGAGCAGAAGAGGTGACTGTTAAGGACCAGGAAGTAGCAAAGATTAGTAAGGGTGAAGTGAGGAGGGCATTGAAGAGGATGAAGAATGGAAAGGCAGTTGGTCCTGATGACATACCGGTGGAGGTATAGAAGTGTCTTGGAATTTTAGAGGATGCCAGAGGAATGGAGAGGCGATGTGCAGAGTTGTGGCAACTACAGAGGGATAAAGTTGATGAGCCATACGATGAAGTTATGGGAAAGAATAGTAGAAGCTAGACTAAGGGCAGAAGTCAACATTTGTGAATAACAGTTTGGTTTCATGCCAAGAAAGAGCACCACAGATGCAGTGTTTGCCTTGAGGGTGTTAATGGAGAAGTACAGAGAAGGTCAGATGGAGCTGCATTGTGCCTTTGTGGATCTGGAGAAAGCATATGACAGGGTGCCGAGAGAGGAACTGTTGTATTGCATGAGGAAGTCTGGAGTGGCAGAGAAGTATGTTAGAGTGGTGCAGGACATGTATGACAGATGTAAGACAGTAGTGAGGTGTGTTGTTGGTGTGACAGAAGAGTTCAAGGTGGAGGTGGGACTGCATCAAGGGTCAGCTATCAGCCCCTTCTTGTTTGCTATGGTGATGGACAGGCTGACAGACGAGGTTAGGCAAGATTCCCCATGAACTATGATGTTTGCAGATGACATTGTGATCTGTAGTGAGAGCAGAGAACAAGTGGAGGAAAATCTAGAGAGGTGGAGGTATGCCCTGGAAAGGAGGGGAATGAAGGTTAGCCTCAGTAAGACAGAATACATGTGCATGAATGACAAGGACCCAACAGGAACGGTGAGATTACAGGGAGCAGAGATAAGGAAGGTGGAGGATTTTAAGTACTTAGGCTCAACAATCCAGAGCAATGGAGAGTGTGGAAAAGAGGTGAAGAAGCGTGTTCAGGCAGGATGGAATGGTTGGAAAAAAGTATCAGGTGTGATGTGTGATAGGAGGGTATCAGCAAGAATGAAAGGAAAAGTGTACAAGACGGTGTTGAGGCCAGCGATGTTGTATGATTTACAAACAGTGGCCCTGGAGAAAAGACAGGAGGCAGAGTTGGAGGTAGCAGAGATGAAAATGTTGAGGTTCTCTTTGGGAGTAACGAGGATGGATAGGATCAGCAATGAGCACATCAGAGGGACAGCACATGTAAGACGCTTTGGAGACAAAGTCAGCGAGGCTAGATTGAGATGGTTTGGACATGTACAGAGGAGGGATAGTGAGTATATTGGTAGTAGGATGCTGAGGCTGGAACTACCAGGCAGAAGGCCCAGAGGAACACCAAAGAGACGATTCATGGATGTGGTGAAGGAAGACATGAAGGTCGTTGGTGTAAGAGAAGAAGATGCAAAGGATAGGGTGAGATGGAGGCAGATGATTCGCTGTGGCGACCCCTGAAGGGAAAAACCGAAAGGAAAAGAAGAAGATATGATAACAATATTGCACAGTATTGTAAAGTTCTAAATTTGACAGACTTTCCTGAGTCGTCAATGTCACTGTGTTATACTACTGATAATTTGATGATGATGCTTCTCTGAGGCACTATATTTTAGTGAAGTGCGCACCTGAGTGTGGTGCGCGCGTGTCTGTATGTCTGTGTATTTATATTTTATTTGCATTATTTTTGAATGTTTAATTGCTATTATAAGCATTTATAGCATTGAATATGTATGTATTGATATTATATACACACATAGATGTACATATACATCATTTAGGGGGTGGGGGGATTGATACTACTTCACGGAATTCGGTGGTCGCACGGGGGATCTCGGTCCCAATTAACCATATTAAGTGAGGGATCCCTATGGCGACCCACCATGAAGGATAACGCCCTGGTTATCATCTTCTTCATGGAGGTTTTCTTGGCAGGATTAGTGCAGAGGTTTGCCTTTGCCTTCTGCACGATGTGAATCTACGCGCAATTAAGAACGGCCAATTAACCTACTGCGCATGTCTTTGGATTGTGGGAGGAAACCCACACAAGCACGGGGAGAACATGCAAACGCCACACAGAAACGCCCAGGCCGGGACTTGAACCCAGGCCTTATTGCTGTGAGGCTGACATTCTAAGCACTACGCCATATATATATATATATATATATATGAATGAGTCATAGTAAGGAAAGTTAATAATTGATGAGAATTTTTAAAAACGCTTAACATTTTTATGAATCTCCAAACACAGAGCACTGCCTTGTTTACACTGAGCCCTGGATTGAGGTTTTAACATCTGTGAAGGTTACCCAGCTGTGTTTGTATGTGATGGAAATATGGCTCGAAACATCGCTCTGTACGTTTAGAAATCAACAGCATGAGAGCTATGAGGTGGAAATGCAGTAAAATTGACACGAAGTTCGAGCACCCCTGTCTGAACCAAATGGGTCCACTCACCCCGCTGCACCTCTGACACTGGGGAACATTTTAACCATTTAGTGACTAGAATCAGTGCACACCTTGTAAATGATGTACTACATCAGCAATAACGCAACAAAATACAGACAACCACACATCTGTGTGTGCACACGGGTACTTGTTCCAACAGGAAGTTGCTTTCACATTTGTATGGAAGTGACCAAAATTGTGTTAAAACCCCTAATTAAAGGGTCCAGAATAGAAATCAGTGTTTATACACACACCCCCCACACACACACACACACACCTCTTGTAGCGTACTCTTTATCAGTGCATTAGCCATCTGCAGGTCTTCCTGACGGCCACTCTTCAGTAGTCGTGACAACAGCTGGTAACATATAAACTGAATGTCAGGATATACACTGTGTAAACAATCAGATCAGATCATGTGACCTGTTCATCCAAATTTCATAAAGTCGTTCCACTTACCTTCGATTTATCTTCATCATCAAAAACAGACACTTCCTGTCGTGGAGACGGCGGCGGAATTGCGATTGTGTCAGGAAGTTCAGGGTCTTTTTTCACAATTCCTTTAAAGTTGCAAAATAAAATGTGCTCAGGTCCGAGTTGAGAAAGTTAACGATGAACCACAATGTCACTGTTCGTTTCTCAGTTTCACTCGAAATCACAGAGAGAAGCCTTCAGTACACACTGGTGTCTAGGCACTTCAGCACTTCATCTTAATATATGTATTTCCAGTGAAAAGCATTTAGATGTGAGAAAGTGTGAGGTGGTGTGAGAGGGCGTGAGGTGGCATGAGAGGATGTGAGGTGGTGTGAGAGGATGTGAGAGGACGTGAAGTGGCGTGAGAGGACGTGAGAGCGCGAGAGATGGTGTGAGGTGGTATGAGATGGTCTGAGAGGACGTGAGAGGGCGAGAGATGGTGTGAGAGGACGTGAGGTGGCGTGAGAAGACGTGAGGTGGCGTGAGAGGACGTGAGGTGGCGTGAGGTGGCGTGAGAGGATGTGGGAGGAGGTGGTGTGAGAGGGCGCGAGAGGACGTGAGGTGGTGTGAGAGGACATGAGAGGGCGAGAAATGGTGTGAGAGGACGTGAGGTGGTGTGAGAGGATGTGGGAGGACGTGAGGTGGTGTGCGAGGACGTGAGGTGGTGTGGGAGGACGTGAGGTGCTGTGGGAGGGCGCGAGAAGGGGTGAGGTGGTGTGAGGTGGCGTGAGAGGGCATGAGAGGGTGTGAGGTAGTGTGAGAAGGCGTGAGGATGTGGGAGGAGGTGGTGTGAGAGGGTGCGAGAGGCCATGAGGTGGTGTGAGAGGACATGAGGTGGTGTGAGAGGATGTGGGAGGATGTGAGGTGGTGTGGGAGGGCGTGAGGTGGTGTGGGAGGGCGTGAGGTGGCGTGGGAGGGCGTGAGGTGGCGTGGGAGGGCGTGAGGTGGCGTGGGAGGGCGTGAGGTGGTGTGAGAGGACGTGAGGTGGTGTGAGAGCATCTGGGAGGATGTGAGGTGGTGTGGGAGGACGTGAGGTGGTGTGGGAGGGTGTGAGAGAACGTGAGGTGGTGTGAGGATATGAGAGGACGTGGGGTGGTGTGAGGATGTGAGAGGACGTGGGGTGGTGTGAGAGGACGTGAGGTTGTGTGAGAGGACGTGAGGTCGTGTGAGAGGATGTGGGAGGAGGTTGTGTGAGAGGGCGTGAGAGGACGTGAGGTGGTGTGAGAGGACATGAGAGGGCGAGAAATGGTGTGAGAGGACGTGAGGTGGTGTGAGAGGATGTGGGAGGACGTGAGGTGGTATGGGAGGATGTGAGGTGGTGTGGGAGGGCGTGAGAAGGCGTGAGGCGGTGTGAGAGGGCGTGAGGTGGTGTGAGAGGGCATGCGAGGAAGTGGTGTGAGAGGGCATTCGAGGAGGTGATTTGAGAGGGCGTGAGAGGACGTGAGGTGGTGTGAGACGATATGGGAGGAGGTGAGGTGGTGGGGGAGGATGGGAGGGGGTGTGGAAGGGCGTGAGAGGGGGTGAGGTGGTGTGAGGGTGTGAGAGGGCGTGAGAGGGCGTGAGGTGGCGTGAGAGGGCGTGAGGTGGCGTGAGAGGGCGTGAGAGGATGTGGGAGGAGGTGGTGTGAGAGGACATGAGAGGGCGAGAAATGGTGTGAGAGGATGTGAGGTGGTGTGGGAGGATGTGAGGTGGTGTGAGAGGACGTGAGGTGGTGTGGGAGGACGTGAGAGGATGTGAGGTGGTGTGGGAGGCCATGAGAGGACGTGAGGTAGTGTGAGAAGGCGTGAGGATGTGGGAGGAGGTGGTGTGAGAGGGTGCGAGAGGACATGAGGTGGTGTGAGAGGATATGGGAGGATGTGAGGTGGTGTGGGAGGGCGGGAGGTGGTGGGGGAGGGCGTGATGTGGCGTGGGAGGGCGTGAGGTGGCGTGGGAGGGCGTGAGGTGGGGTGGGAGGGGGTGAGGTGGCGTTAGAGGACATGAGAGGGCGAGAAATGGTGTGAGAGGACGTGAGGTGGTGGGAGAGGATGTGGGAGGATGTGAGGTGGGGCGGGAGGACGTGAGGTGGCGAGGGAAGGAGAGAGAGAACGTGAGGTGGTGTGAGGATATGAGACGACGTGGGGTGGTGTGAGGATGTGAGAGGACGTGAGGTTGTGTGAGAGGACGTGAGGTCGTGTGAGAGGATGTGGGAGGAGGTTGTGTGAGAGGGCGTGAGAGGACGTGAGGTGATGTGAGAGGACATGAGAGGGCGAGAAATGGTGTGAGAGGACGTGAGGTGGTGTGAGAGGATGTGAGGTGGTGTGGGAGGGCGTGAGAGGGCGTGAGGCGGTGTGAGAGGGCGTGAGGTGGTGTGAGAGGGCATGCGAGGAGGTGGTGTGAGAGGGCATGCGAGGAGGTGATTTGAGAGGGCGTGAGAGGACGTGAGGTGGTGTGAGACGATATGGGAGGACGTGAGGTGGTGTGGGAGGATGTGAGGTGGTGTGGAAGGGCGTGAGAGGGCGTGAGGTGGTGTGAGGGTGTGAGAGGGCATGAGGTGGTGTGAGAGGGCGTGAGGTGGCGTGAGAGGGCGTGAGGTGGCGTGAGAGGGCGTGAGGTGGAGTGAGAGGATGTGGGAGGAGGTGGTGTGAGAGGACATGAGCGGGCGAGAAATGGTGTGAGAGGATGTGAGGTGGTGTGAGACGATGTGGAAAGACGTGAGGTGGTGTGGGAGGGCGTGAGGTGGTGTGGGAGGACGTGAGAGGATGTGAGGTGGTGTGGGAGGGCATGAGAGGACGTGAGGTGGTGTGAGAGGACGTGAGAGGACATGAGGTGGTGTGAGAGGACGTGAGGTGGTGTGAGAGGACGTGAGGTGGTGTGAGAGGACGTGAGAGGACGAGAAATGGTGTGAGAGGACGTGAGGTGGTGTGAAACGATGTGGGAGGATGTGTGGTGGTGTGGGAGGATGTGAGGTGGTGTGGGAGGACGTGAGGTGGTGTGGGAGGGCGTGAGGTGGTGTGGGAGGGCGTGAGAGGACGTGAGGTGGTGTGAGAGGACGTGAGGTGGTGTGAGAGGACGTGAGGTGGTGGTGAGAGGATGTGGGAGGAGGTTGTGTGAGAGGGCCCGAGAGGACGTGAGGTGGTGTGAGAGGACATGAGGTGATGTGAGAGGACATGAGAGGGCGAGAAATGGTGTGAGAGAACGTGAGGTGGTGTGAGACGATGTGGGAGGACGTGATGTGGTGTGGAAGGATGTGAGGTGGTGTGAGAGGACGTGAGGTGGTGAGAGAGGACGTGAGATGGTGTGAGAGGGTGCGAGATGGTGTGCGAGGACGTGAGATGGTGAGAGAGGACGTGAAATGGTGTGATAGGGTGCGAGATGGTGTGCGAGGACGTGAGATGGTGAGAGAGGACGTGAGATGGTGTGAGAGGACGCGAGACGGTGTGAGAGGACGTGAGATGGTGTGAGAGGACGCGAGACGGTGTGAGAGGACATGAGATGGTGTGCCAGGATGTGAGAGGGCATGAGATAGTCTGAGAGGATGTAAGATTATGTGGGAGAAATTGAGATAATGAGAAAAGACAAGAGATGGTGTGAGATGATATAAGCTGGTATAAGATAATGTCAGAAGATGTGATAGCGTATGAGAATATGCGAGAGGAAGTGAGAGAGTATGAGATAATGTGAGAGGGATTTGGGAGAAAGTGAGAGGTTACGAGATTATGCGAGATGATATTCGAAGACAGGAGATGTGACTCTTTCTGTGGTTTTATTCTACTTGTGTTCTTCACCTTGTTTCTTTAACATGCTGTACGCTTTCTGCACCTTTGGCTCATCCTTTAACCACAGAGTCCAACTGTACAGAATCTCCGTCACTCGTTGCTTCACCTGTTCCGGGCTCCCCACGCCCAGATACTACACACACACACACACACACACACACACACACACACGGAGCAAAAGTGAGTGAATGAGTGAATATGTGTGTGAGTGAGCGAGCAAGAAAGAGAGAGAGAGAGAGAGAGAGAGAGAGAGAGAGAGCATGATAATGTGATTGCACACTCCTGACAGTGATTGAAAACATGTGATTTTGTTGTCAGTTGAAAGTAGTTTGGGGAAGTTTGGAGTGTGTGTGTGTGTGTGTGTGTGTGTGTGTGTGTGTGCGTGTGTGTCAGTACCTTCGGAGAGAGAACTTTAATGAGTTCATTAAGGAACCTGAACTTCACTGCTTCACTCTGAAAACGTTTTCCACAATTATTCATGCATACTTCCAACAACTGCAGAGAAAACACACACACACACACACACACACACAAAAGCACTTTGAGTGTGAGTCCGGCTGGTTTTCACTGATTATAAGTAGGGAAGTGTGTGTGTGTGTGTGTGTGTGTGTGTGCATTGGAATTGTGGGTAATATTGTACAGTGATAGCCTGAAGAGCTTCCTTCTCCTGAGGTGACTGGATTTTATGAGCCAGGAGTCGAATTGCGATCTGGGGCCTACACACACACACACACACACACACACACACACACACGATATTAACAATGTAAAACTAATGCTGATGTGTATTAATGCTATATTTAACTTTTAAAAAGTGGCTCGAGATACAGTTGAGTGTTGTGTTACTGAATTATAGATGTGTGTGACGGTGTATTGTTACAGTGAGTTACAGATGTGTATGTGAAGTTAGGTTGTGTCTGTAGCATACTATGTGTATAATGCAGTTTTCTCTATGAGGTTAATATTTATTGTTTGGTTTTTAAAAACGAATCTTTATTGTCAACTGTTACATGAACAATGAAAATCAGTAAAAAAAAACCCAGACTCCTGGGCGGGGAATCGAACCCCCATCTGCAGGCAGAGATCATTTCCACTACACTGATGAGGAAAATAAAGTCTGTCTGACTTTCTATCTACAGTATATTGTTGTGTTACTGTTTTGTTTTTGTTTTGTATAAAAATGAAGGTATTTTTGAATAACCTTAACTAAACCTCAATAAAACATTCTGCATGTGTGTGTCTCACCCATCAGAGCGTCTTCTGGTTGGGGTTTGTGTCACCCATCAGGGTGTGTTTGGGTTGGTGTGTGTGTGTGTGTGTGTGTGTGTGTGTGTGTGTGTCTCTCACCCACCAGGATGTGTTCTGGTTGGCGTGTGTGTGTCTCACCCATCAGGGTGTGTTCTGGTTGGGGTTTGTGTCACCCATCAGGGTGTGTTCGGGTTGATGTGAGCGTGTGTGTGTCTCACCCATCAGGGTGTGTTCTGGGTGGTGTGTGTGTGTGTGTGTGTGTGTGTTTGTGTGTGTCTCACCCATCAGGGTGTGTGTTAACGTGCTGGTAGAATTGCTGAATGCAGTCCCATCTCTCTGATGGGTTCTCAGGATCTGTTGCTTTATCTAGAACATAAAAACTCATACATTAAGCTTCTCTCTCTCGCTCTCACATAGAGACAGAGATTATCAGTGCAAGGTGGAAGGAACCTGTTCCAGGCCCGCGATTGGTTCTAATGTGGTGGAACATGTGCAGTGGTAGTCTAGTGGTATAGGGCGCTGGATCGCTGATCCAAAGGTTGGGGGTTCGAGTCCCACTCTCCACAAGGTTGTCACTGCCCCCCCCCCCCCCCCCCCAGTGCACTAACTGGGTTATCAAAGGCGGGCCATGTGTGTCACTGTCTATGGTGAGAGGTTGATGTAAAAGAACCATTGCTGACTTTCGTAAAGAGGAGCTGCAAAGTCTTCAGCGTGTTTCTGTCCCTTGCTCAAAGGGTTGTGACAGGAAGGACATCCGACGTAAAAACCTCTGAACCAAATCAAACGTGTGAATCAGATGATTCTCTGTAAAAGGGAAAAAGCCGACAGACTGTGGTGGAACTGGCGGGTTTCTCGGATCACGTGAGCACTTCCTGTTAGTGTGTATATTGTGGTTGTATATAATTTTTAATCTATAATCTTTAATATTGTATGTAAATAACGGTTGTGTGTCGTGTACACGCCCTTCAGCGCGCGCCTCAGATTCGCTCAGAGTTCCAGTCGCCAGGATTCCGACAATTTCCCTCGAATTCAGGATTCTTTACTGTCATATTTCTCGGTTTCTATTTGTATTTCTGTTTCTATTCGAGTGTATCAGTCCGGAGTTTAAATTAAATACTTACTCAGAACACTCAGGAGCAGCTCAGCGCTGTGTTCTTCCGCCATCTCTCTCTCTCTCTCTCTCTCTCTGTGGAGAAGCTGCGAGTCCCAATAACGAAGTTGAAAAGGTAACCGTGCGCGCGCGCGCTCTGAGATCAGCATGTGACCGAGCGCACGAGACGCGCTAACTTCGGACAGGCCCCGCCCCTAAACGACAATTTCTCTCTTTCAAACACAAACACACGAATTGACACTGTGTTCATATCAAATACATTTATTTATTTATTTGTTTGTTTATTTATTTATTTTAAGTTTGTATTAAACAAAAGAAAAATTGCTCTAATCTGGACCCAAATTCCATCAGAATCCATCAGGACACCACTCAGGGTGATGTATACATTTAAGACATTTAGCAGACACCTTTATTCAGACATACACATCACTTTTATACAGCCGAGCAATTAAAGGTTAAGGGGCCTCCTCAAGGGCCCAACAGTGGGTTGGGGGTATTGGAACTTGAACCCCTGACCTTCAGCTCACGAAGCCAGAGCTTTGGTCACTGAGCCAGCACTGTCCTCCACAAGATTCCAGAGCACTCCATCATCTTCAGGGTTCGACCACACCAGAACATCCAGGGTTCCAGAACAGTCCATCATCCTCAGAGTACAAGAACACGGTGCTCAGGCTCACTGTAGAATGTGAGGGCTTTAAGCTTCTAAAGCTCGCTGGAGACGAAAACAAACTTCATCTTTTCCAAGAGAAACCATAATCTCACCCAAACTGGGGCCCTGCTACAGGGGGGACAGGGAGGGAGAGAGAGAGAGAGATTATTATAGTTGTTCTGGTTAACAGGATTCAGCTACAGATTTTGATCTGAACACTTTCACTCACTTTCAGATTCACTTACTCACTGATCTTGTCGCTGCTTAAATTCGATTTAAAACACTAACGCTTAAAAAAAAAAAAAAAAAAAGGACCTGCACCCTTCTACTTCAAAGCACTTATCACACCCCACACTGCACTACGTTCTCTCAGATCCTCCAGCACTGCGAAACTGATCCCTCCCTCTACCAAGGGACAAGGGAAACACATGTGAGTGAGAGTGAGAGAGTGACTGTGGGACTGAATGTGAGTGAGTGAGCGAATGTGTGTATGAGTGAGAGAGTGAGAGTGTATGAGTGAGTGACAGTATATGAGTGAGCGAGTCGAGTGAGAGTGTATGAGTGAGTGAGTGTGTATGAGTGAGTGAGTGAGTGAGTGTTATTGAGTGAGTATGAGTGAGTGAGTGAGTGAGTGTGAGTGTATGAGTGAACGAGTGAGTGGAGTGAGAGTGTATGAGTGAGTGAGTGAGTGAGTGAGCGTGAGTGAGTAAGTGGAGAGTGTATGAGAGTGAGTGAGTGAGTGAGAGTGTATGTGAGTGAGTGTGTATGAGTGTATGAGTGAATGAGTGTGTATGAGTGTATGCGTGAGTGTGTATGAGTGTATGAGTGAGTGAGTGTGTATGAGTGTGTATGAGTGAGTGAGTATGAGTGTGTATGAGTGAGTGTGTATGAGTGAGTGAGTACGAGTGTGTATGAGTGAGTGTGTATGAGTGAGTGAGTGAGTGAGTGTGTGTGAGTGAGTGAGTGAGTGAGAGTGTATGAGTGAGTGAGTGAGTGAGAGTGTATGAGTGAGTGAGTGAGTGTGTGCGTATGAGTGAGTGAGTGAGTGAGAGTGTATGAGTGAGTGAGTGTGTATGAGTGAGTGTGTGAGTGAGAGTGTATGAGTGAGTGAGTGAGTGAGTGAGTGTGTGCGAGTGAGTGAGTGAGTGTGTATGAGTGAGTGAGTATGACTGAGTGAGTGAGAGTGTATGAGTGAGTGAGTGTGTTACCTGTTGTCCAGTCAGAGCAAGTCGTAGTAATTTCATGACTGAACTGTATTTGGTTTTCTGCAGTTTTTTGGCAATGAGTTTCAGTTCAGCTGTGAAGAACTCAGGAGTGTATTCATCATTGCAACCTTTAATTACACTACACACACACACACACACACACACACACACACACACACACACACACACACACACACACACATACTGAGTAGTGTAGTCACCATCACAGTCTCTAACACACAAAAAGTAAATGATCTCTGTGTCTCACAGAATAACTTGAGTAATGATGTCATATGACTCGGAGCTCATCTCTGCCAGATATTGCTGGGATACAGACGGGCGAAGCCACAGGTATGAGTACAACGGAGAGAGAAGGTCTTTCACTGAAGAGATATGACGCTAAATGAACACACACACAGTTATCCAACAGAGCACTTTTACTGTGTGTGTGTGTGTGTGTGTGTGTGTGTGTGTGTGTACCTTCCTCATGCGCAGTACTCTGAGAATGTAATTGTGATTCAGAACCTCCTGATCCTGTATCTGATCACCATATGTGAAAGTAAGGAGATTCTTAATTTCTTCCATGAGAAGGCGACACTGATGCTCATCATCAATACGCTGCTGCAAGTGAACCCTGATCTCACACACACACACACACACACACACACAGGGCGGGGCGGGTACAGTTTCTTAAAGCGCAAAGACAACAATGAATTGTTGAGATGGGTGTCTGAGTCCTACCTGTTGAATTCTGGGAGTTTTTCGAGATCAACTATAGCCGAGTGCGTCACGATTTTTGAGACGTTAAACTCACTGATCAGCTCGTTCAGATTTCGTCCAATCCGATTACCTGAAAGAACACACACACACACACACACACACACACACACACACACACACACACACACACACACGGAGAATTGTCGCTCATTTCTTGAATGGAAACTGAATCACTAACTCACACTGAATTACTGAACACACTCACTGCCTCCTCACCCCACTGCCTCCCGACCAATCTTCTCTTCCTCACTCACCGTCTCGTCCCTCACCACCTCAGCCGCACACTACCTATTGCACTTACTGCCTCTTTCTCACTCACTGCCTCTTTTTCCCACTGCCTTTCTCCCACAAACCTTCACTTCCTCACTCCCCCATGCTTTACAGTACTAACTTACTCATTTGCTGCCTCTCTCATTTACGTCTCAGTCCTTCGCCACCTATATCATGCCACTCCCTCACTACCTCTCTTGCCCCTTCACTCACTGCCTCTTTTCCCCACTGCCACATCTCTTACTTCCTCATTCACTGCCCAATCCATCGCCTCAGCCGTGCACTGACTCCGTCACTACCTGCCGCTTTTCTTAACTGTCTCTCTCCCTCGTTGCCCCACCCCTCACTCACTGCCGTTCTTGCTCTCTCACTTTCATCCCTACCCCTGGCTGCCGCCTCACTCACTCCCTAACTATTGGCCTCTGTCCTCCACTGCCTCAAACATACTTACTGTTGAACCCAGACCCAGAGTTAGTGATGAAGTCGAGCAGTGCCTCGGGGAGCACCCCTTGCTGTCTGAAGTGGGAGATGTAGATATCCCCTTGCCGTTTGGACAGTTTGGTTCCATCTGGGTTCAGTAGAAGTGGCAGGTGAGCGTATGTAGGCGGAGTCATGGACAGGGCACGGTACAATTGCAGGTGTTTACTGGTGGAGGTTAGCCATTCAGCACCACGCAAAACATGGCTCACGTGCATGTGTGCGTCATCCACCACGTTGGCCAGGTGGTAGGTGGGGAACCCATCACTCTTCAGAATCACAGGATCGCCCTCCACCTCCCCCACCGCATGTCCCGTCCAACCAAACACCAGATCCTCAAATGGCTCTGCCTCTGGATGCAGACGAAATCGAATGGCATGGGATTTACCCTGAGCCAAGTTCTCCTGCACCTGATCAGTGTGTAGGTGCCTACACCTGTTATCATACCTGCAACACACACACACACACAAACTTTATAACTATAATACACTCACACACACACAGCTGTTATCATACCTGCAAAACACACACCTTTTATCTATAATACACTCACACACGTTATCATATCTGCAACACATACATACACACACACACACACACACACACACACCAGTCATCATACCTGCAACACACACACACACACACACACAGAGGTCATCATACCTGCAACACACACACCTTATAATTATAACACTCACAAATTACCCTATCTGAGATAAACACACACACCTGTTATCATATCTGCACATACTGATACATATAGGTTTAACACTGACACTCACTTACACAGTCCTGTTACCATATCTGAGATAAACAAGCACGCACGCACGCGCGCACACACACACAGACACCTGTTGCCATACCTGAAACCCTCTTTTCCGAAACCAAGAAAAAAAAAAAAAAAAAAAGAAGTGTTTGCACTACCGTGGTGTCTGTCCTCTGCGCAGTGCTTCCTTCTTGAGGAGCTCTAATCTGTGACTGGTGCAGAAGCAGTAGTAGGCGTGGCCTGATTCTATCAGAGAAGCCGCAGCGGCAGAATACAAACTCAAACGCTCAGACTGGATATACGGCCCATACACACCTTCTCTAGATACACTCTCATCAGGGGAGATACCTGTACACACACTCACACACACAGAGCAGCAAGACTAATTATCATCATACAGGTGATGTGGAAATCTCGATTGCATTGACATCATCATAATGATGTCATACCTGCCCACTCGAGTGTGTGTTCGATGTCCTGTGCTGCTCCTTGCACGATGCGTGATTGATCTGTGTCCTCCAGCCGCAGGATAAACTTTCCACCATGCTGCTTCGCAAACAGGAAGTTATAGAGCGCAGTACGTAAACCTCCCAGATGTAGAAACCCTGATACACACACACACACACACACGTATATTTAGGCAGCACGTTTAAAATTCTTCATCGTTTTAATAATAAATGAATATTTAGAATGTAAAGAATGATGTAAAAAAACTAAGGATATCTAGTAAGTGTCTGTGTGTGGATACATATACAGTGCATATATATATATATATATATATATATATATATATATATATATATATATATATATATATATATATATAGATAGATAGATAGATAGATAGATAGATAGATAGATAGATAAATGCAGCTGTGAGGGAGGGGCACAAGCTAGTGTCGCTCCCTCACGACGGTCCCAAGCCCGGATAAATGCAGAGGGTTGCGTCAGGAAGGGCATCCGGCGTAAAACAAATGCCAAATAAAACATGCGAGTCATATCAAGGAAATTCATACCGGATCGGTCAAGGCCCGGGTTAACAACGACCGCCATCAGTGCTGTTAACCAACAGGGTGCTGGTGGAAATTGGACTACTGTTGGTCGAAGACGTCAAAGAAGGAGAGGCGGGAGGCGTGTCCATAGGCAGAGAGAGAAAAGGAAAGGCAGGAGTCTAGAACTGAAAGTAGGGACTTTGAATGTTCGAACTATGACAGGAAAAGGTAGAGAGCTGGATGACATGATGCAGAGGAGGAAGGTGGACATACTGTGTGTTCAGGAGATCAGGTGGAAAGGTAGCAAGGCTAGAAGCTTAGGAGCAGGGTTTAAGCTGTTTTATCACGGCGTGGATGGGAAGAGAAATGGAATAGGAGTCATCTTGAAGGAGGAGTTTGTCAGGAATGTTCTAGAAGTGAAAAGTGTGTCAGACAGAGTGATGAGTCTCAAGTTAGAAATTGAAGGCATGATGCTCAATGTTGTTTGTGCTTATGCCCCACAGGCAGGATGTGAGCTAGAAGAGGAGAGATTCTAGAGTGAGTTAGATGAAGTGATGCAGAGTACCCCCAAAGATGAAAGAGTAGTCATTGGGGCAGACTTCAATGGTGCAGGCAACAGAGGGGACGAGGAAGTGATGGGCAGGTTTGGTATCCAGGACAGGAACGCAGAAGGACAGATGTTGGTAGATTTTGCAAAAAGGATGGAAATGGCTGTGGTAAATACTTTCTTCCAGAAGAGAGAGGAGCATAGAGTGACTTATAAAAGCGGAGGTAGGAGCACAAAGGTAGACTACATCTTGTGTCTTCTTTTCCTTTCGGCTGTTCCCTTCAGGGGTCGCCACAGCAAATGATCTGCCTCCATCTCTCCCTATCCTCTGCATCTTCTACTCTTACTCCTCAGCATCCTACTACCAATATACTCACTATCCCTCCTCTGTACATGTCCAAACCATCTCAATCAAGCCTCTCTGACTTTGTCTCCAAAACATCTAACATGTGCTATCCCTCTGATGTACTAATTTCTGATCCTATCCATCCTCGTTACTCCCAAAGAGAACCTCAACATTTTCATCTCTGCTACCTCCAACTCTGACTCCTGTCTTTTTCCCAGGGCCAATGTCTCTAAACCATACAACATCGCTTGCCTCATCACCGTCTTGTACACTTTTCCCTTCATTCTTGCCGATACTCTCCTATCACACATCACACCGGACACTTTTCTCCATCCATGCCAACCTGCCTGCACACGCATCTTCACCTCTTTGCCACACTCTCCATTGCTCTGGATTGTTGAGCCTAAGTACTTAAAATCCTCCACCTTCTTTATCTCTGCCCCCTGAAACCTCACCGTTCCTCTTGGGTCCTTGTCGTTCACACACATGTATTCTGTCTTACTGAAACTAACCTTCATTCCCCTCCTTTCCAGGGCATACCTCCACCTCTCTAGATTTTCCTCCACTTGTTCTCTGCTCTCACTACAGATCACCATGTCATCTGCAAACATCATAGTCCATGGAGATTCTTGTCAAACCTCGTCTGTCAGCCTGTCCATCACCATAGCAAACAAGAAGGGGCTGAGAGCTGACCCTTGATGCAGTCCCACCTCCACCTTGAACTATTCTGTCACACCGACAGCACACCTCACCACTGTCTTACATCTCTCATACATGTCCTGCACCACTCTAACATACTTCTCTGCCACTCCAGACTTCCTCATACAATACCACAGTTCTCTCGGCACCCCGTCATATGCTTTCTCCAGATCCACAAAGGCACAATGCAGCTCCTTCTGACCTTCTCTGTACTTCTCTATTAACATCCTTAAAGCAAACACTGCATCTGTGGTGCTCTTTCTTGGCATGAAACCAAACTGTGGTTCACAAATGCTGACCTCTGCCCTTAGTCTAGCTTCCACTATTCTGTCCCATAACTTCATTGTATGGCTCATCAACTTTATCCCTCTTTAGTTGCCACAACTCTGTACATCTCCCTTGTTCTTAAAAATGGGCACAAGCACACTTCTCCTCCATTCCTCCGGCATCTGCTCACTTTCTAAGACCTTATTGAATGTTCTTGTCAGAAAATCTACTGCTACCTCCCCTATACATTTCCATAACTCAACTGGTATGTCATCAGGGCCAACTGCCTTTCCACTCTTCAATGCCCTCCTCACTTCTCTCTTACGAATCTTTGCTACTTCCTGGTCCTCAACGGTCACCCCCTTCTACTCTTTTTTCTCTCTCATTTTCCTCATTCATCAGCTTTTCAAAGTTCTCTTTCCATCTTCCCAGCACACTTCTGTCATCAGTCAATACATTTCCCTCTCTTTCCTTTATCACGCTAACTTGCTGCATGTCTTTCCCATCTCTATTTCTCTGCTGTGCTAACCTGTATAAATCATTTTCTCCCTCCTTACTGTCCAACCTATCATACAAGTCATCATACGCCCTCTGTTTGGCCTTTGACACCGCTACCTTCGCCTTACGCTGTGTCTCCCTGTGCTCCTGTTTACTCTCTTCGGTCCTCTCAATGTCCCACTTCTTCTTGGCTAACCTCTTCTTTTGTACACACTCCTGCACTTCCTCATTCCACCACCAAGTTTCCTTATCTACTTTCCTTCCAGAGGACACACCAAGTACTCTCCTACCAGTCTCCCTGATCACATTGGCTGTGGTTGTCCAGTCATCTGGAAGCACTTCCCGACTATCCAAAGCCTGTTTCAACTCTTCCTTGAAGAAAACACGACACTCTTCCTTTTTCAGCTTCCACCACTTTTTCTTCTGCTCTGCCTTTGCCTTCTTCACCTTCCTCACCATCAGCGTCATCCTGCATACCACAATCCTATGCTGTTTGGCAACACTCTCACCCACTACTACTTTGCAGTCACGGACTTCCTTCAAATTACATCGCCTACAGAAGATGTAGTCTACCTGTGTGCTCTTACCTCCGCTTTCATAAGTCACCCTATGCTCCTGTTTCTTTTTGAAGAAAGTATTCACCACAGCCATTTCCATCCGTTTTGCAGAATCAATCAACATCTGTCCTTCTGTGTTCCTGTCCTGGATACCAAACCTGCCCATCACTTCCTCGTCCCCTCTGTTGCCTGCACCAACATGTCCATTGAAGTCTGATCCAATGACTACTTTTTCACCTCTGGGGGTACTCTGCATCACTTCATCTAAGTCACTCCAGAATCTCTCCTTCTCTTCTAGCTCACATCCTGCCTGTGGGGCATAAGCACGAACAACATTGACCATCACGCCTTCAATTTCTAACTTGAGACTCTTCACCCTGTCTGACACTCTTTTCACTTCTAGAACATTCCTGACAAACCCCTCCTTCAAGATGACTCCTACTCCATTTCTCTTCCCATCCACACTGTAATAAAACAGCTTAAACCCTGCTCCTAAGCTTCTCGCCTTGCTACCTTTCCACCTGGTCTCCTGAACACACAGTATGTCCACCTTCCTCCTCTGCATCATGTCAGCCAGCTCCCGATCTTTTCCTTGCATAGTTCCAACATTCACAGTCCCTACTCTCAGTCCTAGGCTCACGCATTTCCTTTTCTCTCTCTGCCTTCGGACACGCCTCCTGCCTCTCCTTCTTTTGTTTTGACCATTTGCATTTTTAATGTGGCAGAAGTTTTACGCCGGATGCCCTTCCTGTAGCAACCCTCTGCATTTATCCGGGCTTGGGACCGGCATAAGGGGGAGAGAGACACTGGTTAGTGCCCCCCCGCCTCATGGCTGCATTAGACTACATCTTGTGTAGGTGATGTAATTTGAAGGAAGTCAGTGACTGCAAAGTAGTAGTGGGTGAGAGTGTTGCCAAACAGCATAGGATGGTGGTGTGCAGGATGACGCTGATGGTGAGGAAGGTAAAGAAGGCAAAGGCAGAGCAGAAAACAAAGTGGTGGAAGCTGAAAAAGGAGGAGTTGAAACAGGCTTTGGGTGGTCAGGCAGTGCTTCCAGATGACTGGACAACTACAGCTAATGTGATCAGGGAGACAGGTAGGAGAATACTTGGTGTGTCATCTGGAAGGAGAGTAGATAAGGAGACTTGCTGGTGCAATGAGAAAGTGCAGGAGTGTGTACAAAACAAGAGGTTAGCTAAGAAGAAGTGGGACATTGAGAGGACCGAAGAGAGTAAACAGGAGCACAGGGAGACACAGCGTAAGGCGAAGGTAGCAGTGTCAAAGACCAAACAGAGGGCGTGTGATGACTTGTATGCTCGGTTGGAAAGTAAAGAAGGAGAAAATGATTTATACAGGTTAGCACAGCAGAGAAATAGAGATGGGAAGGATGTGCAGCAAGTTTGAGTGATTAAGGACAGAGAGGGAAATGTATTGACTGATGACAGAAGTGTGCTGGGAAGATGGAAAGAGTACTTTGAAGAGCTGATGAATGAGGAAAATGAGAGAGAAAAAAAAAAAAAGAGTAGAAGAGGTGACTGTTGAGGCCCAGGAAGTAGCAAAGATTAGTAAGGGTGAAGTGAGGAGGGCATTGTAGAAGATGAAGAATGGAAAGGTAGTTGGCCCTGATGACATACCGGTGGAGGTATGTAAGTGTCTAAGACAGGAAGCAGTAGATTTTCTGACAAGAACATTCAACAAGGTCTTAGAGAGTGAGAGGATGCCAAAGGAATGGAGGAAAAGTGTGCTGGTGCCCATTTTTAAGAACAAGGGAGATGTGCAGTTGTGGCAACTACAGAGGGATAAAGTTGATGAGCCATACAATGAAGTTATGGGAAAGAATAGTGGAAGCTAGACTAAGGGCAGAGGTCAGCATTTGTGAACAACAGTTTGGTTTCATGCCAAGAAAGAGCACCACAGATGCAATGTTTGCCTTGAGGATGTTAATAGAGAAGGACAGAGAAGGTCAGAAGGAGCTGCATTGTGCCTTTGTGGATCTGGAGAAAGCATATGACAGGGTGCCGAGAGAAGAACTATGGTATTGCATGAGAAAGTCTAAAGTAGCAGAGAAGTATGTTAGAGTGGTGCAGGACATGTATGAGAGATGTAAGACAGTGGTGAGGTGTGCTGTCGGTGTGACAGAAGAGTTCAAGGTGGAGGTGGGACTGCATCAAGGGTCAGCTCTGAGCCCCTTCTTGTTTGCAATGGTGATGGACAGGCTGACAGACGAGGTTAGACAAGATTCCCCATGGACTATGATGTTTGCAGATGAAATTATGATCTGCAGTGAGAGCAGAGAACAAGTGCAGGAAAACCTAGAGAGGTGGAGGTACAAAGATGGATAGGATCAGGAATGAGTACATCAGAGGGACAGCACATGTAAGACGTTTTGAAGACAAAGTCAGAGAGGCTAGATTGAGATGGTTTGGACATGTACAGAGGAGGGATAGTGAGAATATTGGTCATTGGATGTTGAGGTTGGACCTACCAGGCAGAAGGCCTCGAGGAAGACCAAAGAGACGATTCATGGATGTGGTGAAGGAGGACATGAAGGCAGTTGGTGTAAGAGAAAAAGATGCAGAGTATAGGGTGAGATGGAGGCAGATGATTCGCTGTGGCGACCCCTGAAGGGAAAAGCCAAAAGGACAAGAAGAAGAAGATACAGACAGATTGATCGATAGATAGATCGCTAGATAGATAGATACAATATACTGTGTGTACACACACACACATACAGTATATATATATATATTTTTGGAGTGTGTGTATATGAGAGTGAGTGTGTGTGTGTGTGTGTGTGTATATGAGAGAGAGAGAGAGAGAGAGAGTATGTGTGTGTGTGTATATGAGAGAGAGAGAGAGTGTATGTGTGTGTGTGTATATGAGAGAGAGAGAGAGAGAGTGTATGTGTGTGTGTGTGTATATGAGAGAGAGAGAGAGAGAGTGTGTGTGTGTATATGAGAGAGAGAGAGAGAGAGAGTGTGTGTGTGTATATGAGAGAGTGTGTGTGTGTATATGAGAGAGAGAGAGAGAGAGTGTGTGTGTGTGTGTATATGAGAGAGAGAGAGAGAGAGAGAGAGAGAGTGTGTGTATGAGAGAGAGAGAGAGTGTGCGTGTATATGATAGAGAGAGAGAGAGAGAGTGTGTATATGAGAGAGAGTGTGTGTGTGTATATGAGAGAGAGAGAGAGTGTGTGTGTATGAGAGAGAGAGAGAGAGAGTGTGTGTATGAGAGAGAGAGAGTGTGTGTATATGGAAAGAGAGAGAGAGTGTGTGTATATGAAAGAGAGAGAGAGAGTGTGTGTATATGAGAGAGAGAGAGAGTGTGTGTGTGTTTCTGAGAGAGAGAGCGAGAGAGAGAGAGAGTGTGTGTGTATATGAGAGAGAGAGTGTGTGTGTATATGAGAGAGAGAGAGTGTGTGTGTGTGTATATGAGGGAGAGAGAGAGAGCGAGTGTGTATATGAGAGAGAGAGAGAGAGAGTGTGTGTGTATGAGAGAGAGAGAGTGTGTGTGTGTGCGTGTGTGTTACCGGTTGGACTGGGGGCGAATCGGACCCGCACCTTTTTCTCCTTTCCACACACACTTCCGGTGTGAGTGTGTGTTGTGTTTCTGAGCACCGACACACTCCAGCTTGTACTTTTATTATTTAAATTACTTATAACACTTAAATTAGAACAAAACCGAAAACTATAACCGGAAATCAACCCGGTACCAAAACCGAGGAACCGACACCCCACCATTATACTCGTGTATAATAAAAAACTAATACTGTACTGTACCCAGATGGAGAGAACGTCCCACTTGTCCAGGAGCGCGCAGCGGAAATGCCACTTCATAATAAGAGTTTACACATTTCATAATAAAAGTGCAATGAAAAGTTGATTATACTGTAATACATAATCCGTTTTATTATCTCACAGCACTCGTGAATTCAAATCAAAAGGCGATTAATCTTTTATATTAGATGCTCCGACAGTACTGCAGATTTATAATATTAATGCACTTGATCGTTTCTATCGTCGGCTCATTCCCAGGGGGCGTGTTATATAGTCCCCTGATTAAACGATTGATTCATGTAAGGTGTATGGAAGGAGTCTCCAGTTTCAGTGCTTTGAAAAAGTTAGAGACAAATCTGTAACTATACGTTTTCTATCATCTTCAGGAAAGAGGATTTTGCAGTTTGTCAATCACATGACATTTTAACATTAAGTTATAAAAGGGAGAATATCAAAGGCTGGCCATGTCTCGCATTGTCTATGGTTCTTCTTCTTCTTCTTCTTTTACTTTCGGCTGCTCCCTTCAGGGGTCGCCACAGCAAATCATCCGCCTCCACCTCACCCTGTCCTCCGCATCTTCTTTTCTGACTCCAACGACCTTCATGTCTTCCTTCACCACGTCCATAAATCTCTTCTTCGGTCTTCCTCGAGGCCTTCTGCCTGGTAGTTCCAACCTCAGCATCCTACTGCCAATATACTCACTATCCCTCCTCTGTACATGTCCAAACCATCTCAATCTAGCCTCTCTGACTTTGTCTCCAAAACATCTTACGTGGGCTGTCCCTCTGATATACTCATTTCTGATCCTATCCATCCTCGTTACTCCCAGGGAGAACCTCAACATGTGAGGCTGTAAAAGAACCATCGCTGACTTTCGACAAGAGGAGCCGTATAACCGTCACCGTGTTTCTGCCCCTTGCTAAAGGGTTGTATCGGGAAGGGCATCCGACGTAAAAATCTATGAACCAAATCAAATATGCGAATCAGTAATATTACTTCGATGAAGACGGAGGCAGATGATTCGCTGTGGCGATCCTGAAAGGGAACAGCAGAAAGGAAAAGAAGAAGAAAAAAGAGAGGCTATATATATATTTATAGCTGTTATGATGTAAGCAACTGAGGAAGTGACGTGTTTTACAGACATTGCACGACATGAGCTGAAACATGGATAAAGCATGTTAAATCTTTTACATTTACAGTATTTGGCAGAGACGCTTAGAGCAATCAACCTTGATCACTTTATTTGGACAGCTAAGCAATTGAGGTCTCAAGAGTCCAATCGTGGCAGCAGGATAACACTTAGAATTGAACTCCAGACCTTCAGATCAGTAACCCAGAGCCGGAAACACTAACCACCACTATCCAGATAGTCTTTAACAAGTAAGAATAATCTCCTGTCCGTAAACTGCAGTATTATTAGCAGAATAATCATCTTGGGGATGTGCTGTGATTGGAATATAATCAGCTCTGTGGTGGATATGGATCTTTCTCTTTCTGCCCCTATTTTAGGTTCTTCTCTCAGTCTCTTCATGGCCCCCAGTGCAGCTAACTGGGTTATCAAAGGCGGGCCATGTCTCTCACTGTCTATGGTGAGAGGCATGTAAAAGAACCATTGCTGACTTTCGTAAAGAGTAGGCTGCAAAGTCGTCAGCGTGTTTCTGTCCCTTGCTAAAAGGGTTGTGACAGGAAGGGCATCCGACGTAAAAACCTCTGCCAAAATCAAAATGTGCGAATCAGATGATTCGCTGTGGCGACTCCCGAGTGAAAGGGAAAAAGCCGAAAGGAAGACAGACAGACTCTCAGTCTCTTCATGGCTCCGGCAGTTTCCTGGTTCTCCACATGGTGGCACTATCTGCTGTTCTGATGCAGGTTCTTTTCCTGCTCTGCTCTCGTTGTGGCCCTGATCACAGTCTCATCTCCCGTCTCCCACATAGTGTTCATTTTCTCTGTGTTTGACTCAGATATAAATAAGAGAATGTTTCTCAGTATTCTCCACTGTCATGTTAGAATAAAAGTCTAGAATCGCGGTTTATTTTATTTTGTAGATCAGCTTTCAGTGCATCAGAAGTTGAAACACAGTTTGTTATTTTTTTCAATGTTTATTTTCAGCACAATGTTGAAAGGTCTTTCATCACATCGAGATCTAAAATTCCAGGAACACTGAGTGGTTCACACTGAATGCATGAGCACCAACATGCCTGTTACTGACGATAAACATCCTGATATAGTAGCATTAGGTACTATTAATGCTACCGGGCAGGTCCGATTCGCCGGCTGCTTCTTTAATGATAAAAACACCTCATTAAATTCCATCATTTCTTCTGAGGATCAAAACTGAGTGGAACAGAGTAGATGGAGAGAGAGAAAGAGCGAGAGAGAACCAAGTGGAACATGCAGATTTGAGAGAATAGAGTGGAACAGACAAACTAGTACGAGAACTGAGTGGGAAAGTGTAGAGTGAAGAGAAAGGTGAGTGGAACAGACAATTCAGAAAGAACTGAGTGAAGCAGACAGAGTAGGGAGAAAACTGAGCAGAACAGACTGAATAGAAGTACAGGTAGAACCAGTTGTAACAGATAAAATAGAAAGAAAAAAATGAGTGAAAGGGACTGAGTAGAGATATAATTTGGTGGAACAAACTGAGTAGAGACAGAACCAAGAGAGGGAGTTCTTGTTTGAAGTCACCCACTGACTCATCTGTCCGGACATCTAGAAGATGTTTATTCCAGAACAGAGAATAGTATAGATGCGTATTTTCATGTCTCTTGATAGATGGAGGGGACCAGTCAAGCAGTGCTTGAAGATCAGCGAGAACGCAGTGCACTAAGGGGTGTGATGAGTGCTTTGTCGTAGAAGGGTGCAGGTCCATTGTTAACTTTGTAGGCAAGAATTAGTGTTTTGAACTGTTGAGAGCAGCTACAGGAAGCCAACGGAGAGGGTGTAGCAGAG
>CM045744.1:44048975-44093975 GCA_024760905.1 Plotosus lineatus | reverse complement strand
CCAAATTTGCTGGCGTTTCTCATGGCTTTGGTTTAATAGCCACACACAAACAAAATGGAAGCAGAATTTACTAAACAAAATAAAAACAATAGGGCTTTAAGTCTGTCACCCCTGACGACAACTGCCGGTGTAAAAAATGTATTATAAACACATTATAAAATCGACAAATACGCAAATGACTGCAAATGATTTCATTCTTACATAAACCCATTGTGATGTAATCAGTTGTTTTCCATTTTTCAGATCTTTTATTAATTACATCTAGAAGATTGCCTGCAATGTGTTGAGCAACAATTTGCCCACTAAAAAAAAAGAAAACAAAACAAAAACCCCACATCACTCAGACAGAAGCACACATCCAATATCCATGGCACACCCATACGAACCATGGCTTCGTGCAACGGCCAGTGGTGGCCCAGAGGAGGTGGGTATGTCTGGTTGGTGGGACCTGCATGGTGGTGCTACAGGAGGATGGATGGACCTGCAGGGGTCTCCTGCGCTTGGGGTTGGCGGTGGGGCCATGACACAGGGTGGGTCTATGGGCCTGCAGCAAGCCGTTGGCACCTACAACCCTGAAACTCAGATGTGTTGCTTGCCATCGTCACCCCATGCTGGTCCACTTTACTCCCCTGATGGTTTTAAAATGGAGCCCCTAGCACCAGACATGTTGCATACTCCACATCATGTCAACTCATTTTCCATGGAGGAGTCACAAGAGGGAGCAAGCGGTCCGGCCCGACCCAAATCACAGCGCCGGTCAGGATCCAGAGCTCCTGGTCAGACAGCCTGTCGCTGCCCGAACTGTTTGAGTGCAGAGTCGCTAGGAGCTAACAACGACAATGATGACGCCACCAAGCGCAAACACCTACACAATTGCCATATTCCAGGATGTGGGAAGGCCTATGTGAAAACATCACACCTGAAAGCTCACCTACGTTGGCACAGCGGTGACCGACCCTTTGTCTGCAACTGGCTCTTCTGTGGTAAACGCTTCACTCGGTCTGATGAGCTGCAGCGCCACCTGCAGACACACACTGGTGCCAAGCGCTTCAGCTGCAGTGTTTGTCCACGCGTCTTCATGCGCTCAGACCACCTGACCAAACATATGCGTGTTCATGAGGAGCAGGGAGCGACAGAAAACACTTCACCTGGATCCATCAGCGATGGAGCTCTGACCTCTGCTCCGCCCACCGGCGTGGCACCAAGTCTGCGTCTAAAAAGCGAAACCAGCCTTAGTGGAGATGAAACCCCAGCAAACAACACCTAATCAACAACGAGTGAACACTTTATTATCGATGAAACTTACGCTCAACTCCACTGTACTGCTCACACTAACACTAAACTCCAACTGATTAACCAAGGAGTTGTTAGCATCATTACCAGAAACTAACACGGGATATCACTGACAAAAAGTGAACCTAGCATTAGAAGCATTAGGCTGTTTAAACTGCATATATTATTAGCATTAGCATGTCTGCAACTAAAGGCATTACTTATGCTCATATTACCAACATCAATTTATCAGTGAAAATGGAGTTAGCAGTAACCGCATTAGTTTACACTGTTATAAACTGTGGCGTTAACACGGTTAATAAATCCTGAATAACATTCATTAATAAATAGTTAGAATGATTAGCATTAACTGGTTAGCAGTGGATAGCACTGATTGAAGTGCTTTAGTTAGCAGCAACGCGTTCTGTTACTGAATTAGCCTTGTTAGTATCAACTTATTTAGGTGTTAGCATGGTTGCTATTAGCTTACTACACTATTTAACTAATAGTGGGGATGGCACTTTTACCATTAGCTGTTTAGCACCGGATATCACTGACTACTAACGCAGCTAGCAATAGTAATGTTAGCACTTCTACTAGAATAGGACATAACAGAGCATTAATATTTATTTGATGGTAGAATTGAGTAAGTGATAATATTAGCAGTGCTAGTGTAGCCGGACTGAGTGATGCGTAACACGTAGCGCTGGTCAGTTTAAAGTTTAATGCAGCTATTAGAGTTAATACTGTTTACATTTAGTGCTGCTAATTATAGTGAATTACTGTTAGCAACACACACACACACACACACACACACACACACACACACACACACACTCACACACTCAAACACACACACACACACACACACACACGCGCGCGCATAGAGTTTCATAAAATCTGGCTCAAGTTGATGAGTGATTTTATGATGTGATGAAGTTCAATGTTTCACTCAGATATGTGCCTTAATGAGTTTAATATTTAATATTCCTAATTTTTTTATTTCCAAGTGTAATTTATTAATGAACAGAACTTTCACTACACATGTATAAATAAATAGCTGAGTATAATAATAATAATAATAATAATAATAATAATAATAAATTTTATCAGCAATATTCTGCTAAACTTCATCACTCCAGTAACTCTGAACTTTATCAATAATTACACTTTTTTACTTTTATAAACCAATTGCTCTAACCCAAGTCTGCTGTAATTATATTTATACATAATTACCCTATTCACTAAAGGTTAGGTGGATGTAGGTGAATATTCCCCAGGAGAGACAACAGTGAGAAAACTGTTCAGTTTAACCGCATCTACGGAGTCTGAGACGAATAATTGTTTTAAAACTCCATTTAGTATTGTTGTAGTACTACATGGGAACATGACAATTTTGTTTGCATATCCCGAGTGGAGTGTCATGGGTGAATAATGTACTGCATATCATTATTTTTTCAAACTTCTTTTTGATTGGTGTAAAGCCATCAAATCATTCCCACAGTTTTCTATGAGTCCAACGATCCAGCAATGACAGCAGTCTAGTCGAATACATTCAAAATATTTTAAATAAATAATAAAACATATATAGAATCACTTTCTTTCTTTTTTTTTTTTTTTTTTAAGTTTTTTAAGATTTGGACAAGATATTCAGATCTTGGAGGGTGTTATTGATAAAACCCCTCCCAATGCGAATAATTCTCCATATCATAATTCACCTCATTCGATATTTGCTTATTCTCCTGAGATAGTGAACCAATCAGATTTGCTGTTCCTGTGTAATGTGTATCTGAAGAAAATAGTAGTTGTTTATTTGAATTTTGTGTAATATTTGTTTGAATAAAATCTCCCAGTCTGTGTTCATTCATAAGAGTATTTCCTTTATTATTTAGGGAAAAAAATTATATATATATACACACACACACACACACACACACACACACACACACACATGTATATATATTATATATATATACACACACACACACACACACACAGTGGGGCCAATAAGTATTGGGTAATGTAAAAATGTGCAAGTTGACTCATTTAAAAAGATAAGACAGGTTTGTAATTTTCATCATAGCTACACATCAAGCTTGAGAGACAGAATGTAAAAAAAATCCAGGAAATCACATTGTATGATTTTTAAACAATTTATTTGTGAAAATGGGAGGCCAATAAGTATTGGGCAGCCAGCAAAAGTTACTTTTAATACTTTGTAATGTCGCCTTGGTTGGTAATGACAGAGGTCAAACGGTTCCTGTAGTTCTTGTCCAGGTCTACACACACTTTAGTTGGTATGTTGTCCCAGTCCTCTGCACAGATCTTCTCTGGAGCTGTGATGTTTGAGGGCTGTCGCTTGGCAACTCGAAGTTTTAACTCCCTCCACAGGTTTTCGATTGGGTCGAGGTCTGGAGACAGGCTAGGCCACTCCAGAACCTTGATATGCTTTTTACGGAGCCACTCCTTGGTTTTCTTGGCTGTGTGCTTTGGATCGTGATCACGCTGGAAGACCCAGCCATGTTTCACCTTTAATGTTCTGACCGAGGGAAGGAGGTTTTTACCCAAAATGACACAATACATGGCCCCATTCATGTTGCCAGTGATACGGTGCAGTCTTCCTGTCCCTTTTGCAGAAAAGCATCCCCAAAGCATGATGTGTCCACCCCCAGGCTTCACACTAGGTATGGTGTTCTTGGCATGCAACTCAGCATTCTTCTTCCTCCAAACACGGCGAGTGCTGTTTAAACCAAAAAGTTCAATTGTGGTCTCATCTGACCACATCACATTCTCCCAATCCTCCTGTGGATCGTCCAGATGGTCTTTAGCATATTTCAGACGGGCCTTTACATGTTTGACGCTCGTAGTGTGTTAGTTCTTGTCCTCTTTGTGACGGTGGTTCCTGCCGTCTTCAAATCATTGACCAGTTCCTGCCGTGTAGTTCTGGGCTGATTACTCACTGTTCTCAGGATCCTTTGAACCCCACGAGGTGAGATCTTGCATGGAGCGCCACTCCTATGGAGGTCGTCAGTGATGTTATACTTCTTCCATTTTCTAATAATGTTTCCAACTGTTGATCTTTTCTCACAAAGTTGTTTACCAATTGCAGTTTGACTCATCCCAGCTTTGTGCAGTTGGACAATTTTATCTCTGGTGTGTTTGAGAAGCTCTCTGGTGTTGGTCATGGTGAAGACTGCAGTCTGACAGTTTGAAGGTGTGTGCAGGTTTGAAGGTGTCTCTTATGCATCTAATCAGTTCAAACAGGTGTCAATCATACTGTTAACGAGTGGGGGCCGAAATAATGTTTGTTTTCAAGCTGCCCAATACTTATTGGCCTCCCATTTTTACAAATAAATTGTTTAAAAATCACACAGTGTGATTTCCTGGATTTTTTTTTTTACATTATGATGAAAATTACAAACCTCTCTTATCTTTTTAAATGGGCCAACTTGCACATTTTTACATTGCCCAATACTTATTGGCCACACTGTGTATATATATATATATATATATATATATATATATATATATATATATATAAGTAAAAATAAATCTTTCAGTGAAAAATGAAGTTTCAATTGAAAGTCTTTGTCCTGTCCTTTTATTTTTACTTATATTTGCTCTACGAAAACGTATTGAGCACTCACTTACGGAAGGATCTACTCAGAAAATTATATATATATATATATATATATATATATATATATATATATATATATAGTAGTGGATAGGGCACAGTATCGCTGATCCTAAGGTTGGGGGTTCGGCACTAACTGGGTTATCAAAGGCGGGCCATGTCTGTCACTGTCTATGGTGAGAGGTTGATGTAAAAGAACCATTGCTGACTTTCGTAAAGAGGAGCTGCAAAGCCGTCAGCGTGTTTCTGTCCATTGCTAAAGAGTTGTGTCAGGAAGGGCATCCAAAGTAAAAAAAAAAAAAACCCATGCCAAATCAAATGTGTGAATCAAACGATTCGCTGTAGTGACTCTCGAGAATGGGAAAAATCCAAAAAGAATATATATAGGAATGAAAGCATGTAAGCATCTTTTAGAACTGCAGCACATGCGTATTTGAAGGCGGGTGTAACACTCTCGGAGGGAAAGCGCTATCCTCCGCCTGGTACGAATGAAATACCTCACAGACGCTCTAGATTGGCTGGCGATTGCTGTGAGTGACAGGGAAGTGAGCGTATGCCCGCTCTCCCTCATGTGAGCAGCGCTCTGCCATTTAGCGCCCATCAACTCCTGGCCAGGGATGGCTGTGGGCGAGCATGGGGTACCACCCTGGATTGCAGGGCCAGCACTCACATGGTCATTCACGCTCGCATCCAGGGGTGATTTGGAACAGCTAGTTAAACTACTGTGCATGTTTTTGGACTGTAGGAGGAAACTGGAGAACCCAGAAGAACCTACACAAACACAGGGAGAACATGCAAACTCCACACAGAAACGCCTGAGCTGGGAATCGAACCCAGGACCTTTCTTGCTGTGAGGCGGGCGTGCTCACCACGGGCTCACGACACCGTGCCACCTATTATTGCAACGTTTTCAGCTCTTTGTTCAGGGGTTGAAAGTAAAGTGGTGTAAAATTTGGTGGCATCTTCCGGCATCTAGTGGCGAGTTTACAGATTGCAACCAACTGAAATTTAAACCTGACCCCTCCACTCACAGTATGTTCACCTTACAGCAGGAAGGTCTTGGGTTCGGTTCTCAGATCGGGCGTTTCTGTGTGGGGTTTGCATGTTCTCCCCGTTCTTGTGAGGGTTCCTCCTTGTACTCTGGTTTCCTCCAACACTCCAAAAACATGCACAGTAAGATAATCGGCTGTTCCAAATCACCTCTGGGTGTGAATATATGAATGGCTCTGTGAGTGTTGGCCCTGTAATGGCCTGACAAGTCGTCCAGGGTGTACCCCTGCCTCACCCAGAGTCGGTTGAGATGGGCGCCAGCTTCCTCACGACCCTAATTAGGATTAAATGACTCAGAAAATGAATGAATAGGGGAAAATGGGTTACAGTTGTGCGAAGAGAAAGAAGAGAGGAATTAAAGGACTCCAGAGATAGAGGTGTGGGTGTGGGTGTGGGTGGGTGTGTGGGGGGAGGTTAACCCTTTAACACCCAAATTACTTTTTGCAGTTAAAAAAATTTATCACCAGTTTTTCCTAATCAAAAAGGCCGAATGAAAAATCATGGACACATTTCTTTCAACAAAATAATAATAATAATAATAATAATAATAATAATAATAATAATAATAATAATAGGAAGAAGAAGAAGAAGAAATAACATTCTCACAAATTCATGAACAACACAATCCTGCACACTCAAGGTCGTCTCACAGCTGACTGAGGCACGAGGTACCAAGTTGTGTTGCATCAGGCGATGCCACGACAAGTACAGAACATGTTCTGGATGGCAGCACCACACGTCAAGTACTTATTACATTTTTTTGAAAGAGCACCATATGGTCCCGATGGGCGTTAATAGGTTAAGCATGTTCAGGTCAGAGTAAGGATTTTAAATGTTGGCAACATGACTGGTAAGGCTGTGGCAGATATAATGGAGTGGAGAAAGTTAGATATACAGTATTATGTTTACACGAGACCAGTGGGAAAGGAAGCAAGGTCAGAAACACTGGATGTGGATTCAGGTTGTTCTACAGTGGCGCAGATGGGAAGAGAAATTTTATCGGAGCGATCCGGAAGTGGGAGGAGCTCACCAGCAATGTGTTTGAAGTGAAAAAAGTCTGATAGAGTGATGAATGTCAAACTAGAACTTGAAGGAGTGATGCTGAATATCATCAGTAGATAGGCACCACAAGTAGGGTGTGAGAGGGAGGAAAAGGAGGGAATTAGATGGAGAGGTTGTGAGGGCACCTACAGATAAAAGCGTCTTCACCATCCTTAAAAACAGTGAATATATATATATATATATATATACAGTCGACCCTCTACTTATGAAATCAATCCGTTCCAGAGCCTTTTTTGTAACCTGGAGTTTTCGTACGTAGAGGTGCATTTTACATGTAAAATGCGTGATTCGTTCCAAGGCTCCCAAGACTACCCCATAAACCCTTTAAAAATGATAAAAGTACAACAATTTTGTATGAAATATGTTTTAAAAGTAAAAGAAAATTATTTACCTTTTTTCAAATCTCTCGAACCACCCATGTGACGCTTTAAAGTCCGGGGGTTGCTGGTCTGAAGAACCCTCATCCCCACCCTCCTTCACAAGGTTCTTAAATATGGCGGTTGCTTTTTCCAAAACAATCGCCTCCTTCACTGTATCTCCGCTTTTAAGGTCTCCTGCTTCAATATCATTCCGATTGTAGAGGGGGTTTCAGCCATACTCCTTTGCGATTTCGCTCAACTGAATCCCACTTTCATATTTTTTTATTATCTCCTGCTTCACTTCGATTGATAACGGAGCCCGCCCGCTACACCAAAAAGATGAACGAAAAGGGGTCCATGATGGATAATGAAATATAATGCTGCAATGATCACTCTAAAAAACTCACGAACCAACAGTCCTGCTCAACTCTCATTCACGAACAAACAGGAAGTGAGAAACAGGACGTGAGAAACAGGAAGTATGGGTACAGTTCAGCTCCGTCTTGGCCAATGGGAGGCCAGTGTGGAGGGATGTTGGGAAACAGCCAATGAGAGAGCAACTCGTGCATAGTTTCAATGGTGCGTTTTAACGTTTGAATGGCACGTTTGAATTTTTCAATGGCGCGTTTGGCGCTTTTCGTAAAAAGAGGTTGTTTTGTATACAGAGGACAAAAATTTAGGAAAATGTTTTTCATAACCTGGATTTTTCGTATTCAGAGGTTTACGTAAGTGTATATATATATATATATATATATATATATATATATATATATATATATATATATATATATATATATATATACATACATACATACATACATACATACAGACGCTCCCCAACTGACGTTTTTGTTCAGTTCCGGACGGCCAAATGTAAATTAAAAAAAATAACGTAAGTTGTTACTGTATGTTCCATTGACGTAGGACGTTCGTACTGTACTATACATCAATAAATACCATTACCATATCTCATGAAACACCTCTAAATCAATTATTATAAACATAATATTGTAAAATAATATCAAATATATCAAATAATATCAACATTCTTCTTGTTCTTTTCCTTTCGGCTTTTCCCTTCAGGGGTCGCAACAGCGAATCATCTGCCTCCATCTCACCCTATTCTCTACATCTTCTAGTCTTACTTCAACTACCTTCATGTCCTCTTTCACCACATCCATAAATTTTCTCTTTGGTCTTCCTCTTGGCCTTCTGCCTGGTAGTTCCAACCTACTTCAGCATCCTACTACTAATATACTCACTATCCCTCCTTTGTACATTTCCAAACCATCTCAATCTAGCCTCTCTGACTTTGTCTCCAAAACCTCTTACATGTGCTGTCCCTCTGATGTACTCATTAAATAATATCAACAATAATTTCAAATAAATTAGATTCAAGCAAAATAATTTCAAATAGATAAATTTTAATCAAATTCACTCATCAAATATCAAATACAGTATCAAATATAACCTTTAACATGCTCTGTGATGTGATCTTTCTGCTTGTAAATGGTTCCGATGGTTGATGGATGGTCACTTTACATGAAGCTTAAAACAGCCAGTCAACGCTTACAATATGTGAGGCGCTCCACTGAAAGTAGTTCACTTGCTTGTGACAAAGCGCGGGTTATCCGGACTTCCGGTCTTTCAAGTGAGCAAGGGTGCCGTTGAATACTCGTTTAGTACTCCGCCTGCACTGATGTGAATCACCAGCAGAGCGGAGAGTTCTCTTTCTTTTCTGGATTCGGGTTTTCATTCATTTTACAACTCTCTTTACTTAACTGAGTATGCATGGAAGATTGCGCTGATCCGAGCAGATAGTTAATTCAGTCTTGGGGAAAACCGGAAATTCCGGCACATAGTAGGCCTTCGATATTTGCGGGGCCTCGGTTCCGGCCCCTCCTGTGAATGAAGATAATCCGTGAGTTCTGTACCCGGAAGTAAAACCCCATGTATCGTATCACATGCGCAAATGAGCAACCGGAAGTAAAATACTATGTATCTATTGCATGCGCTAAAATATGCTTCTTAAACACATTCTATAGACAGTCTTACTCATTAATACAGTATTAATGTAGTAAAATATAGTAATGATTAAGAAAACACTTTTTAATTTTGTACTGTGATATTTATTAATAAAATATATAAACATTATACAGCATACTTCATATCTCTCTCTCTCTCTCTCTATATATATATATATATATATATATATATATATATATATACATATACATACATGCATACAGTATGTATATGTTTTCATTTTGTATGTATAATATATTATCCAGTTAAGCTCTATGATGCCACTCTCTTCTGAAGAAATAAGACTTTCTCCTGAAGAAACGACAGTTTCCTCTGAAGTGCCTGAATATAATCAGCTGAACTGTTGTAAAGCTGGAGTATTAAAGTCTTTTTCAATTATTATTCCAGTACAATGCCTAAGTTAATGTTTATGATAAATGTTTAGAAGCCACGGAGCAGCTCAGCCACGCCTGCTCAGCTGGAGCGGACAGTTAGTTACAGAACACGGCCAAATCAAAGTCCCCCAAAAAGAACATAAAAGAACATGAAATGTAATAAATTGGATAAACAACAACAAAAAAACCCGACAAACATGCTACACCACAGTACATAAAATCGCACACACAAAAATTCTAAAAATTAACTTGGGTACTGTACTGGAATAATGATTGTAAAAGACTTTAATACTGTTCAGATGTTTATTTCTCTTTAAGCACTTCAGAGGAAACTTCGTTTCTTCAGGAGAAAGTCTTATTTCTTCAGAAGAGACATCCAACATAATTACCTTTTCTAGCGCTTATTCAGAGAAGACGCACAGCATTTGAGTGTCACCACAGAGCCTCACTGGTAATTAAAACACACGAAAAAAAAGAGGCTCATTGAAAACACAAATGAGGAAAAAGGGGCGTTACATCATCTCAACCAATCAGCAGGAAGGAGGACAGTCATTGGCTGAATTTGAGTGACATGTCAGCTGCTCGGCAGTCTGCGAATACTCAAACCATGAGTGCAAAACTGCGAAGAGTCGAGGGCCTACTGTATGCTGGAAAACTTGCACCCATGCTAGTAGGCTTACGCTTCTGACCAACTTTGCTTAGGGTTACAAAAGTCAGCAAAACAGTGTAAACACAAAGATCACAGAGACGACGTCTTAACACAAGGGTAACACGCAGTGAACTGGGAAGAAGTAGGGGCACGTTCAGTTTCTCGTTTGTAAACAATGGACGCAGCTTCATTACGTCATTACGTCAGCGTACTACGTAGGTACGTCTCGTACTATGGAGAGCACACTAAACTCAAAATTTGACATAATTAAAAAGCAAACAAACAAAAAAACGTAAAATCGAAAAAAAAAACCGTAAAACGAATGAACGCAAGTCGGGGAGTGTCTGTATATATTTTCTCTTCAGGGATGGAAGGAACTGCTTTTGTCTTTCAGTGTGTTTCTGCACTGCACACATCATCTTCTGTTTCTTCAGCCCTGTCATTATTACCTTTTTCAAAAGAGTATAATACTTATGTTGAAAGAACTTGTACTCCGCGAGAAAGAGAGAGAGAGAGAGAGAGAGAGAGAGAGATAGAAAGAGATAAAGAGAGAGAGAGACAGACAGACAGACAGTGTGTGTGCTGAAGTGGAGGAAGTCGGGGTATCAGATACCACTGAGGTTGCTGTAAGTTTTGGACTCATGAACTGAGGGAAGCTTATGGCCTGTCGGTCTGAAATGTCATAACATCATGTATATGGTCTCATATCCATCTCAAAGCAATGGCATCCGACAGAAAAACCTATGCCAAATCAAATGTGCGAATCAGATGATTCACTGTGGCGACTCCCGAGAAAGGGAAAAAGCCGAAAGGAAGAAAGAAATCCATCTCATAACGATCTCATAATCTCATAACTAGCTCACAACTTTTTTTCCTCTTGACTATACTAACCGGGTCAGGGAGTCAAAAGTGATGCTGGGAAAAGAAAATAAAGGGGACAATGATGAGGAAAAAAACTGTTCTCTGTCACTATTTAAGGTCCCAACGTGAAAATAATCAATAAATTAATGCGTTTCAAATTGAGAAACACGTTTTCTGACATTTTTGAACAAATACAAGTTAATTATACAGCAACAGCGCGGAGCGTGACGAAGGTACCTGTTAGTTGTTGAGTGCAACTTCTTCTTCTTGTCCTTTCGGCTTTTCCCTTCAGGTGTCGCCACAGCGAATCATCTGCCTCCATCTCACCCTATCCTCTGCATCTTTTTCTCTTACACCAACTGCCTTCATGTCCTCCTTCACCACATCCATGAATCGTCTCTTTGGTCTAGGCCTCTAGGCCTTCTGCCTGGTCGTTCCAACCACAAAATCCTACAACCAATATACTCACTATCCTTCCTCCGTACATGTCCAAACCATCTCAATCTAGTGTCTCTGACTTTGTCTCCAAAACGTCTTACATGTGCTGTCCCTCTGATGTACTCATTGCTGATCCTATCCATCCTCGTTACTCCCAAAGAGAACCTCAACATTTTCATCTCTGCTACCTCCAGCTCTGCCTCCTGTCTTTTCCCCAGGGCCACTGTTTCTAAACCATATAAAAATCGCTGGCCTCAACACCGTCTTGTACACTTTTCCTTTCATTTTTGCCGATACCTTCCTATCACACATCACACCGAACACTTTTCTCCATCCATTCCAACCTGCCTGCACACGCTTCTTCACCTCTCTTCCACACTCTCCATTGCTCTGGATTGTTGAGCCTAAGTACTTAAAATCCTCCACCTTCCTAATCTCTGCTCCCTGTAACCTCACCGTTCCTGTTGGGTCCATGACATTCATACACATGTATTCTGTCTTACTGAGGCTAACCGTTATTCCCCTCCTTTCCAGGGCATACCTCCACCTCTCTAGGTTTTCCTGCACTTGTTCTCTGCTCTCACTGCAGATCACAATGTCATCTGCAAACATCATAGTCCATGGGGAATCTTGTCTAACCTCGTCCGTCAGCCTGTCCATCACCATAGCAAACAAGAAGGGGCTCAGAGCTGACCCTTGATGCAGTCCCACCTCCACCTTGAACCCTTCTGTCACACCAACAGCACACCTCACCACTGTCTAACATCTTTTATACATGTTCTGCACCACTCTAACATACTTCTCTGCCACTCCAGACTTTCTTATGCAATACCACAGTTCCTCTCTCGGCACCCTGTCATATGCTTCCTCCAGATCCACAAAGGCACAATGCAGCTCCTTCTGACCTTCTCTGTACTTCTCTATTAACATCCTCAAGGCAAACACTGCATTTGTGGTGCTCTTTCTTGGCATGAAACCAAACTGTTGTTCATAAATGCTGACCTCTGCCCTTAGTCTTGCTTCCACTATTCTTTCCCATAACATCATCGTATGGCTCCTCAACTTTATATTCTTGATATGACTCGCATGTTTTATTTGGCATTTGTTTTACATCGGATGCCCTTCCTGACGCAACCCTCTGCATTTATCCGGGCTTGGGACTGGCATGAGGGAGAGACACTGGCTTGTGCCCCTCCCTCACGGCTGCATTATACATAATATAGAATGATGTATGATAAACATTTCCCCGCTGTTAGGGTAGAACTTTGTTTGGCCCTGAGCTGAATCTACTAGCCGTCTCGCAGATCAGTTCACCTTGTGTCACCCAGAGCTCTGGAGTGATCAGCAAAGAAAGCACCAACACCATTAGAACTGGTGTTCAATTGTTTATTTACAGATCACCAAAGAATGCCAACAAGTACATGGGTGTAGATATACACTTCCACAGAGAACTTCGAAAAAAATGACACATAGCCGTTAGACATCAGGCTATGGTGACCCAGGGTCATTTCGTTAATTATATGCCAGCTGTGCAATGTTATGATAAACAGGAGAAATGGAATTTTCCAGACTAAAATTTATTTCTGACTTTAGAAAGGAGGTATAAGGGTCTTTAACTATCCCTTCCTCTTTCATGTACCATAAACAACTCAGAAATGTTCCAGAACAGTAGCACCGAGACACATTGTTATGGGCATGTGGATAAATCATCATCGTCATCATTTTCTGTACCCACTTAATCCTAATTTGGGTCACGGGGAGGCTGGCGCCCATCCCAGCCAACTTCAGGCGAGGGCAGAGTACACCCTGGACAGCTCGCCAGGCCATCGCAGGGCGGAAACACGCTGACGGCTTTGCAGCCTACTCTTATCGAAAGTCAGCAATGGTTCTTTTATATGCCTCACACCATAGACAGTGAGAGACATGGCCGGCCTTTGATAGCCCAGTTAGCTCCACTGGGGGGAGTGCAGAGTGGGACTCGAACCCCCAATCTTTGGATCAGCGATCCAGCGCCCTATACCACTAGACCACCACTTCCCCCATGTGGATAATTGTAAGCATAAATGCAAATATAAATATAATGAATGTATAAATGTTGTATGTAATTATATTCAGTTGGTGTGCTGTAAATCGTGACACATGGTATTACTCAGCTGTTTTTGGGTCACTGTTGTTTTTGCCCCTGTGTAGATTAATTGGGCCTGGAACTTTCCAGCATGTTAAGGAAACTTCGAGATGGACCTAGTCGCGCATGCGCCCTGGTGACGGGTCAGGTGATTTAGAATATTCCAGAATGGAACTTTCCCGAACTTTACAGAATTTATATAAGGGCCCGCCCGTTGCCAACAGGCTCAGGGTGGATCATCCAAGTTTCATTGTTCAAGACTTCATCACCCAAGTCCATCATCCACAGCCAACACGAGGATTTTCATCATTCGTTTCTTTTGATACGCGGGATTCCAAGCCTCTTACCGCCAGCACACACGCCGTCTCTAAATTTACCGTACTGCAGCTGCTTGGTGAATATCTTTGTTTTGGGACCCTTGTTCACTTTGTATTTTGTTTAGCTCGAAGCTATAAGTTATTATTTTGCCTTACTTTGTTGATATTATTAAACTGTATATAATTTATGTCGTGGTTTGTCGTGCTTTGCTGTTTTCACGGGGCAATTTTCATCTTTTAAATTCCATACGTAGCAAAATAGTCATGGGAAGAATGGAAGCACTGCCTTTCCCACAATGCTAATGATTATATCAAAACTTATGATCAAAATACTCAGTATAAAAACTAAATAGCAGAATAAAATGAATACAAATGAATCCCTGGTTAAATAGATACAGATAATTGTTAATTACATGATCTAATTCATACCAAAATAATAAGTAATTAGATATATTAGTATAAAATAGCACAAAATCTCTTTCACTCCTGAATCCTGGGTGGCCTGCACAGGCAAAAAAATTTCCTCCCTCCTGGATGAATCTATTTTTTTTATCATATTATTGCCAACAATGAATTTTTTAAGCCGGGCCTAATATTAGAATATTGCATCATTGCCATCGGTTAATTGGCATTCATTGCATAACCAGCAGAATGTCTCTCCCCATAGATATCATGTATGATATATCAGCTATGCCCCGCAGCAGGTTACAGAAACGCTGTGACTCAAAGCTGTACGTACACTCTGAATTTATTTTCTTGTTATTTTTGCTTTCATATAGAGAACTGCAGCATCTGAAATAAGAAGAAAACTGAATTACGTTCACAGCTGTAGTACATCAGATACAACAGAGCCTTCTGCTTATTTCATTGTTGCTTTTCATTTTTAGAATTATATTGCACGCTGACAAGCCAGTGTCTCTCCCTCACGACGGTCCCAAGCCCGGTTAAATGAAGAGGGTTGCGTCAGGAAGGGCATCCGGCGTAAAACAAATGCCAAATAAAACATGCGAGTCATATCAAGACAATTCATACCGGATCGGTCGAGGCCCGGGTTAACAACTATCGCCATCTGTGCTGTTAACCAACAGGGTGCTGGTGGAAATTAGACTACTGTTGGTCGAAGACGTCGAAGAAGGAGAGGCAGGTCCGTAGGCAGAGAGAGAAGAGGAAAGGCAGGAGTCTAGAACTGAAAGTAGGGACTTTGAATGTTGGAAGTATGACAGGAAAAGGTAGAGAGCTGGCTGACATGATGCAGAGGAGGAAGGTGGACATACTGTGTGTTCAGGAGACCAGGTGGAAAGGTCGCAAGGCTAGAAGCTTAGGAGCAGAGTTTAAGCTGTTTTATCATGGTGTGGATGGGAAGAGAAATGGAATAGGAGTCATCTTGAAGGAGGAGTTTGTCAGGAATGTTCTAGAAGTGAAAAGAGTGTCAGACAGAGTGATGAGTCTCAAGTTAGAAATTGAAGGCGTGATGTTCAATGTTGTTTGTGCTTATGCCCCACAGACAGGATGTGAGCTAGAAGAGAAGGAGAGATTCTGGAGTGAGTTAGATGAAGTGATGCAGAATACCCCCAAAGATGAAAGAGTAGTCATTGGGGCAGACATCAATGGACATGTTGGTGCAGGAAACAGAGGGGACGAGGAAGTGATGGGCAGGTTTGGTATCCAGGACAGGAATGCAGAAGGACAGATGTTGGTAGATTTTGCAAAAAGGATGGAAATGGCTGTGGTGAATACTTTCTTCCAGAAGAAACAGGAGCATAGGGTGACTTATAAAAGCGGAGGTAGCAGCACATAGGTAGACTACATCTTGTGCAGGCGATGTAATTTGAAGGAAGTCAGTGACTGCAAAGTAGTAGCAGGTGAGAGTGTTGCCAAACAACATAGGATGGTGGTGTGCAGGATGACGCTGATGGTTAGGAAAGTGAAGAAGGCAGAGCAGAAGACAAAGTGGTGGAAGCTGAAAAAGGAGGAGTGTTGTGTTGTCTTCAAGGAGGAGTTGAAACAGGCGTTTGGGTGGTCAGGAAGTGCTTCCAGATGACTGGACAACTACAGCTAATGTGATCAGGGAGACTGGTAGGAGAATACTTGGTGTGTCATCTGGAAGGAGAGCAGATAAGGAGACTTGGTGGTGGAATGAGGAAGCGCAGGAGTGTGTACAAAAGAAGAGGTTAGCTAAGAAGAAGTGGGACATTGAGAGGACCGAAGAGAGAAAACAGGTGTATAGGGAGAGACAGCATAAGGCGAAGGTAGCGTTGTCAAAGACCAAACAGAGGGCGTATGATGACTTGTATGCTCGGTTGGAAAGTAAAGAGGGAGAAAATGATTTATACAGGTTGGCACAGCAGAGAACTAGAGATGGGAAGGATGTGCAGCAAGTTCGAGTTATTCAGGACAGAGAGGGAAATGTATTGACTGACAGAAGTGTGCTGGGAAGATGGAAAGAATACTTTGAAGAGCTGATGAATGAGGAAAATGAGAGAGAAAAAAAGAGTTGAAGAGGTGACTGTTGAGGACCAGGAAGTAACAAAGATTAGTAAGGGTGAAGTGAGGAGGGCATGAAAGAGGATGAAGAATGGAAAGGCAGTTGGTCCTGATGACATACCGGTGGCGGTATGGAAGTGTCTAGGAGTGGAAGCAGTAGATTTCCTGACAAGAACATTCAACAAGGTCTTAGAGAGTGAGAGGATGACAGAGGAATGGAGGAGATGTATAGGGGAGGTAGCAGTAGATTTTCTGACAAGAACATTCAATAAGGTCTTAGAAAGTGAGCAGATGTCGGAGGAATGGAGGAGAAGTGTCCTGGTGCCCATTTTTAAGAACAAGGGAGATGTGCAAAGTTGTGGCAACTACAGAGGGATAAAGTTGATGAGCCATACGATAAAGCTATGGGAAAGAATAGTGGAAGCTAGACTAAGGGCAGAGGTCAGCATTTGTGAACAACAGTTTGGTTTCATGTCAAGAAAGAACACCACAGATGCAGTGTTTGCTTTGAGGATGTTAATAGAGAAGTACAGAGAAGGTCAGAGGGAACTGTATTGTGCCTTTGTGGATCTGGAGAAAGCATATGACAGGGTGCCGAGAGAGGAACTGTGGTATTGCATGAGAAAGTCTGGAGTGGCAGAGAAGTATGTAGAGTGGTGCAAGACATGTATGAGACATGTAAGACAGTGGTGAGGTGTGCTGTCGGTGTGACGGAAGAGTTAAAGGTGGAGGTGGGACTGCATCGAGGGTCAGCTCTGAGCCCCTTCTTGTTTGCTATGGTGACAGACGAGGTTAGACAAGAATCTCCATGGACTATGATGTTTGAAGATGACATTGTGATCTGCAGTGAGAGCAGAGAACAAGTGCAGGAAAACCTAGAGAGGTGGAGGTATACCCTGGAAAGGAGAGGAATGAAGGTTAGCCTCAGTAAAACAGAATACATGTGTATGAATGCCAACAGGTCCCAGCAGGACCCAACAGGAACGGTGAGGTTACAAGGAGTAGAGATAAGGAAGGTGGAGGATTTTAAGTACTTAGGCTCAACAATCCAGAGCAATGGAGAGTGTGGAAATGAGGTGAAGAAGCGTGTGCAGGCAGGTTGGAATGGTTGGAGAAAAGTGTACGGTTTGATGTGTGATAGGAAGGTTTCGGCAAAAATGAAAGGAAAAGTGTACAAGACGGTGTTGAGACCAGCGATGTTCTATAGTTTAGAAACAGTGGCACTGGGGAAAAGACAGGAGGCAGAGCTGGAGGTAGCAGAGATGAAAATGTTGAGGTTCTCTTTGGGAGTAACGAGGATGGATAGGATCAAGAATGAGCACATCAGAGGGACAGCACATGTAAGATGTTTTGGAGACAAAGTCAGAGAGGCTAGATCGAGATGGTTTGGACATGTACAGAGGAGGGATAGTGAGTATATTGGTAGTAGGATGTTGAGGTTGGAACTACCAGGCAGAAGGCCTAGAGGAAGACCAAAGAGATGATTCATGGATGTGGTGAAGAAGGACATGAAGGCAGTTGGTGTAAGAGAAAAAGATGCAGAGGATAGGGTGAGATGGAGGCAGAAGATTTGCTGTGTCTGACTTTCGTAAAGCAACTGCATAGCCGTCAGCGTGTTTCTGACCTGCGATGGCCTGGCGAGCCATCCAGGGTGTACGCTGCCCTCGCCCAGAGTCGGCTGTGATGACGGCCAGCCTCCCTGCGACCCTAATAAGGATTAAACGGTTCAGAAACTGAGTGATGCATTTCGGACAGAACACTGATACTAACTAGCTAGTTAGTAATATGGTGATGTGACTGTCTGCTGCATTATAAGAAAAACAACACACTGAAATACTCACCAGTCCTTATTAACTTTTCACATAGACTATAATACTATTAATAATTCTATTTGAACAAAAATACAGCTAAAATGGGCAGAAACACCCCTCTCGCGCTTTGCTCTTTTACAAGCTTCTCCCGTGTTCTTAGCCCCATCTAGTGGCAGGAATAATTATCACACAAAAATGTATTGAATAGATCAGAAAACAATTCTAGAATTCAGCTTTCATCTGAAAAGTATTTGATCATGAGGATGTTATTCAATAACAACTTGAGTGAATAATTTTCCATATCATGGGTTGTCTCATTCAGTGTGGAAAGTGGAGTGCATTTCATGGTGAAGTGAAAGAGTTAAAACAATAACATTTCAGGTTTTTTCAGAGATTTATTTGCATTTTCTTCTTTTTGATAAGATGAGAATGGAACGAATGATGAGAAATGAAACATATTACATTTACAATAAAAAGATGTATTTTTAAAGAAAGATTATTATAAGTATTAACATATCACACTACACAGGCTCTTCTTTAAAACACATATTTCATATACAAATAACCCAAACAAGACATAACAACAACAATAGTAATAATAGTAATAATAATAATAATAATAATAATAATAACAACAATAATAATTATTATTATAATAGTAGTAACAACAACAATAATAACAACAACAACAACAACAATAATAATAATAATAATAATAATAATAATAATAAGGGCCTGATGATGTCCGCCTCTGCATGGTGGGCCTAGATAGGGTAACTGTATGTTCCCTGAACTAAATGTACATCACCCAGTTAGAGCTCACCCCCCCAAAGCTGGTATTCTAAATTGACCAAACTCCATTTACGCAGTCTATTGAGCTTTCCTCTGGTAATAAAACCACCAATACTGGAGATGGGATTTGCCCCAGGGAGATGCAAAGAACCTGTCCACGAATATCCTGGACGAAAGATGTAAAATCCACACTCCTTGAATGTGCGAAAGAGACTGATTGGCCTGAAAATCCACGTGTCAATGGAAAGTCCCTTAAACAGCATCAGGGCAACGCTAATCCGATGTGAGCAAACCTGACTGAACAGAATTTGCGTGATCAACTCCAGCGACTTAAGATCTACATGCGCCGTGATGCAGATGAAAATATTCCTGCGAGCCGTCAGGCGGCCCTTGAAGAACACATCACTCGGACAGCGGTGGACCCTAAACTGCAAATGAATACCTGCGTCCTTATTTCTTCGATTTCTAAGACCACCTCATCTACAAGTAAAAAAAAAACTTTCTGGCCTGCATACTCAAATTCTGTTCCGAAGGACTCTCTTTCTGTTGCTTCAAATGATCAAATGCATTTACTCTTTCAGCGCTATGATGATGAAATTTCTGAATTTGTTATTGATAAACGAAAACCAGTAAAAATCCTGCTTAAAAATTTCCACGAAATCAAATTGATAAATTAAATGAAATACTCTCTGTAACTCATGACCAGAGCGTTGTTTGCATAAGATCAGTTGCTGTGTGTATGCTGCTGCCCGAACACTTGAGGAACTCCACTCAGGTTCCAAACCTCACGCTATTAAACTTACAAACAACAAAAGTAAAGGAAACTGGTGTGAGCAAAGATTTAAAGAAAGAAGGAGAGACGTCTCATAGCTGGAGCTTTGCCTTAAGTTCAGATCTAAAGGCGAGTCAATCACAAAAAGGCAAGAGACCATTTGGAGAAAATTCCAAAACTAAACACAAAACAACTAAAGAAAAAAATTCTCCTTCAAATTCTTGAGTCCCTTAAAGCAAAAGTTAAGATTTAGAGCAAAAGAAAAAGAAAATGGGAAAAGAAAAATAAATTTATAAAGTAAAACAAACTTTTCAAAATGAATGAAAAAATTTTTACAGACAGTTTAATACACCTTCAAGTAATGTTTTTGGACTGTGGGAGGAAACCGGAGTACCCCAAGGAAAGCCCAGGTACTAGCTCAGGTAGAACATGCTAACTCCACACCGAAATGCCCGAGCTGGGAATCGATCCCAGGACCTTCTTGCTGTGAGGCGGACATGCTAACCACTACAACACCGTGCCGCCACATTGAAGCATCTTTAAATAAAACAAATATATTTATATTCATAAGATTTTGTGAAAGTTTTGTAAAAAAAAAAAAAAAAAAAAAAAAAAAAAAAAAAAAAAATCCCTTTATGAATGTAGGAGGAGTTTTTGAATAAATGATGGCAACCATTTTATAGAAAATGTAAAGAATAAAAAATAGAACTAAGCTGACTGGTTGAGGAGCAGGTGAAGATTACAACTAAGTGTGACGATGGAAGACAATGAAAAACACAAACAACACTTCAAGATGACACAAGATGATCTCGAAGTGCCACTCCAACTTTACTGGCACATGACCCAAAGCCAGACATTGTCCTGGACACTGACATCAGTTGATCGCAGAACTTTATATAAACTTCTTTAAATAATGAAGAAAACACGCCCCAGAGCTGGTCATGGAAGAGATAAAGGCACTAAAACAAAATGCTTGGATTGACCTCATCAAAGTCCTGACCTCAACCCTATTACAAATATGTACCGTGTTTAAAAGTTGGGTTCACACCAGAAACAAATGGGGTGGATGGTTACAGAAAGCATGAAGGGGCAGCTGTTTCATTCAGGGACGTTCAGCATTACAGCCACATTAAAGAGTCAGAATCAAGCAGATGAATAATCAGGGCTCACTCAGATCAGACTTTACCTTCGACTGATTCTCATTTCTCTGTGTCTTTATTTCCACTGTCTACATCAGTGGACAAAAACTGTTTCTCTTCAGACAAGGAAGGAGTTTCTGCTGTATATCCATTTGTGTCTGCACTGCATACATCATATTCTTCTTCACACAAAGGATGATGTTTACGCTTAAAGAAACCACACTGTGAGAAGGCGAAAGAGAGAGAGAGAGAGTGAAAGAAAGAGAGAGAGCGAGAGAGAGTGAGAGAGAGTGAAAGAGAGTGAGTGAGAGAGAGAGTGAGTGAGAGAGTGAAAGAGAGTGAGTGAGAGAGAGAGAGTGAGTGAGAGAGAGAGTGAGAGGACGAGAGAGAAAGAGTGAGAGAGAGTGAGAGAGAGTGTGTGTGTGTGAGAAAGTGAGTGAGTGTGATAGAGAAAGTGAGCGAGTGAGAGAGAGAAAGAGTGAGAGAGAGAGAGTGTGTGTGTGAGAGAGTGAGTGAGTGTGATAGAGAAAGTGAGAGAGTGAGAGAGAGAAAGAGTGAGAGAGAGAGAGAGAGGGTGAGAGAGAAAGAGTGAGAGAGAGTGAGAGAGAGAAAGAGTGAGAGAGAGAGAGAGAGAGAGAGAGAGAGAGAGAGTGTGTGTGTGTGTGTGTGTGTGAGAGAGTGAGTGAGTGTGATAGAGAAAGTGAGAGAGTGAGAGAGAGAGAGAGAGGGTGAGAGAGAGTGAGAGAGAGAAAGAGGAGAGAGAGAGAGAGAGAGAGAGAGAGAGAGAGAGTGTGTGTGAGAGAGTGAGTGAGTGAGTGTGATAGAGAAAGTGAGAGAGTGAGAGAGAGAAAGAGTGAGAGAGAGAGAAAGAGTGTGTGAGAGAGAGAGAGAGAGAGAGAGAGAGAGAGAAAGAGAGATGTTATGTACTGGTTAGAACTGGTGGATTCTGATGAATACCAATATGTTATGTTGAGTTCTGGTATGTTCTGATGAGTATTGATGAGTTTTTGTGGATTCTGGTGAGTACTGTTGTCATTACTTTACACAATCCTGAAGTTCGAATTGGTCCAGCAGCTCTCCATTCTGCACAGGTTTTACGTTCTGAGCACGAAATATCAGCTCTAAGTGAGAGTCGTTACAGCAGCTGAATCCTGATTGGTTCTTACCTTCAACAGTAATATGATAATGATGATGAGCAGGAGAAGTCCACTTCCTCCGCCTGTTACAATGATCAGAATCATATCAGGAGGAATGATCAGCTCTGTCTTCACAATGATCTATAATCACACACACACACACACACACACACACACACACACACACACACACACACACACACACACACACAAAATCATGTCTGTGTTGGAATAAAGTTTACAGTTTACTTGTTTTGGATTTGTGGACACTAGATCACGACAGAGGATGCCATCTTCCACATCCTGCAAACCACCCTCAGACACGTGAAAAGTAAAAACAGGAACTATGTGAGACCGCTGTTCATCAATTACACTTCAGATTTCAACACTGTGATCCTACTCAGACTGTCCCTCCAACCTGACAGACATGAAACTGAAGACCAAACTTCGTAGGTTGGTATTAAACATCTTCATGGACAAGCCCCAAGTGGTTTGAGAGTGCCACTGGGTGTCCAGCACCACCATCCTCAGTGCTGGAATCCCACAAGGATGTGTGTTGAGCCCCCTGTGCTGCACTCTCTATATGTTCGACTGCGTGTCCACTCACAGGTCGAACACATTTCACTGCCGGTTGTACGTGTATATCTGTACACATGACAAATAACATCCTTGAACCTTGCTACTACCCACACTGCTGACACAGCCAACACCACTGACATTCACTATACCACTGACACCGCCAACACTACCAGCAGCATGGAAAAACAGAGACGTTACCAGCACTCCAGACACGGTCAATACCACCGGCAACAGCACTGACACTACCGACTGCATGAATGCTGTCAACACTACTGATGTGGGCGGTACCATTTACACTAACACTACTCATATGATTAACCCCTCTGACATTATCAAAACCACTCCCACTGTTTACACTACTTACACTACCAACGCTATCGGCACTGCTGACAACACGGACAGTTGACACCAGTGACCACTCACAGCACGATTACCTGACTTACAGTGATTTGTTATTCATTTTTGTCATTTTTTCCATGTTCAGTAAGTTCTTGTAGACATGTGAGCACAAGGACTTACAACTGACTGAACAATCACTACTGAGAACACTGGCCACTGTCTACCACAGTACCACTCACATAACTCATGGCTAACAACATAACCCGAACCAATAGAGCAACAAAACCTACCTTAGCCCGGTGAAATATACTCGAGTCGTTCTGTAAAATAAAACAGGCAGAAGTTAAAGCATGCAAAGATGTTGGAAACAAACAATAACTCTGTATGTGTGTGTGTGTGTGTGTGTGTGTGTGTGTGTGTGTGTGTGTGTGTGTGTGTGTGTGTGTGTGTGTGTTCTCACCACAGTGGATCGTTGATGATAACGTTTTTTATCAAAATCCAGCTGAGCGGAGACAGAAAAATCATCCTCGTTCTTAAACTCACTGAAAGACCATTTCTGGAGATAGACAGGACAAATTCATTAAAAGTTCAGGTGTGTGTGTGTGTGTGTGTGTGTGTGTGTGTGTGTGTGTGTGTGTGTGTGTGTGTGTGTGTGATTACCCCTGTGTATTGTTGTTTATTAGGAAATGTCATGAGTGCCCTCAGCTCAAACTGGACATCAGACCTGGAATTCAGTATGAAAGACTGACAGACGAATTTCACACACTGCTCAGATGGACACTCCTGCAGAACATCCCATAATAACACCATGTCAGAAATGCCATAGTAACAAACCCAATGTTATCACAGAACCATTGGGTTGGATTAACATGGTTTGACGAATAAATTGATATATAAATAAATTAAGCCGACTTGATGATTGTTAGTATAAACACAATAGCCGTCAGTGTACAGCTGCTTTTCGCTTTGTTGAATGAATGAAAAATAAGCCAGATATTGACTTTACAGCAGCCATAAACAAACATTTCCCCACAAAATCTCGTGTCTTTTTCACAAAGTCAATATCGGGTGTTAAAAACACGTGGTAATCCAGTTCTGAGCTGTAGCTACTCTGCAGGTTCCTGGGAATCAGCCATCTCTCATAACTGTTGCTACAGAGGAACAGTAAAGACCTTCATAAAGAACAAGTACAAAATCGATTGGAAGTAAATCAGCCATTACTTACAGCAGATTTTTCAGGTGGTGTGATGTCACAGGTTGTAATGTTCTGGAAGAAAAAAAGTTCATTGAGACTATAGCCATCAATCAGACACATTAAAGATATTTTGAATTAACAAATAAAACCCCAAGTGTCTTAAATGAGCTGGTTTTGCTTCATATAGCAATTCTGATCAGACGTAAACTTCTTTTAAAAATATATTTATCCGTATTACCCTTAAAAAAAGACCCTTCATTATAACAGCCTTAGTTTTTTTTATTCTAAACAATCCCAGTCGAATTAAGCCACACCGGTGTGTGGGGTTTTTTCTTTTGAATTTTTACACCCGAGTCTAGCGGCTCATCAGGCCGGTGCTTATCCCCGGTTTCTGTGGCATGAAGCAACTCGGAGTTCAACTCCTCCTGGATGTGACGCTAGTCCATCGCAGGTTACCTTCCCAGTATATTTTTACTGGTACCCATTTATACTGCTGGGTGAACAGAGGCACACTTGTGGTTAGGACCTTGCCCAGGGGTCTTAGCACAGTGGGGGTATGCCTAGGATTTGAACTCACAACCTCTTGATCGTGAGCTCAGCACCATAACCAGTACGCCACCCTCCCCACTAGTGTGTTTTCTTTACCGGCTGGAAACCTGGAACCAGATGTATGATGCGTAATAATAAAGAGCATTAACATCCATTGTAGTGCATAATGTACACCACGTCTATGGACTAACAGCAAACTGTTCCGGCAGCGTTAGCATTTAGCATGCTCACTCCGCAGGTAGAGCGCCAGGTTTGACAAAGAGATTTCTGTGTAGAGTCTGTATGTTCTACCATGCTTGCATGGGTTTCTCCTGGGTACTTTGGTTTCCTCCCATAGTCCAAAGACATACACATTAGGATAAATGGCTGTTCAATTTACCCCAAGGTATGACTGTCAGCATAAATGGTTGGTTGGTTGCGTGCGTGCGTGCGTGCGTGCGTGCGTGTATAAGCCTTGCCATGGACTTCAGCCAGAGATTCCAGCTTCCCTGTGACCCTGGTATGATTCAGCTTTTCAGAAAATGAATGAATGAATGATCTTAATTCTCACTGGCATACCGGACACCTATGCTCAGACCCACAGTGGACACCTCTGCTCAGACACCCTCATATTGATTTCAATTGCGAGAATACCAGTAAAATAAATAGATACCTTTTGAATATAGATGGTGTGGTTCCACAGCTGATGAAAGCTTACATTAGTCTGAGATGGCATCCAGAATTGGACTGTTACAGGGAGACCTTTTAGTCCCAGATTACTGACCTACACACACACACACACACACACACACACACACATAGAAGTAATCTATATATGTAATTATTTTGCTTGACGGAATGTTCCAAAAACACACAGGTCGAATTCGTTTCCATTGAGGGTTGGACTCCTTTGTCACTGATTCTGTTTATAATTTTTATGAAGCAGAATTTCTAGGCACAGTCGAGACGTTGAGGGGTTCTGCATTGGTGGCCACTGGATCTCACCTCTGCTTTTTGCAGATGACATTGTCCTTTTGGCTTCATCAGTCCAGGACCTCCAGTTCTCATTGGAGCGATTCGCAGTTGAGTGCAAAGCGGCCGGAATGAGAATCAGCACCACCGAGTCCGAGGCCATGGTTCTCAGCCAGAAAAGGGTGGAATGCCCCCTCTGGGTCTGGAATGAGGTTCTCCCCCAAGTGATGGAGTTCAAATATATCAGGGTCTTGTTCAAGAATGAGGGAAGGAGGGAGCGGGAGATTGACAGACATATTGCTCCAGCCTCTACCGTAGAGCAGAGTCTGTACTAATGCGCCATGGCGAAGACAGAGCTGAGCTGCAAAGCTGTCAATTTACCAGTCGATGTAACGGGCTTTGGGTAGTGACCGAAAGAACAAGATCGTGGATACAAGCGACTGAAATTAGCTTCCTTTGCCGGGTGGCGGGACGCTCCCTTGGAGATAAGGTGGCTCGGGTATCGAGTTAGAATGCCTCCCGATCACCTCCCTTTTGTGGTGTTTCGGACATGTCCAACCAGGAAGAGACCCCAAGGGCCTAGAACATGCTGGAGGGACTGTGTCTCTAGGCTGATCTGGGAATGCCTCTGTTTGTCACCCTGGAAGAGCTGGAGGAAGTGGCTGGGGAGAGGGATGTCCGAACCTCATTGCTTAGACTGCTGTCCCCGCAACCCGACCCCAGATTAAAAGGAAGAAGAATATGATGATGATGATGATGATGACGATGATGATGTGTGTATTTTCTATTATAATAATAATATAATATATTAATAGAAATAATTCAACAACAATATGGATGAAATATATGTGGCATACAGAACCTGGTGATTTATTTATCTCTAAACTACAAAAATTGCTTGAGATTCTTCACTGTAAATTATTGAATGTCTTCACTGAACTCTATCAACAAGCAGCAGATCAAGACAAGAAGATATTTCCAGGTAACAGTAACGCAAAATTCAGACCTCAGCCTCCAGGGTGGGATCAAGAAGTTGAAAATTTGGAACCTGTGAGATATAAAGCATTGCGAGACCATAGAGACAGGAATATGGATATTATTATTCATAAAACCAACTGTACATTGTTCAGGAAAACTTTTAAATTTAAACGCATTGATTATTTTCTTTTTCAAAACGAAAAGCTTATTGCAGCGAGAGAATCCTGAGGAATTTTGGAAAACGTTAAAACATAGTGGCTTATTTTTATCTTTAACTGGAGACAATACGAATAATGTAGGCAGTGAAGACAGGTTCAGGGATAATACTGATCTTGTCTGTGACTGCATTGCCAACTCTGTAGGAATCGAACATGAAGGACTAAAAATATTAAATGGCGCCATTACTGAAAATGAAGTATTAAAACACATCGATAAATTAGCAAGTAGCAAAAGTCTCCTGGACTTGATGGCATTGCAATCGAATTTATTAAAGCTTCTAAAAGTCATATCAACAATTATTTCACAATGTTGTACAATAAGATTGTCAGTGATGGTAATTTTCCTGTATCGTGGGTGAGAAGCATTTTTTTTTATCCTGTTTATAAATCAGGCGATAAAAACAACCCAAATAATTATAGCGTATTGCTCTTATTGACTCGGTCTGTCAAATATTTACTTCTATCCTCAACAGCAGGTTAAAGTTTTGGTGCAAGGAGAAAAATATTATTCATGCAGCTCAAGCAGGATTCGGGTCGAATTACTCGACTACACTACAAGCCTTGATCCACAAACATGCACACGTAAGAAGAAGGGGCGGTCCTGCTGCTTGTTTATAGATTTCTCTGAGGCATTCGATAGAATAAATCACAACATTCTCCTGTCAAATCTAAAAAAAAATTGGAGTCGCCGGCAAATTCCATAAAATTTTTGTATCGATGTCCGGTAGATGATCTGCTTGTGTCAGAACATCCTGCGGTCTTTCAAAGTATTTTGATTGTAATACAGGTACCAGACAGGGATGCATTTTCAGTCCTCAATTACTTATCATTTTTATTAACCAGCAGATGGAGTAGATGGAGGAATTTGGTGGCTGTGGTATACATATATCACCAGAAGTTAATAATCTTTATGCTCTTCTGTTTGCAGATGATGTCTCATCAGTTTCAGAAACCATTCCCCACCTCCAGAAACAGATTCAAGGTTTAGGAAGGTTTTGCCAATTTATCGGAATGAATATTAATATAGACAAGACTAAAGCTATTGTGTTTATAAACAGTGGCGCTCTCAGACATGATGAAAAGTGGTTGCTTTTTGATCAAAGGCTGGAAGTTGTTTCTTATTCCAGGTATTTAGGTCCAGTGTTCACACCTAGACTAGTACGGACTAAAGTTCAGATCACTGTCGCCGCTCAAGCCAACAAAGCCCTGATGGCTATTTATAGATATCAAACAAGAGTAGGCTATTTATCATGTGTACATTTTTTTTTTTTTTTTTTAGAATATTTGATGCTGTGGTTAAACTGACCCTTTGTTATGGCTCAGAAATGGGAAGTGTTACATATTGTAAAATTATCAAACAAATTCAAATAAAAACACGCAAACATTTCCTCAAAGTTTGTAAAAGTAGATGTAACAGTCTGGTTCTTGGAGAATGTGGACGGTTCCCTCTTCAGCTTACTTACATGACTCGGGCAGTGAAATAGTATTGGTGTAGACTCTTAACTCCTCCCAGCTTTAGATTACATCATCGGTTGTATTTAATGTTAAAATCTTTAGATGAATCTGGGTGCTTAACACGGGCGTCTCATATTAAAAATATTCTGTTTAGATTAGGTTTCGGATTTGTTTGGATCTCTCAAGATATCGGGGATACAGATGATTTTAATGCTGTATTTAAGAAAAGGCGATCTGACAATTTGTGACAAGATTGGTATTCATCGCTTCATAATACAACCAAGTGCTCTAATTGTATACTTTTTAAGTCCCTACTAAATGTCGAGACTTATCTTTGCTTAGATTTGGTCCCGTATTTAAGAACTCGCTTGTCAAAATCCAGATGTGGTGATTTCGGATTGAGCAGAAGCAGGCAGATACAATATTGTGTTTTCGATCATGAGATTTTGTCGTTTCTGCCAAAAACGTAATCTTAATCTAATTGAAGATGAAATACATGCACTGCTTTATTGCAAAGCCTACAGTATTATGAGAAATGATCTTTTAACTAACCATATCAACTACCCACGATCAAAACACAGCTTTGATAATCTAATGTCGGCCTGTCTTCCTTTCGGCTTTTTCCCTTTTACTCGGGAGTCGCCACAGAGAATCATGTGATTCGCACTTTTGATTTGGCAGAGGTTTTTAGGTCGGATGCCCTTCCTGTCACAACCCTTTTAGCAAGGGACAGAAACACGCTGATGACTTTGCAGCCTACTCTTTACGACGTAAAAACCTCTGCCAAATCAAACGTGCGAATAAGATGCACTGGGGAGGGGGGGACAGTGACAACCTTGTGGAGAGTAGGACTCGAACCCCCAACTTTTGGATCAGCGATCCAGCACCCTATACCACTAGACCACCACCGCCCCTGAGCTTTGATAATCTAATGTCTTCAACAAATGGATGTGTCATGAAAAAACTTGTGCCTATTTTTATATAATGTTAAGAGAATATATACTATATATACTGAATAAAATGTCTATCTGTCTGTCTGTGTAAATTGTGTATTTGGGGTTGGTGTAACACGGACTAGTTCACATACTACACTGGAATGATGTGATCCCAGAAACTTCGGTTGTGTCTGTGGGTCAAGCACACTTTTTTTGTTGTTTTTTTTTTTTTTTTTTTTTTTAACCAGCAACAATGCCTTCATATGTAAATAACCTCCACCCATATTCATGACAGGCCACTTCTCAAATCTGCCAGAATGGCTGTGGTAGTCCCAGCGATGGACCTCGCATATCAGTTGGCTTTGTGAGACCTTAGTCTTCCCCCGGTAATGAATTGTTCAGGATGTTTATCCTTGTTAAACCCCTCTTCCCACCTGAGATCAGCTCAACAAAAAAATATCTAATCAGAAAGAAAAAATAGCACCACGGTATAACGGCAATACATGCACATTAAAACACCCAGAAAATATGCGAATATGGTGTCATATAAATTAATACTATTGCGGTTAGCATGGAAGGAGAGTTTCCTTAACTACAGAAAAACTCTTAGTACTGTTAGAGCAACATATTTCTCAGATCTAAGGCTATTAAAAATTATCGAAAACAATTATTTAATATTGTTGAAATATTAACCAGGAATAAGAACATTAAAAATGTGACAACTTTATGAACTTTTCAGTGTTAAAATAAAAAAAAGGCAAAGAACTACTTCCCTGAACTAAAAATCAGATATGTCAGTAACTAAATACTGTACGTAAGTAACAACATACTCTTTCAATCAACTAGAGTGTTTTAGCTCATTGATTTCATTATCAAAATCATCAACCTGTGTGCTTGATCCAGTACCTACAAGTTTCTTTAAACAGCTATAACCGGAAGTTGTCAACTCTGTATTAAGTTTTATGTTAGCACTGGTAATATGATTAAAATTCTGACTGCATCCCGTCAACTGTCCGGCTTACAGTTACAGACCAATATCAAAACTCCTCTTTATCGCCAAGATCGTATAAAGAAAAAACACATGTTTTGTGTTGGTGTATCATTCATGAAATGTATCAGTCATTGCACAGAGGTGCTATTTGTTAAGGTGGTAAATGAATTGGCCACTACTGGCCTCTGATCAGGCTTGTGTCTCCCTGCACTTTGTGTGTGTGTGTGTGTGTGTGTGTGTGTGTGTGTGTGTGTGTGTGTGTGTGTGTGTGTGTGTGTGTGTGTGTGTGGTTTCACCTTATATAAGACAGTAATAGGTTTTGGGCCTTTATCTTCCAGAGTGAAATCTAGAAACGTTACAGAATTCTCAGGAACACTGAAACAGAGGGAGGGGGTGGGGGGGAGATGTGTAACACTGGTGACTCTGTGTGTGTGTGTGTGTGTGTGTGTGTGTGAGAGAGAGAGAGAGAGAGAGAGAGAGAGAGAAATACTCACGGCCTGATGATCACATCTACACTGTACAGAACTGGTAGAGTCTTCATCACCGTGGTGCTGGTTTTATTTCTGCTATTATCACTGTAAAAATACCACCAACAGCTGAATACACTCTTGCACTAGGTTCTGTGTGTAAGTGTGTGTGTGTGTGTGTGTGTGTGTGTGTGTGTGTGTGTGTGTGTTTACCTGCTGGCCACAAGTGTCATCTGCAAACTGTCAGCCCAGTCGTAGAAGAAAGAAATGCGGAACACACCCTCGAACACGGCCTACAACACCCACATTATAATGCTGCAGTTCAGTGTGTAGTTTGTACTGTGGTGTGTGTGTGTGTGTGTGTGTGTGTGTGTGTGTGTATTGTGCTGATTTAATGTCATGTATAGTGTAAGGAGTGTTGTGTTAGTGTGAAGTGGGTACTATTTATTTTGTGTGTATGTTGCCTGCTTCTTGAGTGTATAGCGTGTACTGTGTTAGAGTGTAATGTAAACTGTCATGTGTTGTGTTGACTCGGTGTTCAGTGTGTACTGTATTAATTATGTAGTCTGTGTGATTTGTAGCACTGTTTTTGAGTTTAATGTGTAGTACAGTGTGTTGTGTTGAGTAAGTGTGTAGTGTGTGTGTGTGTGTTTTCTAAGTCTATAGATGGTGCTGTGTTGGTGTGTACTATGTATGGTGTCAGTGTGCAGTGTGTGTATGTTGCTCTTACATGTGTGTTTTTACGATAAACCGGTAAACTGATACTGCAGGTGGTTTTATTGAGGGCTCCCTCATCACGATCTCCACAGCTGGTCAGAGTCCGTCTGTTTGCCTGAACCAACCAGAAACACACAGTGTGCCAAAATCAGTGATATATTCAGAGTCACCTTTAAAGTCAGAGGCACCATCAGATTCAAAGTCACAAAGCAGAGTTCCAACCAAAGTCACCATCAGATTATAAATCACAATAAAAGTCAGAGTTGCCATCAGAGTTACAAGTCACATTCATGTCAAAGATACATTCAGAATTATAAGAGTCAGAGTCTGTATCCAAGTCAGAATTACTATCAGAGTCAGATAACTGGATGACTCTGAATAATAAAATGATGTGTATTTATTCATTCATTCATTTTCTGAACCACTTAATCTAAATTAGGGTCATGGGGAGGCTGGCACCTATCTCAGCCGACTCCGAGCAAAGGCAGAGTACACCCTGGACAGCTTGCCATGCCATCACAGGGCAGAAACATGCTGACAGCTATGCAGCTCCTCTTTACAAAAGTCAGCAATGGTTCTTTTACATGAACCTCCAACATATACAGTGAGAGACATGGCCAGTCTTTGATAACCCAGTTAGTGCACTTGGGGGGTTTGGGGGGGGGGCAATGACAACCTGTTGAGAGTTGGGATGAACCCCCAACCTTGGGATCAGCGATCCAGCACCTTACTAACAGGCCACCACTGTACAGTGATGTATATGTGGAGGTAAAAGTGTGCCGTACCTGAAGGGCATTGAACTTTGAGAGTGATAATCCAGGAGGGTAGAGCAGCACCACACTGGTGTTGAACGAGTCATCTCCTTTATTCACAAGAGTCACTCGGATTCTAAAAAAATCCTGGTCCACCACCAGAAGTGAGCTGTTCCTGAAGACACACACACACACACACACACACACACGCACACGCGCACATGCACACATAAGATGTAAATACAAACATGCGGCTTTTCTAACACCCTCCTCTGAACATTGCAATTGTACAGCTGTTTTTCTTCCCTCACATTCCAACTAAAATGAAAACTTCACAAATGCAAAACTAGCAGGAAATGATTACAGGAGAGTATCTCTGTGACAACACCGGACACCAAAACTTTACAATAAACATCACATAAATTATGTTTGACAGAAATGCCTAAGCGTAGAAAACTGAAGGTTTTATTCTTACAGGAATTTAAAGTCCAGCTGCAAGTCTGAGATACAACTCTTGTTTTTGCAGTTAATCTCAAAGGGGACCTGAAAAACACTCAGACATTTACAGCAGAAAAGCAAATCAATGATTATTTTTAATTTTGAGGGCCCCACTCTAGTTAAAGTACACAGACACTATATTCACTAGGGGTAAATATCACAAGATCCTTATAATGCTGACCACACTCTATTGATAACCACACTATTTATCAGGTTCCCGACCTGACCCCTTATATACATTGTTGTATATTGTTGTATGTTGTTGCATGTTATTGTATTGTATATAAGCTATTTGGCAGAATGGGTTTACTTGGTCGAATCCACATATTTATATGCAGAATCAGGTGCAAATCCTTTGATCTTTGCAGATTTTTCCGGATTGAAACATGGTTACACCAGGTATTCCTCAGTCATTCCGTGTTTAACGTAAACGTTCCGCTTTCATTCCGCGTGTTCCACAATCATTCCGAAGGTCTTCCTTCTAAAATGGAGTAGTGCTGTAGTCATTCCTCGAGTGTTCCGTGCTTTCCGTGAATTATCCGAAAGTCTTCCTTTGCAATCCGTGGCTATTCGCACTGGTTCCGAAGGTAATCCGAGAGATTTTACGCATATATTCCTACATTGTACTGCAGTCTTTCCATGTCTGTTCCGCACATGCCGTGAATGTTCCGAAAGTGTTCCGAATGTACAATTTTACGTAGGATTTTGACTCATTTTCCATGTAAAAATGTCAAAGCTCCTCCGAAGAGTGAGCTCCATACCTTTCTGCCACGATCATGGCATTCCGCGATCCAGTGAAATGGGGCCATTAGTTTGAGTTTAATTCAGCCAATCAGGTCTCAGATTAACTTACATTCAGACAATCAACTGTCAGATTAAAATTAATTCATACAATCAACTCTTATCGTGACAATGGTGTGACTCACCTGTACATCAGCTGTGGTCTTGCTGTTGATGTTGAGTATGGACTTGAGGTTCTGTGGTTGGTGATCTGACTGTTTGAGAGTGAGGTGAAATAATATCGGTGACAGCGTGTCCTTCACGCAGCTCTAAAGCACATTGATACAGGAAAAGGGTACAATTATTTACATCCTCATTACGATGATTTAGTTTTCAATGGTAACTACTTTCAGTGTTTAAATAAACTTGTGAAAATTTTAGCTTTTTCTTGTTATAACAAGGAAATAATAAAAACAGTATTTGTTTTAAATACATACATGTACTGGTCAAAAAGCTTCTCGGTGGATGGACTCTGGGGGTAGATTTGATCCACCCTGAATATCTCAGGGCTCTGGATGTTGTAGGACTGTCTTGGTTGACACGTCTCTGCAACATCATGTGCTAATCTGGGGCCGTATCTCTGGATTGGCAGACCAAGATGGTAGTCCCCCTTTTTAAAAAGGGGGAACTGGAGGGTGTGTTCCAATTATCATGAAATCACACTCCTCAGCCTACCCGGGAAAGTCTATGCAGGGGTACTGGAGAGGAAGATCCTACCAATAGTTGCACTTCAGATTCAGGAGGAACAATGTGGTTTTTGTCCTGGCCGTGGCAGTCTCGACCAACTCTATACAGTGGTGCCTCGGTACTCGACCATAATTCGTTCCAGACGGCTGAACAAATTTTGATTTGGTCAAATTCCGAATCCGCTTTTCCCATTACAAATAATGTAAATTGTCTTAATCTGTTCCGTCGTCTTTTGAACAGAAGTTAACGATACTGTAACTCATACCATAGGTGCGCAAATTAAGTGAAAAAGTTATTGAATACAGTACACTATGTTATGGTCTGTGTTGTGAGAGACTCTGGTTTTGGTCTCTCTCTCTCTCTCTCTCTCTCTCAGTGTTGGAGAGGGGCGTGGCTGTCACATGTGGGTAGAGGGATCATGGGGAAGATCTCTCTTTCTGATTTCTGTGTTTCTCCGCATCTCCAACCGTGCCTACTATTTACCCCATGCTCTAGTGCCTTCCTTGTGATCAATAAAGTGCATCAGTTTTCATCACACTCTGTTGACAGGAGCCATTTAAGGCAGCTCATGGCTCGTTCATCTGATTAGAATGCCTCCTGAATACCTCCCTGAGGTGGTGTTTCGAGCATGTCCGACCAGGATTAAGCGAAGTAAGATGATGATGATAAATGCACTTGTTAAGAGTCAGCCATGCCATATGTGGCATTTTCACTGTCTTTCATATACATTGCTACAGTACTAGTTTATATTTCTAATAGAAAAAGAATGCCTTGTGCATAATTTTAATTTCTGTTAACAAGGCTCCGAGTAGCACCTCGTCAAGATGTATGACTATCAACCTGGAGGCCACTGTTTTGAATCCAGTTTAATGCCACAGTCAGTTGTGACTGAGTGTAAATGGGAGCTAACTGGCCGAGGTCCCATTGGAGGGAGAAATGGCATATGCTCACTACCCTGTCACTCACAGCGATCATCAACCAATCATGGGGGTCGGTGAGCTCTGTCATACGAGAGGGGTGGGGTTTAGCGCTCTCCCTCAGAATGTGTTGTTTGCACCCAAATACACATGCTCAGCAGTTTGTAAAGTAAAGTGGGGGCAGCATTGCTTGTCACAGAGGTAACATGAGTATGCTTACACCCCTCCCTAGTTGGCAGCAGTCATATAACAAGGAAGAAACTTTTATTTGTTTGTTTTTGCTGTAGCACTATCTATAGGCCAAGGAAGAAGAACAGAAAAAGCTAAAACTATAGGTTTTAGGCCACAATTATAACTCCAATGATGGTGTAATAGTTACTGGAACATCAGACTATCATAATCTCAGTTCTCAGTGGTGTTATGTACGTACACGCATATGAACTTTATGGTTGTAACATAAACTGTTCAAGTCGAGCAGCACAGACATCACCAGACTTCTGGACTTCTTTCCATCCACCATGAAGAATGCACGACTGTCCTGTCTCACAGCATCAGCTTTGATCTGCATGGACACATTCAGACCTGTCTTCACTCCTGAGAAGAAACAAAGATAACAGATATCACGCCAGAGCTCGGTCAGCACGTCCAGCTGAAACAATCAGTACTGTTGTGTGTGCATTTGTTTTCATTACATAATATTTGAGCTTATTTATTATTAGTACTGTGTCTATAATAGAGCTGCTTTATTAAATACAGTCGGCCCTCTACTTACGAAATTAATCCGTTCCAGAGCCTTTTTCATAGCCTGGAGGTTTCGTAAGTCGAGGCGCATTTTACATGTAAAACGCATAATTCGTTCCAAGACTACCCCATAAACCCTTTCAAAATGATAAAAGTACACCAATTTTGTATGAAATATGTATGAAATATATGTTAAAAGTAAAATGCAGCCGTGAGGGGGTGGGGGCACAAACCAGTGCATTTACTGAATTAAACAACTTAAAAAAAATGAAAAATAAGCTGCACTGTGCTCTCTCAAAAGAGAGTTAAGCCTCCTTTCATCTCTGACTGACTCTGTAGGCAGTCTCTTTCTCTATCTCTCTCTCTCACACACACACACACACACACACACACACACACACACACACACACACACACTCTCTCTCTCTCTCTCTCTCTCTGTCTCTCTCTCTCTCTCTCTCTCTCTCACACACACACACACACACACACACACACACACACACACAACTCTGTCTCTATGGTGTGTTTTGCCGAATGCGGGCTCCGCCCACACGCAATGCGCAGCTGACAGAACAATTGTATTTAAATGTTAAAATGGACGGGATGTTGTATTTAAAGCGGAATTACAGTACTGTACCTGTTTGAAAGATCAGAGGTCCTGATTCAATATTAACTTGCTTCCTTGCGAGATTGGAGGTCTTATCCCAAGGAGCACTCTGCTCATGCTCCTTCTGCTTCAATATCGTGCTGAAATAATTGCCTCCGTTACTGTATTTCCCCTTAAATTCTCCTTCTGCTTCAATATCGTACCGATTGTAGAGGGGTTTCGGCGATAACGAAATATAACACTGCAATGATCTCAAAACAAGCCAACATTCTTGTTCAACTCTCCTTCATGCGTACGACAAACAGGAAGTATGGGTACAGGAAGTATGGGTACAGTTCAGCTGCCTCCTGGCCGATGGGAGGCCAGCGGGGCGGGATGTTGGGAGACAGCCAATGAAAGAGCAACTCGTGCATCGTTTGAATTTTGAATGGCGCATTTGGCGCTTTCTGGGTTTCGTAAGTAGAGGGCCGGCTGTACTTAATACTTGATCTTTTGTCATGTGAAATTATGGTGGAGCCTGCTGATCCACCATGAAATAAATAATCGGAATATGATGAAAATGTAGATTTGATGATCATTTTTACATTCCATAAAATAAATCTAACTATCAATCCAGCCCCTGTGTACCTGTGTTCCAGGAGATCCTACCTTTGCTCTTGGTGTTCTCTGTCATAGTGAGGCAGGTGGTGAGGTTAAAGGCCGGAAATACTTTATCCTGGCTGCAGTCAAAGTCATTCAGGCTGATTTCAGAGGGATCGAACCTGAGCTGAGTTGAGATGGACACAACCGGCCAAGTTCTGGGAGGACCAAACACATCAATTAGTCCAAAATCTACATTAATATTTGTAATGGTTCGCACTGGTGGTGAAATATCAATCTAGTTCACATAAGCTTTGAGTGTTTATGTAGAGATTAATTCATACTCAAAGAGTAATACGGTCCCTCGTGCGCCAACGGCAATGTCTGTCAGTCCATCCTGCCCCATGTCCATCACACCATGGATTGCCAATCCAAAATGCTGAAGATTCTCAGATATTGAACTTGCCAGAATTCTCTGCACAAACACACACACACACATACACACACACACACTCACACCCACACACACACCCACACACACACACACACACACACACACACACACAACATGACTCGTATTAAAAATACTCTGTACATGGCTGCATCTACTGTGTAGGATTGTATAGGATACTGGGGTAAGATGATGCCCCCCCCCCCAAGTCCTGTAGGCAGTAACAATTGCCCTCTCATGTTGAGTATGTACATTGGTATGATGTACATGAAAACAATAGTGAATTGAACTTTGAAGAAAACTCTGTGAAGTAAGCTCATTTCTGCCACTTGTATCCGAGATATTTTGCTGTTTTGGTCACTAATCAAAGGTGTGACCATAAATGAGATTAGGAACATAGGTAAGATAAAGTCCTTTGGGCTTTTTTCACCTGAGCCTCGTGGCTCATCAGGCCGGTGCTTATCCCCAGTTTCCGTAGCGTAAAGCAACTAGGAGTTCAACTCCTCCTGGGTGGGACGTGAGTCCATCTCAGGTTCCCTTCCCAGTATATTTTTACTGGTACCCATTTATACTGCTGGGTGAACAGAGGCACACCTGTGGTTGAGACCTTGTCCAGGGGTCTTAGCACAGTGGGGGTCCAACTGGGATTTGAGCATACAACCTCCCGATCATGAGCCCAGCACTCTAAACACTACACCACCGGCCCCACAATTAAGAACTTGGATCAAGTGCTAATTTGATAGCTTTGCTCAGGTCCCCTTTCACCACGATGGACCGCTACAGGCTTCTGACCCAACTCTGAAAAATTACATTGAATCTGCTTTGAAAATCAAATCATCAAATGTATGCATGTATCAGGGCGAATATTCGGACTTGTGTTTGAGTCTACTACAAGCAGATGTTTGAGGAGGTACCTGACTGTACTGGTGGTGGATGCCGTGTTCACGGTTGCCGAGGTAAATGTAAATTGCCCCTTTTTGATCGTCTTCCAGCGGAGCTCCAACAGCTAAATCCTGCAGCTGGTCTCCATTCAGATCCGCTATAGCAGCAAGAGTCATTCCAAACCGACCCTGGGCTGACTCACACACGTTCAGCTTGTTGTTCAACTCCAGCTACACACACACACACACACACACACACACACACACACACACACACACACACACAAAGTTTTAAAATTGGCTTTTTTTAAATATAATAATTACATTATATTTACATTTACAAAATGTTCTGGATGTTGTAGTAAAAATTAGCAAAAAATACTGTCTAGAGAATGTCATGGAATTACACTGCTTCATTTACACATTAGTGTGTGTGTGTGTGTGTGTGTGTGTGTGTGTGACAGAGACGGAGAGAGAGAGAGAGAGAGAGAGAGAAAGTACCGTTTCTGTGAGTCGGTAGATGTATATCCGTCCCTCTTTCTGAGGATGAGATTGGAAATATAGTGGAGCACCAACCACGAGGAAGTCGATGTTGTTATCTGAATCCAGGTCTAACACGCACTGTGATCCCCCAAAATATGAGCCAATCTGTAGACACATTAAAATAAACCGTTACAATTATGAAGCCTGTGAGGGGTTTATCAGAGATCACCCGTGCACCTACTATGTAGCTGTGATGCACATTTGAGGTGTATATCAGTTTTGTATTAATGATGTTTAATGTGACTTGAGGTAGCAATACTGGGTGTCAAATTCTGACCAGGTGCTTAACATTCATTCATTTTCTGAGCCGTTTAATCCTTTTGATAACCCAGTTAGTGCACTAGGGGGACAGTGAGAACCTGTTGAAATTGGGCTTGAACCCCCACCAAGGGATCAGTGATCCAGCACCTTACCACTGGGTCACCACTGCCCAGATGTTTAACATGCCCAGGTATTTAGCAGATCTAGGAGTTTAATGTTGCTAGATCATTACAAGTATATATATATATATATATATATATATATATATATATATATATATATATATATATATATACAGTGATACCTCTGCTCACGAACATAATTGGTTCCCAGAAAGTGTGTGTGAGGCGAAAAGTTCGTCTTCCGAACATTTATTTCCCATAAGAAACCATTAAAATGAGAATAATCCGTTCCCAGGTCCCCATAAAACATAATTTTCTACTAAATAAGCCTTAAAACTACACAAAATATACCTTATTTTATGTATAATAAATGTCTATTGTATTGTAATTAAAGAAATAAACTGTACTGTATAATAAAGTCGTTTTATTTACCTTTGTGATGGTAGTTGACGGCTTGATGGAATGGAGTGGGAGGAGGAGGGAGGGAGGGACTTACCGTTTGGAAGGAGAGTTTGGAAACGCCTACTGTTTGGAAACACGCATAGCCACACACGCACCCTTAATAGCTTCCTTGTTCTTAAGGATGGTGGTAGACTTAGTGTACTGGTACTGGGACGCTGAGTCACACAAACGCACACCTCGTTCGTGTTTTTCAATGATCTCCGCCTGTGGTGGGGTCTTTTTCGGTCCCATAATAGCAAAAGTACACTCAATATGGTCCAAAATGTCTAGCAAACACAAACCACTTCCGCATTCAAAGAAAGGGGGTGACGAACTGTGACGCCATGAGCGTGCGTCAGCTTCTCGTGGCCGCCACCGTGGCGCTGTTCGACCGCGTGGTTTGGTTCGTCCGCCGAAAAGTAGTTCGTCAGCCGAGACTATATTTTCGCGAATTTAAAGTTCTTGAGGCGAAAAGTTCGTGAGCTTAAGCGTTCGTCAGCCGAGGTTTGACTGTATATATATATATTCTTTTTTTTTATTATATTCTTCTATAATCACCTGAAGAGAGAGGATGGTTTCACCACCCCTCGAAACAGATCTGTAGTGATAAATGGAGTTTCAATAGAAAGTCTTTGTCCTGTCCTTTTATTTTTGTTTATTTGCTCTACCAAAAAGTATTGAGCACTCTCCTACGGAAGGATCTACTCAGAAAATCCTCTATATATATATATATATATATATATATATATACACACATATAATGCAGCCATGAGGCGGGGGGGGGGCACGAACCAGTGTCTCTCCCCCTTATGCCGGTCCCAAGCCCGGATAAATGCAGAGGGTTGCGACAGGAAGGGCATCTGGCGTAAAACTTCTGCCACATTTAAAAAAAAATGCAAATGATCAATACAGAATTCATACCGGATCGGTCGAGGCCCGGGTTAACAACGACCGCCATCAGTGCTGTCAACCAACAGGGTGCTGATGGAAATTGGACTACTGTTGGTCGAAGACGTCGAAGAAGGAGAGGTGGGAGGCGTGTCCGTAGGCAGAGAGAGAAGAGGAAATGTGTGAGCCTAGGACTGAGAGTAGGAACTTTGAATGTTGGAACTATGACAGGAAAAGCTAGAGAGCTGGCTGACATGATGCAGAGGAGGAAGGTGGACATACTGTGTGTTCAGGAGACAAGGTGGAAAGGTAGAAAGGCTAGAAGCTTAGGAGCAGGGTTTAAACTGTTTTATCATGGTGTGGATGGGAAGAGAAATGGAGTAGGAGTCATCTTGAAGGAGGGGTTTGTCAGGAATGTTCTAGACGTGAAAAGAGTGTCAGACAGAGTGATGAGTCTCAAGTTAGAAATTGAAGGCGTGATGGTCAATGTTGTTAGTGCTTATGCCCCACAGGCAGGATGTAAGCTAGAAGAGAAGGAGAGATTCTGGAGTGATTTAGATGAAGTGATGCAGAGTACCCCAGAGGTGAAAGAGTGGTCATTGGAGCAGACTTCAATGGACATGTTGGTGCAGGCAACAGAGGGGACGAGGAAGTGATGGGCAGGTTTGGTATCCAGGACAGGAACACAGAAGGACAGATGTTGATCGATTTTGCAAAAAGGATGGAAATGGCTGTGGTGAATACTTTCTTCAAGAAGAAACAGAAGCATTGGGTGACTTATGAAAGCGGAGGTAAGAGCACACAGGTAGACTACATCTTGTGCAGGTGATGTAATTTGAAGGAAGTCAGTGACTGCAAAGTAGTAGTTGGTGAGAGTGTTGCCAAACAGCATAGGATGGTGGTGTGCAGGATGACACTGATGGTGAGAAAAGTGAAAAAGGCAAAGGCAGAGCAGAAGACAAAGTGGTGGAAGCTGAAAAAGGAAGAGTGTCGTGTTGTCTTCAAGGAGGAGTTGAAACAGGCTTTGGGTAGTCAGGAAGTGCTTCCAGAGGACTGGACAACCACAGCCAATGTGATCAGGGAGACCGGTAGGAGAGTACTTGGTGTGTCCTCTGGAATGAAAGTAGATAAGGAAACTTGGTGGTGGAATGAGGAAGTGCAGGAGTGTGTACAAAAGAAGAGGTTAGCCAAGAAGAAGTGGGACATTGAGAGGACCGAAGAGAGTAAACAGGAGTACAGGGAGACACAGCGTAAGGCGAAGGTAGCAGTGTCAAAGGCCAAACAGAGGGCGTATGATGACTTGTATGATAGGTTGAACAGTAAGGAGGGAGAAAATGATCTATACAGGTTAGCACAGCAGAGAAATAGAGATGGGAAAGACATGCAGCAAGTTAGAGTGATAAAGGACAGAGAGGGAAATGTATTGACTGATGACAGAAGTGTGCTGGGAAGATGGAAAGAGTACTTTGAAGAGCTGATGAATGAAGAAAATGAGAGAGAAAAAAGAGTAGAAGGGGAGACCGTTGAGGAGCAGGAAGTAGCAAAGATTAGTAAGGGTGAAGTGAGGAGGGCATTGAAGAGGATGAAGAGTGGAAAGGCAGTTGGCCCTGATGACATACCAGTTGAGGTATGGAAGTGTCTAGGGGAGGTAGCAGTAGATTTTCTGACAAGAATATTCAACAAGGTCTTAGAAAGTGAGTAGATGCCAGAGGAATGGAGGAGAAGTGTGCTTGTGCCCATTTTTAAGAACAAGGGAGATGTACAGAGTTGTGGCAACTACAGAGGGATAAAGTTGATGAGCCGTACAATGAAGCTATGGGAAAGAATAGTGGAAGCAAGACTAAGGGCAGAGGTCAGCATTTGTGAACAACAGTTTGGTTTCATGCCAAGAAAGAGCACCACAGATGCAGTGTTTGCTTTGAGGATGTTAATAGAGAAGTACAGAGAAGGTCAGAGGGAGCTGCATTGTGCCTTTGTGGATCTGGAGAAAGCATATGACAGGGTGCCGAGAGAAGAACTGTGGTATTGTATGAGGAAGTCTGGAGTGACAGAGAAGTATGTTAGAGTGGTGCAGGACATGTATGAGAGATGTAAGACAGTGGTGAGGTGTGCTGTCGGTGTGACAGAAGAGTTCAAGGTGGAGGTGGGACTGCATCAAGGGTCAGCTCTCAGCCCCTTCTTGTTTGCTATGGTGATGGACAGGCTAACAGACGAGGTTAGACAAGAATCTCCATGGACTATGATGTTTGCAGATGACATCGTGATCTGTAGTGAGAGCAGAGACCAAGTGGAGGAAAATCTAGAGAGGTGGAGGTATGCCCTGGAAAGGAGGGGATTGAAGGTTAGTCTTAGTAAGACAGAATACATGTGTGTGAACGACAAGGACCCAAGAGGAACTTTGAGGTTACAAGGGGCAGAGATAAAGAAGGTGGAGGATTTTAAGTACTTAGGCTCAACAATCCAGAGCAATGGAGAGTGTGGAAAAGAGGTGAAGAAGCGCGTGCAGGCAGGTTGGAATGGATGGAGAAAAGTGTCGGGTGTGATGTGTGATAGGAGAGTATCGGCAAGAATGAAGGGAAAAGTGTACAAGACGGTGATGAGGCCAGCAATGTTGTATGGTTTAGAGACAGTGGCCCTGGGGAAAAGACAGGAGTCAGAGTTGGAGGTAGCAGAGATGAAAATGTTGAGGTTCTCTTTGGGAGTAACGAGGATGGATAGGATCAGAAATGAGTACATCAGAGGGACACCACATGTTAGATGTTTTGGAGACAAAGTCAGAGAGGCTAGATTGAGATGGTTTGGACATGTACAGAGGAGGGATAGTGAGTATATTGGTCGTAGGATGCTGAGGTTGGAACTACCAGGCAAAAGGCCCAGAGGAAGACCAAAGAGAAGATTTATGGATGCGGTGAAGGCGGACATGAAGGTCGTTGGAGTAAGAGTAGAAGATGCAGAGGATAGGGAGAGATGGAGGCAGATCATTTGCTGTGGCGACCCCTGAAGGGAACAGCCGAAAGGAAAAGAAGAAGATATACACACACACACACACACACACACACACACACACGTGCGCGCACACACACACACACACACACACACACACACACATACACACACACGCACACACACAGTGTCTGGTGTAAAATATCTTACCTGCTCTCCAGAAATCGTTCTCACTGCTTCCCACTCTGTTGTCTTTCGAAACATGGTCACCTGACCCCAGTGATTCGATCGAGGTGCTCCAGAAAACACAAGAGACTGTTTGTCTTTCTGTCCAACTACAACAGTGTAGCCTGAAACACACACACACACACACACACACACACACACACACACACACACACACACACACACACACACACACACACGTATTAATCCAGATTCATGGCAGTGTTGGCTCATTAAGCACATGTACCATATGTATCTGCCTCCGGCAGTTCAAAGATCCAGAGATTTGTCTTTATATAGGAAACAGAACAATGTACCATTGTACGAGTTCTCATTTAGACTTTTCTCGATGATTTTGGTCTCTGTGATCCCAGTTTTAGATTCTGTAGCCTCATACACCATCCCACGCCAGTTATTCAATCCAACTGCTCCCAGAATGAGAGAGTCCTGGAATAGACAAAGATAAGAGGAATTATCTGTATTTGGTTTAATTTTAAGATAACTGTTGTAAACCTGGAGCTCATTATAGTCCATTTCACCCCATTTCCAGTATATGCAGGATTTTGTTTTACTCTGGGTTTACACTATGTATCACACCTACTGGTCATTAAAGGTCATTTGCAAATATCCAAGTAAAATCACAATTTTCTTCCATTCTGTATTTTGTTTTTATACTCAAGCATTCCACCAGGAGGTGCTGCACTTCAGGCAAACAACAACTTCAGGACCTATCAATATGTCAATGGGGGGTGGGGGTGGGTGATTGGGGAAGAGGTGGGGTGGGTGGGTCCATCTATGAATGTGGCACCATATATGTATGTATGTATTAAGACTATCCAAGTTGATACCGACGATGGAAACGAACGTGAAAGAGAAGCAGGTATGGAATCAACAAGTGAAGAGAAGCTTTCTGATGAGGGAAGAGGAATTTTGGGACAGCCTGAGCCCAACTCTGAGACAGAATTGCTGTGTGGATATTTCTGAAT
>CM045744.1:44036475-44043975 GCA_024760905.1 Plotosus lineatus | reverse complement strand
ATTTTTGTAGCATTCAGGTTCTAACGCTTCCTGTCCATCGTTTTATTGCATTTTCCTTCCATGTACAGTCAGGTCCATAAATATAGTTTGCACATCCACCACATGATAAGAAACGAAGCAAAGAAAATACGACTGAAGTGTCAACTGTATGCTTTAATTGAAGATGCAAAGCCACACCCACAGCTGCCGACACATGACTCTATTTGTTATGAAATCTTCCTGAAGACACAGTGGGACCTGATCCACATCCCCTTCGGTAGCTCCATTTACATTTGCAGAATTTGGCAGATACTCTGGATAAGAGAATCTTATCAAGGATAAGGGCCTTACTCAGGGGCCCAACAGTATGGTTAGTGTTTGTGTGGATTGAACCACTGACCTTCAATCAGCAACCCACTGCCTTAACCACTAAGCCAGCACCGACCTTTGAACTGTGAGTTGAAGATGTTCTTTGTTTAGTTTAAATTCCCATTTGCTCCTAAAGTTCCTTGTTTTTATTCGTACTTCAATATTCCTGATGTAAACACAATTAGAATGATAATTATAATGAGTTCAGGTTTTTGCTGATAGCGGTGTCGCTCTATGGCGCGGTGTCGCTCTATGGCGCGGTGTCGCTCTATGGCGCGGTGTCGTTCTATAGTGTGGTGTCATTCTATAGTGCGGTGTCGGGTGTCGTTCTATGTTGCGGTGTTGTTCTATAGTGGGGTGCTGTGTAGCTGTGCTGTGTTGTGTTGCCATCTTGCTAGAGAAAAACTGGTGATGACATCACTATCATAGTTTTGATAACAGATAACAACGAGTCAGCCGACAGCAAGGAGGTCCGGCATCTGCTGCGACAGTGTACCAACAATAACCTGGAACTAAACACATCTAAAACCAGGGAGATGATAATGAACTTGAGGAGATTGAAACAAACTGAGCACTCTGCTCTCAACATTGATGGAAAGGAGGGAGAGAGGGTCGAATACTTCACTCTCAAGTCTCTTGGAGTCCACATCTCTGCTGGCTTCATCTGGACCACAAACATCTCAAAGTTGTGAATATGTGAATATATGTATAGATCTGTAAATGTGTGAATATGTGGCTACATATATATATATATATATATATATATATGTGTGTGTGTGTGTGTGTGTGTGTGTGTGTGTGTGTGTGTGTGTAGGATATATTTATGTTATATGTGTATATAGGTATACCTCGGTTAAGTCGTTCCTGATTATATATCGGTTTTCAAACAATATGGAAAAATAAAAATAAACTTTACTAAATAAAGTTTAATAAAAATAGATTCTTATGAACCATACAAGGTTTGGACAAAATAATGGAAACGCGTAACATTTTGGCATCATAATCTTTGAACATAATTTAAACAATCAAAACTTGGCATATGTTATTATTTTTTGTATAATAATTTAGTTATTTGATATGTTGATGTAAAATGAATTTTTTTTTTTTTCCTTTTTCAGATATTGAAAACATGAATGATACCCCATAATGGCAGAACTCTCAGATTTTAAAAGAGGCCAAATAGTTGTTGCTGGTGTGGTCGGTGCTAGTGTAACAAACACTGCCCAAATGTTCGGTGTTTCAAGAGCTACTGTCTCAAAAGTAGTGAGTGGCTTTGAAAGAGAGGGACAAACGTCCTCAGCAAAGCACAAGTCCGCCACCGTCTCTAAAAGAGCTGGAGGGAATTCGAACTGAATGGCTTCAAATTCCTTTGGAAACAATTCACAAGTTGTATGAATCAATACATATGCCAAGTTTTGATTGTTTAAATTATGTTCAAAGATTATGATGCCAAAATGTTAGGTGTTTCCATTATTTTGTCCACCCCCTGTATATTATTGAAAATTGCACTCATGAAAAAAGTACAGAACTAGGAATGGTTATTTTCGGTTTAGCCTAGAGACAAGCTAATTCAATTAAAGTCGTTTTTCAACTCGAGTCGTCTCTCCTGGAACTAATTAACAACATTGGGTGAGATAGACCTGTATATGTATGTGTGTGTTTATATATGTATAGGTAAGCTTAGGATCAGGAATGAGTACATCAGAGGGACAGCACATGTAAGAGATTTTGGAGACAAAGTCAGAGAGGCTAGATTGAGATGGTTTGGACATGTACAGAGGAGGGATAGTGAGTATATTGGTAGTAGGATGCTGAGGTTGGAACTACCAGGCAGAAGGCCGAGAGGAGGACATGAAGGTAGTTGGAGTAAGAGTAAAAGATGCAGAGGATAGGGTGAGATGGAGGCAGATGATTCGCTGTGGCGACCCCTGATATACAGTGTTGTTGTGGTCTATAGCCTTGTGCTGTGTTCACCTTGATAGATGAGTTTTTGAGATTTGTCATGACATCCCAAATGAAGTTTTTATTCTTATTGAAGTCATCGGTTGTCATACTCGCGGAGCCGTCAAACAGGAAAACCATGTCCACTTTATTCTTTGTGCACTCTGACAAAACAACATAACCACCAGATGTTTAGATATTTAATAATTGCTGCACAGCGTAATACATTCTTGACATGACTGAAACTCAGGTTTTTGATGGCTCTTCATGATTCTGTAATCATTTAATGGCATCTGGTTCGCTCTCACTTATGTAATTAATAATATTTATCATTATTATTATATTTATTCTCATTACTAGTAATAATATCGTTTTTCATTGAATTGCTAACCATCTTAATCCTAATTCAGGTCGCAGAAAGTGGCCATCTCACCCGACTCTAGGTGAGGATGAGGACAGCTTGATAGACCATCACAGAGTTATTATTTTATTATTTTATTATTATTATTATTATTATTATTATTATTATTATTATTGGCAGTGGTGGCCTGGTGGTAAAGGCTGCAGGTTCGAGTTCCACTCTCCATAAGGTTGTCACTGTCCCCCCAGTGCAGCTAACTGTGTTATCAAAGGCCGGCCATGTCTATGGTGAGAGGTTGATGTAAAAGAACCATTGCTTTTGTAAAGAGTAGGCTGCATAGGCGTCGGCATGTTTCTGTCCCTTGCTAAAGGGTTGTATCAGGAAGGGCATCCGACGTAAAAACCTATGAACCAAATCAAACATGTGAATCAGATGATTCGCTGTGACAACCCCTGAAAACGGGAAAAATCCGAAAGGAAAAGATTATTATTGTTATTATTATTATTATTATTATTATTATTATTATTGGCAGTGGTGGCCTCGTAGTAAAGGGTGCTGGATCGTTGATCCTAAGGTTGGGGGTTCGAGTCCCACTCTCCACAAGGTTGTCACTGTCCCCCCAGTGCAGCTAACTGGGTTATCAAAGACTGGCCATGTGTGTCACTGTCTATGGTGAGAGGTTGATGTAAAAGAACCATTGCTGACTTTCGTAAAGAGTAGCTGCAAAGTCGTCAGCGTGTTTCTGTCCCTTGCTAAAGGGTTGTGACAGGAAGGGCATCCGACGTAAAAACCTATGAACCAAATCAAACGTGCGGATCAGATGATTCACTGTGGAGACCCTGAAAAAGGGGAAAAGCTGAAAGGAAAAGATTATTATTATTATTAGTAGTAGTAGTAGTAGTAGTAGTAGTAATAGTAGTAGTATTAGTATATTATTATTATTGCTGCTGCTGTTATTGTTGTTAGTAGCAGTATTAAACTGAGAATGATATGTCATTTATGTTTGTTCTACATATCATGTCACATGTACTGATTAAGTGCTGATCACATGCTACTTGTTGAGATCACAGTTCAACTGTTTTAAAATTTAGTTTCAGTTTAAGGATCTATTTTTGGTGTCAATAATCAAAACTGTATATTAAGAGATATACAAATATATAGATCTACAAATTTAGCAAGGAGTCTCATGTAGATAAACGTAAATCTCAAGTCTGAGTACGAGTATGAGTCTTGATCCAGGGTCCATGCCAACTACCTGAATTTACAAGCCCTCGTGTCTCAAGGTCTAACAATGTATGTGCTGTAACAGTCTTTGGCTCAAGGTGATGCGTTAATGATTCAGTGTGTAAATGTTTTTTATGGTTCGGGTTGTAATGTTGTCTATACCTCTGAGCGTAAAAGTGTGATTATAGTTCAAGGTGTAACAGTGTTTATGGTTCAGGTTGTAACAGTATTTATGCTGTAGGGTGTAATGTGTGTATGTCCCAAAGTCTAACAATGTTTATGTTATAATGGTTAAACCTTTTAATCTCTAAAATCTTAAAAAAAAAAAAAAAAAAAAAAAAAAAAAAAAAAAAAAAGTGTATTGCAGCATTTATGTATATAATACCCATGAAATGTATCAGTCCGCATTCATGCTTTAAAGAGAATTCCCTTTAACATGGTAAATGAACTCCTTGTGGCCTCTGATCATGGCTCTGTCTCCTTGCTTGTATTGCTTGACCGTAGTGCAGCTTTTGACACTAATCATCATAAGATTATCCTTGATGTATAATGAAACATTGTTGGAATTCAGGGAACGACCCTCTTCTGGTTTTAGATCTTATTTACTTGTTATTAATTTGTAGATGTACACAGTGACTTCTCTGTACATTTTATTTTCATGTTTGGTGATCTACAAGGTTCAGTTTTAAGCTAAATGCTTGTCTCGTCTTAAATACTCTTTGGATTATTTAATTTCAAGGGCATAGGCTGGTCTGACCATGGGGGGTGCACATCTTGGTTGACCGGAACTCGAGTCCCAGGGGCCATAATTTTATTTATTATATTAATAAGCACTTTTGGGGGAACCAGGTACACCCATGGGTAGAATTATAAACTTTAAAAAATGGCTGTCTATACAGGGGTGAATTGTTCAACCAAAAACATTCTCAAATATATTTCAAACTACATCTGCAAGTACATGTGCTAATTACATTTACAAATTGAGCTAAAGTTATTTATCTTTTCAAAGGCACAAAGAAATATTAATACATATTTACAGCACAAAGGCATACTATTAATTTTATAAAAGTACTGAGCTTTAGGCTGCAGATCCAGGCTGGATGGCTTATGATTATTTTAGACATTCATTCTCTGTGCGTCAATGTTTGTGTTCTAACACATGTGCAGGAGCCGGAGGCGGGACTTAGAAACTGTGCTTTATTTTGAGACTTCGTGGTCTTGCGCCAAGTTATCTTAGCAAACTTTTGATCGTTTATGGCCCACATGTCCACATAGATCAAAAGTTGGCTGGTTAGTGATACCTCAAACAATAAAGACTAGGGCAGGGGGCGACGCTTTTTCTTGGCAAACCCCAGAATAACCTTTCAGGTAATGTTTAGGACTGAGACACGGTCTCTGTTTTTTAAATGCGAGTCCGAGACAGAGCTGATAAACTGTGATATTTTTCTGTACTTTCTCACACTCTCATGCTCACAGTTCTGTCGACAGTGGAGTGGCTGACTGCCCTTATGTCACGGGATGCCCTCCCATCTGTCTTCCTTCCGGTTCTCTGTTATTTTTTAGAGATGCTGTCATAACCAGTCATGCCAGATCGCCTGCTTACACTCAGCACAAAAAATGTAATTTTACACTTTTGATGAAGGATTGCAATCACCTTCATAGATCTAAGATAACTAATTAGACTTCAGATTAACCTTTCGTGAAGTTCCTACTGCATCAGGTGTGGCCAACCCGCGGCTTCCGAGCAGCATGTGGCTCTTTGCCTAGTTTCATGCGGCTCTTATGTTCACATCAAAGTTTGTGTTTTTTTAATGTGTGTGGTCGCTTCGCTCGAGTTCAATATGGTATTTTTGTCAAATGTTTATGCGCACAGGATAAAAATACTGCAAGCCTCCCAGTATGGGCGAGATCATTTCAGTAAACATTTTGTGTCAAATTTGTTCTTAAAATGTCAGGGACAAAATGCACAGCAAAATGAAAATATGAAGATGAACACAGGAGATTTTTAACAGAGTATGAGGGGTTTATTTTTTTGTTGTTCTTGAATGTAATGGAAAGCTGTTCTGCGTTATATGTCAGGCGTCATTGGCGCATTTCAAAACTTCAAATCCTCAGCGCCACTTCAGCTCACTGCACGCTAACTCCGACCAGCAATTTCATAAAAGGACTGAACCTCGCAAGCACAAGTTGTTCATTATGAAAATTAAGCCAGAAATGCACAAACAGTTTTTCTCTGACCTTCAACAGTCTGGCTGAGCAGAGGTGTGTGTGTGTGTGTGTGTGTGTGTGTGTGTGTGTGTGTGTGTGTGTGTGTGTGTGTGTGTGTGTGAGAGAGAGAGAAATGTATGTGTGATGTTCATGTGTGCTCATTAGAGCCCTGCGTGGGCCAAAATCACAAGCCCACGCCCGCCCCTCAAATTAGAATTGTGGCTTGTAGCCCGCCCCACACATTTACCCTTGTAGGTCAGCCCGCCCCACCCTGCAAGTGAAATTCTGACCTGGCCCGTAGCCCGCCCCATACAAATTACTTCAACCCGCAGCCCACCCCGCCCCACTGTGAGTTTCTAATTATGAGCCCACACCCGCCCTGCAGCCCGCTCAACATAACTAAATATTAATGTTCAACCTTTTATTCCCTCAAACCATAAAAAGTTACATTAAAATCAGTGTTCTTTAGCCCCACAACAGCCTGCATGAATCCGTGACATAGCCCGCAGCCCACCCTGCAAAACTTGGATCATTTTCAACCCACCCCGCCCCTCATAAGTTTCAAATTGGCCTGCCCCGCGCTGCAAACTAAAAAGTTTGACTTTAAATCTGTGCCGCGGGCTGCGGACCGAAACCCGCCCTGCGCAGGGCTCAAGTGCCCATGTGTATGATGTGGCTCTTTGCGGTATTACAGTAAAAATGTGGCTCTTGGTCTCTGACTGGTTGGCCACCTCTGTACTTTATGTTTTGTATTTTTATCTGGTTTTACACGACTGATGAGATTCCCTCTTGAGTCTGGTTCCTTTAAAGGTTTCTTCCTCGTGTCAACAATTGGGAGGAGAAGGAGAACAGGAGGAAAATTAATCGAGTGATAGACAGAGAGGAAAAAAGTTCAGCATGTACAGGTCAGAACGAGAAGTTTGAATGCTGGAACAATTACTGGTAAAGATTTGCTTGATATGATCGGCTGGATAAACGTAGAATAGTGTGTTTAGAAAAGACCAGATTGAAAGGCAGTAAAGCGAGGAACAGTTCGCACAGTTTAGGCTTGAACTGCAGTTCTTTTCTGTGAATGTAACAGCATTTGTAGTTCAGGGTGTAATAGCGTTCATGGCCCATTGTGTGTTGGCATTTACGGCTGAATGCTTGACTGTGTTTACCATGTAAGTATTAGTCAGAAATTTGACTTGGGGCTTTAAAGCCTTGATGATTCAGGATGTGATAGCATTTATGGCTCACAGTGTTATGACATTCATGGTTCGAGTTGGAATGGTGCTTATGTCTATGAGTATAACAGCCTTAACGATGGCTCCGGGTGTGATGCTCTTCATGTTTCAGGCTTTAACTGTGTTAATGGATCACGGTGTGATGGTGTTTCAGGCTCCAAACATTACAGCATTGATGGCCCAGATCATAAC
>CM045744.1:43983975-44031475 GCA_024760905.1 Plotosus lineatus | reverse complement strand
CATCCTTATTTAAACCCATTCAACTTATTTATGTCTGAATATCTCCGTCTCGCTCCACCTTTCTCTTTCTTCCTGTTAGAAATTTCCCCCTGCTGTTTCCTGAGGGCTTGTTTACTGCGCTTCATATCGTTCTCGTGCAAAAAAACGCAACACCTTCGCACGACAATGAGAAAGCCAACTAGTGGAGTGGAGGTGCAATTACACTTAATTCTGGTACACAATTCCAGAAAAGCATGTTTCCCAGGTTCAGAAGAACTGGGATAATTGGATGTTTCAAATTGCCCCTAGGTGTGAGCATACATGTGAATGGTTGTGTGTGTGCTGCCCTGTGATGACTTGACCTTTTCAGGGTGTACACTGCCTTTGCACAGAGTTGACTTAGATCGACTCCAGCCTCCCCACAACCTTACAGTATTAATCATTTGGACAAATGAATGAATGAATGTTATACAACTACGCTAAGCTACCTAAGTGTTTGGACAGTGAGACAGTGCTTGTAATATTTGTCTCCTTAAACCCTTACAATGAGATAAAGCCGTTAAGATGTGACTGAAGATGTGACTGAAGTGTTGTTTTCAACAAAAATATTCTATTAATTTTTTTAAATAAAATTACAACATTTTCACAAACTTAAAAGTAATTTGAGTTGACTGCTTTATGGTCAGTTATGGAGTGTTTTTGATATTAAGAAGATAAAACATCTGGAACTGATTCAACTCGTTTAACTTTGCTTTAGTGGATGTTTCTGGGGGAAAAAATCAAAATGTGTTCCAAGGACGTGATGACCAGTGGTGTAGTGGTTAGCACATCTGCCTTACAGCAAGAAAGTCCTGAGTGTGATTCCCAGCTCGGGTGTGTCTGTGTGAAGCTTGCATGTTCTTTCCGTGCTTGTGAGGGTTTTCTCTGGGTTCTCTGTGGGTTTCCTCCCACAGTCCAAAAACATGCACAGTCGGTTAATTGGCTGTTCCAAATGAGCCCTAGGTATGAGTGTGAGTATAAATGGTTGTGTGAGTGTTGGCCCTGTGACGGTCTAGGGAGCTGTGCAGGGTGTGTCCTGCCCTTGCCCGGAGTCCACTGAGATTGGTGCCAATCTCCATATGACCCTAATTAGGATTAAGCGTTTCAGGAAACGAATGAGACATGTTGACATATCGTAGATGACGTAATAAGGGCCCCCCCCTCCAGTGTTTTTTATCTTGCGTCTAATAAGCGGCCATGTGTACTGGGAGCAAAATGGTAGATCAAACTTACCAATCTAATTCGATCAGTCTCTGTAACAGTAAAATGAGGCGTTCACTGCCTGTAAAAGTGAGTTTACATGGTATTTCAAGACCCCCTGCCACTGGGGGATGTCTATAATGTTCATCAATAACAATACATTTGATCGTTCCGCCGTGCTTTAAAAAACAGGCAAATATTTTGCTGTGTTCTCTTGGTAAATGTCCAACAAGATGAACCATTAGAAACTACTACAGCAAAACTATGGGATTCTCTGAATGAATGAAGTGATGAGCCAGATATGGACCTATCAGAAAGTGGTGACAAGGATTTTTCACCCGATTCTCCTGCTCACTTCTTCTTTTCCTTTCGGCTGTTCCCTTCAGGGGTCGCCACAGCGAATCATCCGCCTCCATCCCACTTTATCCTCTGCATCTTCTTCTCTTACACCAACTGCCTTCATGTCCTCCTTCACCACGTCCATAAATCTTCTCTTTGGTCTTCCTCTAGACCTTCTGCCTGGTAGTTCCAACCTCAGCATCCTACTACCAATATACTCACTATCCCTCCTCTGTACATGTCCAAACCATCTCAATCTAGCCTCTCAGACTTTGCCTCCAAAACGTCTTACATGTGCTGTCCCTCTGATGTACTCATTTCTGATCCTATCCATCCTCGTTACCCCCAAAGAAAACCTCAACATTGCTACCTCCAGCTCTGACTCCTGTCTTTTCCCCAGGGCCACTGTCTCTAAACCATACAACATCGCTGGCCTCAACACCGTCTTGTACACTTTTCCCTTCATTCTTGCCGATACTCTCCTATCACACATCATACCGGACACTTTTCTCCAACCATTCCAACCTGCCTGCACACGCTTCTTCACCTCTTTTCCACACTCTCCATTGCTCTGGATTGTTGAGCCTAAGTACTTAAAATCCTCCACCTTCGTTATCCCTGCTCCCTGTAACATCACCGTTCCTCTTGGGTCCTTGTCGTTTACACACATGTATTCTGTCTTACTGAGGCTAACCTTCATTCCCCTCCTTTCCAGGGCATACCTCCACCTCTCTAAATTTTCCTGCACTTGTTCTCTGCTCTCACTACAGATCACCATGTCATCTGCAAACATCATAGTCCATCGGGAATCTTGTCTAACCTCGTTTGTCAGCCTGTCCATCACCATAGCAAACAAGAAGGGGCTCAGAGCTGACCCTCGATGCAGTCCCACCTCCACGTTGAACTCTTCTATCACACTGACAGCACACCTCACCACTGTCTTACATCTCTCATACATGTCCTGCACCACTCTAACATACTTCTCTGCTACTCCAGACTTCCTCAAGCAATACTCTCTTGGCACCCTGTCATATGCTTTCTCCAGATCCACAAAGGCACAATGCAGCTCCTTCTGACCCTCTCTGTACTTCTCTATTAACATCCTCAAGGCAAACACTGCATCTGTGGTGCTCTTTCTTGGCATGAAACCAAACTCACTATCTTCATAAATTTAAAAGATGTTCCTTGCCATGTGCTTTTCAACGTGCCATGTGCTAAAGTTGAACTTTGTTTTGATTGGTTCCACCTAAAGTTGACATTCATGTTCATTGGATCGATTTTACATGGGGGGGGGGGGGGGGGTTTAAAGTTCACCGGGTGGGAAAATTAAAGTATTATTGAGCGCATTGGTGGCCTAGTGGATAGGTCGCAGGATCGCCGATCCTAAGGTTGGGGGTTTGAGTCCCCACAGGGCTGTCACTGTCCCCCCAGTGCAGCAAACTGGGTTATCAAAGGCAGGCCATATCTCTCACTGTCTATGGTGAAAGGCATGTAAAAGAACCACTGCTGACTTTCATAAAGAGGAGCTGCAAAGCCGTCAGCATGTTTCTGGGGACAATTAGCAAGCGTTCCTGCTTCCCAGTTAATCTTCTCCGGAAGAGATCAATTGCTACACTACCCTATGGTAGGAATGTCACTGACAATCGAAAATCGATATATCGCCGATATAATTATGTCGATCGATAATCGATACCTATAAAAGGGGTATCGATACTTCTAACGTTAGCTTCACACGTGTTCATGACAGCGTCTGTAGTAAATGCCATTTTCAATGACACCCCAAGTAAATGGTAAGTCCCACCTCTCTGTATAGTAAACGGTACGTCCCACCTCTCTGTATAGTAAATGGTACGTCCCGCCTCTCTGTCTGGTAAATGGTAAGTCCCACCTCTCTGTATGGTAAATGGTTCTTCCCGCCTCTCTGTATGGTAAATGGTACGTCCCTGCTTCTAATGTGCCATCAGAGCGCGTGTTCTCAACAGCACGGAACATTTTGAACAAGAAGAGACACTTATCACCGGATAATGCAGATATGTGCATCTTCTGAATCTATACATCTATTTTCAATCAAGTCACTGTGACACGCAGCGGAGAGCCAATCCTTACTGTACTCCACTGTGTGGGCGGGTCCGATAGCTTCAAACCCTGATTTTATTGGATTATAACAACAGCCACAGACTGCGCGTGTTGTTTGAGTAAAGAGATAAAGTTCCCTCGTTTTGATTGGCTCATTTCCACGAAGCCAAGCACAGCTGGCAAACAAACACAAAAGGACGGTCATGGAAAAGCTTCAACCCACAGACCAGCTCACTGCATTCAATTCATTATGCAAACTACTGTAATATATTTTATGTAATATATTTTAGTAATGTGTAATGCTGTAATATATCTTAGTCTGTTCTATTTAATGCATTTATGGAACAGTATAGCAATATTCCAATGTATCGGTGCATCGGAAATTTTTTTGATCAATATATCGATACCAATAATAGGTTTTCAATGACACCCCTACCCTATGGGGATATGATGATGATTATTATTATGCTGTTTTCTGTTTATTTTCAGCTTTCATGTGAGTAATTTGGTTGATACCACAAAATGAATAATATAAATACCAGTAAAACTCTTTTATTGTTCTGTCATTATTCATGTTTTCGAGCTCTGTGGTAATAAGCACTGTTCCACTCCGCTGTTAACCATTTTAATAAGCACTCACCCACTCCAATTTTTTAAGCACCCTGGGTGCTTACCACGTCTCATACGGTATGTATAAAAAGCCCAGCACTTTAAATTGCCATTTATTTTTTAAAGGAAAAATAGTATTTTATGAAATAAATAATTTAGTTTAAAAAAACCCTGAAGTCAGTTTATATTTTGGATAATTTTGCTACAACTGGTTCTTGTCAGATTAGCCCCACTCCACTGTGGAACAAGCTGCTCTGATGAATCAATCACGTTTTGAGGCATCCTCCCTCCTTTGGCGCCAATAAACTTCTTATTGTTAGCGTTGTAGCTCAATGGCGTGTACAAAATTTCTCTTTCTACTTAGTACAATGAGAAGGTGATTGGGAGAACAGGTTGATTAACAGCAAATAGACAGAGAAGTGTTTTTATCTGTCTGATCGATTTCCAACCCCCTCCCAAACTCATATAACCTGACACAAACACGTATATTTCACCTAATATATTAAAGATAAACATGTAAAAGCAATAAATATTTCATAATAATAATAATAATCCATGTACATTAACATTAATAATAGTGGGGCTGGTGGTGTAGTGGTTAGGTTGCTGCGCTCATGATCGGGAGGTCATGAGTTCAAATCCCACTCAGTCCCTCACTCTGCTAAGACCCCTGGGAAAGGTCTTAACCACAAGTGTGCCTCTGTTCACCCAGCAGGATAAATGGGTACCAGTAAAAATATACTATAAAGGTAACCTGCGATGGACGAGCTTCCCATCCAGGAAGAGTTGAACTCTTGGTCGCATCATGCTACAGAAACAGGGGATAAGCACCGGCCTGATGAGCCGCCAAGGCTCCAGTGAAAAAAGTCCAAAACATTAATAATAACTGGAGAGAGCTTTAGTAAGTTGGATAACTTCTGCCCAATTCTTTTCTTGAATGAATAAAATGTTTCAATCAATCAATCAATCAATAATAATTAATAATAATAAAACAAGAATATACAATAAGTCAACTAACCCTTCCGATCATCGACTGTGGCAAAGATATCATGTGGGCAGGTAGAAGGTGGGGCATAACAGAGAAGTAGGAATTTTGTGTATGTGCATGCTATGAATGCCAGCAAGGAAAGGCTTGTGGTGAGCCTCTACAAGGCCAGTGTTTCTCAAATAGTATGGTATGATTGCCAGGGGGGCGCATATGACCTTGGAGAACATGCTTTTTTTTTTTTACTATACTGTACTAGAATTAAATGTAATTGTGCGTCCTCTACAGTAGGTGGCAGTAGCGCTCTCACTGTGTTCCCTATGGTGTAGGGGGGAAAGCACCAAGTAAACGATATGAAGTGCAGTAAACACTATTTATAGTTGCGTGTGGGGCACTGGGGAGGCATGAAATGTTTTTTTCTTTCTATAGGGGGCCTCACAGAAAATAATTGAGAAGCACTGCATGAGGTGTTCTCGGAGCGCAGAGGAATACACGAGGAAGAATATGAGGTTAATCGGCCCAGAAATGCCATTTCCCCAGCAGAGCTCATAAATCAAATTTTTTCTGGTTGGATGGGGTAGATTTTTGGTGGGATCGAAGCTTGTATCATGGGAAATTTGTTATTAAAGACACTCATAAGTCAAGCTTCCGCTGTATTTGTGAAATGTTGATTAAATTAATAATGTAACAGTTCTGCTCATCAAATTTGTGATTAGAATTGATTATTTAAAGAGGTCAAATATTACACTTAAAGTATTATGTATATCCGTGTGTTGATATGTACATTATCTTTTTTCTTATAATAATATTTAAAACAACATTTAAATAACATCTGTCTTATTATTCACTTATTTCCTTTTTCTCTCAGAATTATAATTCAAAGCACTGCTTATCTTTCTCGATATTCACTGAATTCTCTTTTTCTTATTATTTGTGACTATTGTTAAAAACAATATTACTATTCACTCATATATTTTATAGTAGTATTTAATACCATGCTACACGCCTGTTGTTTTGTTGGTAGGTGGGTGAAGTGGGTGTTGTCTGGTAAAGTTATACATCCTGTGATGTGGCTCATGTGGACTGATGCGTGTGATACATCTCAGTATGGTGTAATTTTTTTTATTATTTGAATGTAGAAATGTTTTGGGCCTATACATGCTGATACAATACAGTGTACTAAAGTTATTACACGTTTACAAAATACAATACATGCACTTTGACGTTGCTGTTGGACTTTATTGTATCTGTAGGTTTTAATGCGATTTTCATAAAAAACACACCATTAAATGCCTTAAATCAAAGCTGAAAGATGACACTTCAATCACATCTTGACTGTATTATTGAAGATCCATTGTGGTGGAATACAGAGAAAACATTGCAAATCCTGTGATATTGACAGGCGTCATTTTAGTCAATAACAACACTTAACGTTACTATCTTTAACACATTGTTCTTCTCTAAGGCATTAAAAGCTTGCTGTGTTTTCCCTTAACTCGGCTGACTCGGCAAACTCGTGCTGATCAAACTGTTTTTGTGGCATGTGGGAAAAAATACAAAATTAAAGCAAACAACCTTTCACTTTTGTGATCTATGTTGTTTTAAATGTATTTATTATTTACAGGGATCCCTCACTACTTCGCGCTTCAGTTTCTGCAGCTTTAGTGCATCACGGGTTTTTCAAAAACATTCATCGGAAAATTAAAAAAAAATAAAGAAAGTAAGGAAGAATAGGGGAGAAAGTTAAGGAAAATGCCACAAAACAAGGCCAATTATGCAAAAAATAAAACCCACAAACATACAAAAAAAAATAAATAAAAAAAAATTAAAATAAACACCCCCCCCCAACAAAACTACTTACTTTTTTGTGAGGTGTGCATCTGAGTGTGTGCACACACATCTATGTGTGTGTGTGCGTGCGCGTGCATCTGTATGTGTGTGTATTTATATTTCATTTACATCTTATGCATTATTTTTGAATGTTTAATTGTTATTATAAGCATTTTAAGTGTTGAATATGTCTTCTTTTCCTTTCGGCTGTTCCCTTCAGGGGTCGATACAGCGAATCATCTGCCTCCATCTCACCCTATCCTTTGCATCTTCTTCTCTTACACCAACGACCTTCATGTCCTCCGTATTTATTGACATTATATACACATATACATGTACGTATACTACAGTCAGAGGGGTGGTCGATCCTACTTTGTGGAAATCAACAGTCACAGGGGGATGTCGTCTCTATTAACCATAGAAAGTGAGGGATCCCTGTATATGTTGTTTACTGGCCGTTTTGTTGAGGTGACATTCATGTACGGAGTCAGCAGTGAGTGCTTCATATTTATTAGTAGCTTGCAGGATCAGCCAGTGAGAATAGAATAACCTAACCGATCCAATGATGTGGAGAATAATTGACTGTACACCACGCCCTCTTTCATGGGTAACTCGCTTCAGCTTGCGGTCATGGGAAAAATAACATCATCATCATCATCATCATCTTCTTCCGCTTAGTCCAGGGTCGGGTCGCGGGGGCAGCAACCTTAGCAAAGAGGTCCAGACGTCCCTCTCCCGAGCCACTTCCTCCAACTCTCCCGGGGGGACACCGAGGCGGTCCCAGACAAGCCGAGAGACATAGTCCCTCCAGCGTGTTCCAGGTCGACCCTGGGGTCTCTTCCCGGTTGGACATGCCCGAAACACCACACCAGGGAGGCGTCCGGGGGGCATTCTGACCAGATGTCCGAGCCACCTCAACTGGCCCCTCTCAATGCGGAGGAGCAGCGGATCTACTCTGAGCTGTCCCCGGATGGCGGAGCTTCTCACCTTATCTCTAAGGGAGAACCCCGCCACCCGGCGAAGGAAGCTCATTTCAGCCGCTTGTATCCGTGATCTTGTTCTTTCGGTCATTACTCAAAGCTCGTGACCATAGGTGAGGGTTGGAACGTACATCGACTGGTAAATTGAGCGCTTCGCCTTGCGGCTCAGCTCCTTCTTCACCACGACGGACCGGTACAGGCACCGCTTAACAGCAGAGGCTGCAGCGATCCGTCTGTCGATCTCTCGCTCCATCCTTCCCTCACTCGTAAACAAGACCCCAAGATACTTAAACTCCTCCACTTGGGGCAGGACCTCATTCCCGACCCAGAGGGTGCATTCCACCATTGTCCGACTGAGAACCATGGCCTCGGACTTGGAGGTACTGATCTTCATCCCGGCTGCTTCGCACTCAGCTGCGAATCGCTCCAATGAGAGCTGGAGGGCCCGACTTGATGAAGCCAAAAGGACAACATCATCCGCAAAAAGCAGAGACGATATCCGATGGCCACCAAACCAGAACCCCTCATCGCCTCGACTGCGCCTAGAAATTCTGTCCATAAAAATTATGAACAGAATCGGTGACAAAGGACAGCCTTGGCGGACTCCAACTCCCACTGGAAACGAATCCGACCTGCTGTTACCAATACGGACCAAACTCTGGCTCCGGTGATACAGCAACCGAATAGCTTGTAGCAACGGATCCGGAACGCCATACTCTCGGAGCACGCCCCACAAGATCTTTGGAGGGACACAGTCGAAAGCCTTCTCCAAATCCACAAAGCACATGTGGACAGATTGGGCAAACTCCCATGCCCCCTCCAGAATCCTGTGGAGCGTATAGAGTTGGTCAAGAGTGCTGCGGCCAGGACGAAAACCACATTGTTCCGGCGTAAAACAAATGCCAAATAAAACATGAGTCATATAAAGAAAATTCATACCGGATCAGTCGAGGCCCGGGTTAACAACGACCACCATAAGTGCTGTCACCCTGTTGGTTAACAGCACTTTTGGTGCTGTTAACCACCAGCACCCTGTTGGTTAACAGCACCATAAGTGCTGTTAACCAACAGGGTGCTGGTGGAAATTGGACTACTGTTGGTCGGGTAGAGAACTAGCTGACATGATGCAGAGAAGGAAGGTGGACATACTGTGTGTTCAGGAGACCAGGTGGAAAGGTCGCAAGGCTAGAAGCTTAGGAGCAGGGTTTAAGCTGTTTTATCATGGTGTGGATGGGAAGAGAAATGGAGTAGGAGTCATCTTGAAGGAGGGGTTTGTCAGGAATGTTCTAGAAGTGAAAAGAGTGTCAGACAGAGTGATGAGTCTCAAGTTAGAAATTGAAGGAGTGCTGTTCAATGTTGTTAGTGCTTATGCCCCACAGGCAGGATGTGAGCTAGAAGAGAAGGAGAGATTCTGGAGTGAGTTAGATGAAGTGATGCAGAGTACACCCAGAGGTGAAAGAGTAGTCATTGAGGCAGACTTCAATGGACATGTTGATAGATTTTGCAAAAAGGATGGAAATGGCTGTAGTGAATACTTTCTTCCAGAAGAGAGAGGAGCATAGGGTGACTTATAAAAGCGGAGGGAGGAGCACACAGATAGACTACATCTTGTGCAGGCGATGTAATTTGAAGGAAGTCAGTGACTGCAAAGTAGTAGCAGGTGAGAATGTTGCCAAACAGCATAGGATGGTGGTGTGCAGGATGACGCTGATGGTTAGGAAAGTGAAGAAGGCAAAGGCAGAGCAGAAGAAAAAGTGGTGGAAGCTGAAAAAGGAAGAGTGTCGCATTGTCTTCAAGGAGGACTTGAAACAGGCTTTGGGTGGTCAGGAAGTGCTTCCAGATGACTGGACAACTACAGCTAATGCGATCAGGGAGAGCGGTAGGAGAGTACTTGGTGTGTCACCTGGAAGGAGAGGAGATAAGGAGACTTGGTGGTGGAATGAGGAAGTGCAGGAGTGTGTACAAAACAAGAGGTTAGCTAAGAAGTGGGACATTGAGAGGACCGAAGAGAGTAAACAGGAGTACAGGGAGACACAACATAAGGCGAAGGTAGCGGTGTCTAAGGCCAAACAGAGGGCGTATGATGACTTGTATGCTCGGTTGGAAGGTAATGAGGGAGAAAATGATTTATACAGGTTGGCACAGCAGAGAAATAGAGATGGGAAGGATGTGCAGAAACTTAGAGTGATTAAGGACAGAGAGGGAAACCTATTGCCTGATAACAGAAGTTTCTGGGAAGATGGAAAGAGTACTTTGAAGAGCTGATGAATGAGGAAAATGAGAGAGAAAAAAAGAGTATAAGAGGTGACTGTTGAGGACCAGGAAGTAGCAAAGATTAGTAAGGGTGAAGTGAGCAGGGCATTGAAGAGGATGAAGAATGGAAAGGCAGTTGGCCCTGATAACATACCGGTGGAGGTATGGAAGTGTCTAGGCGAGGTAGCAGTAGATTTCCTGACAAGAACATTCAACAAGGTCTTGGAGAGTGAGAGGATGCCAGAGGAATGGAGAAGTGTGCTGGTGCCCATTTTTAAGAACAAGGGAGACGTGCAGAGTTGTGGCAACTACAGAGGGATAAAGTTGATGAACCATACGATGAAGTTATGGGAAAGAATAGTGGAAGCTAGACTAAGGGCAGAGGTCAGCATTTGTGAACAACAGTTTGGTTTCATGCCAAGAAAGAGCACCACAGATGCAGTGTTTGCTTTGAGGATGTTAATAGAGAAGTACAGAGAGGGTCAGAAGGAGCTGCATTGTGCCTTTGTGGATCTGGAGAAAGCATATGACAGGGTGCTGAGAGAGGAACTGTGGTATTGCATGAGAAAGTCTGGAGTGGCAGGGAAGTATGTTAGAGTGGTGCAGGACATGTATGAGAGATGTAAGACAGTGGTGAGGTGTGCTGTCGGTGTGACAGAAGAGTTCAAGGTGGAGGTGGGACTGCATCAAGGGTCAGGTCTGAGCCCCTTCTTGTTTGCTATGGTGATGGACAGGCTGACAGACGAGGTTAGACAAGAATCTCCATGGACTATGTTTGCAGATGACATTGTGGTCTGCAGTGAGAGCAGAGAACAAGTGCAGGAAAATCTAGAGAGGTGGAGGTATGCCCTGGAAAGGAGGGGAATGAAGGTTAGCCTCAGTAAGAAAGAATACATGTGTATGAATGCCAAGGACCCAACAGGAACGGTGAGGTTACAAAGAGCAGAGATAAGGAAGGTGGAGGATTTTAAGTACTCAGGCTCAACAATCCAGAGCAGTGGAGAGTGTGGAAAAGCGGTGAAGAAGCGTGTGCAGGCTGGTTGGAATGGTTGGAGAAAAGTGTCCGGTGTGATGTGTGATAGGAAGGTATCGGCAAAAATGAAAGGAAAAGTGTACAAGACGGTGATGAGGCCAGCGATGTTGTATGGTTTAGAAACAGTGGCCCTGGGGAAAAAACAGGAGGCAGAGCTGGAGGTAGCAGAGATGAAAATGTTGAGGTTCTCTTTGGGAGTAATGAGGATGGATTGGATCAGGAATGAGCACCTCAGAGGGACAGCACATGTAAGATGTTTTGGAGACAAAGTCTGAGAGGCTACATTGAGATGGTTTGGACATGTACAGAGGAGGGATAGTGAGTATATTGGTAGTAGGATGTTGAGGTTGAAACTATCAGGCAGAAGGCCCAGAGGAAGACCAAAGAGACAATTCATGGACGTGGTGAAGGAGGACATGAAGGCAGTTGGTGTAAGAGAAAAAGATGCAGAGGATAGGGTGAGATGAAGGCAGATGATTCGCTGTGGCGACCCCTGAAGGGAAAAGCCGAAAGGACAAGAAGAAGAAGAAGTAGTAAAGAATTTCAGGCACAGATGACTTAACACTATAACCACAGCCAGCTGAAGGAAGTACAGACTGATCTGTACAGCACATAGTGTAGGGAGAAGCAAACCACGGTGTGTTCTACACTCGCTCGCAGGGAAGAAGAAACCTTCTGAAGATTCGGATCATGTTAAACACTGCTGCCACAGCTGTGCTCGTAGCATGTGGTGCTTTTTGAAGAGGATTTAAGTTGAGCCTTCATTCGTGGTATTTTGGGACTAACACAAACTTGTGATAATATAGGCAGATCTACACCCCCCCCCCTCCTTTAGCCCATTAGGGAGAAAGCAGCACCCCCTTTTTTTGCCCAGATTTACTGTGCAGTAAAATAATTTACACTGAATCCCACCAACAGAGGGGAGTTACACTGATAGAAACATCTGCTTGGAACAAATTTACACTCTTCCTGTTTTCTTTCTTCTGTTTCAGGGTTTGTTTCTCAGGATGTTCTTCACTTTTTTGTGAAGTGCTCAAATTGCTAAAAACCACCATTTAAAGAGGAAATTCAACCTCAACCTGAAGACGTGTGTGTGTGTGTGTGTGTGTTTGCTGGGTAACATCTTAGCAGAGAAAAGATAAATTACTTGAAACCTGATGTCTTGGCATAAAAATAAATATTTAAATATTACACAAAACAAACATTTAGATCAAATAAAAATTTCCATCAATTTAAAAAATAAAGAATTAAAATCTTACCACAAAGCAGCAAGAAGAGCAACGCCATCCTCCAGATCCTGTGGCACTGATCTCTCGCTCGCTCTCTGTTCTTCTCACACGCGTGTGTGTGTGTGTGTGTGTGTGTGTGTGTGTGTGTGTGTGTGTGTGTGTGTGTATTTTAAAAAGGAAGTGAAATTCAACTACACCCTATAACGGTTTTCAAAACACATTCAAATTAATCAGTAATTAACACACACAATCAAAAAATTTTTTGTAATGCAGTTACATAAAACAGGACATAATTTAGAAAGTATTTTTTCTGCTCAGTGTTAGAATTCTTTAAGTTGTCCCCAGGAGGAGAGATCTTTCACTGGAACGCATTCTCTGTGCTCTTCAACTAAACATCTCCGTGCATTCTAATTGTTCTGTGACAGCAATTCATTTCCTGTATTTGCTGCCATGGGACCCCGGAGTCGACTTCGGACACACTGGAGGAATTATGTCTCTCATCTGTCCTGGGAACGCCTCAGTGTCCCAACCCCTACAGAAGAGCTGAAGGAAGTGGCTGGGGAGAGATGATATCTGGACCTCATTGATTAAGCCGCTGCCCCTACGACCGACCCCCGGATTGAGCAGAAGATGATGATCATCCTGCCTTGGGTGTCTCCCGGTCGTATCGAGAGTGTCTTCAATGGCCGCTGGTGGCTCAGACTGCAAGGGAAATCCTTTACTTCTCACCTTGCTGTCCCCTCACTTACCCCTGTCCCCCTATTGTGTCCTAAATAGCCCCAATTGTCCTAACTGTCCTCTGTCTCAACTAAATGTCCCTTTATTTACATTTATAGCATTTAGAAGAAGCTCTCATCCAGAGTGACTTACTGAAATGATTTAAAGTGTGTGTGTGTGTGTGTGTGTGTGTGTGTGTGTGTGTGTATACGTACAGGTTAGTGCTCAATCTACGTACAGGGATCCCTCACTTTCCGTGATTAATTGGGACCGAGATCCCCCCCGCCACGACCGCCGAATTCCACAAAGTAGGATTCAGCCCTCCGTTTGACGTATACGTACATGTACTGTATAATATCGATAAATACATATCCAACACTATAAACCCTGATAATAATTAAATACTCAAAATAATGCATAAGATATAAGTAAAATATAAATACACACACATACAGACATGCGCGCACACACACACACACACACACACACACACACACACACAGATGCGCCCCTCACATAAAAATGTAAGTAGTTTTGATGGGGGGGTTTTGGGTTGTGTTTTTGTTTGTTTGGGGGTTTTTTTGCATAATTTGCCTTGTCTTGTGGCATTTTCCTTAACTTTTCTCCCATCCTTTCCTTTTGGCTTTTCCTTTCAGGGGTCGCCACAGCGAATCATCTGCCTCCATCTCACCCTGTCCTCTGCATCTTCTTCTCTTACACCAACTACTTTCATGTCCTCCTTCACCACATCCATGAATCTTCTCTTTGGTCTTCCTCTAGGCCTTCTGCCTGGTAGTTCCAACCTCAGCATCCTACTACCAATATACTCACTATCCCTCCTCTGTACATGTCCAAACCATCTCAATCTAGCCGCTCTCACTTGGTCTCCAAAACCTCTTACATGTGCTGTCCCTCTGATGAACTCATTCTTGATCCTATCCATCCTCGTTACTCCCAAAGAAAACCTCAACATTTTCATCTCCTTAACTTTTCCCCTATTCTTCCTTAATTTCCTTATTTTTTAATTTGATGAATATTTAAAACACACGATACACTGGAGCCACATGAACTGAAGCGCAAAGTCGCGAAGGATCCCTGTACTGCCGAAAAAGATAAGTTTTCAGCTGTCGTGTGAAGATAGCTAGTGACTCAGCTGTCTGGAGACCCAGAACAAGTTCATTCCTTCCACTTTGTTGACAGAACTAAGAAGAAAATAAGAAGAAGATGCATGCTTCCCTTGTCCTTTGGTCGAGGGAAGGATTAGTATAGCAGTGCTGGAGGATCTGAGAGAACGTGATGGAGTGTGAGGTGTGATTAGTGCTTTGAGGTAGGAAGGTATTGGTCCATTTTTGGCTTTATGGGCAAACATTAGTCTTTTAAATCTAATGCAAGCAGCTACAGGAAGCCCGTGGAGAGGTGGTAGTGCAGGAACGGTTTGGGAAGGTTGAAAACAAGCCAGCTGTATTCGGGATCAGTTGCAGAGGTTGAATAGGAGGCAGACCTGCCAGGAGTGAGTTGCAGTAGTTTAGTCTTCAGATGAATTGTGTCCCCTTAAAATCTTGATTATTCTAACTGTTCCCTGACTCACCTCTGATTGTTCTGTTTCATTACTGTCCTGACTTTTTTGCATTTCTTTTATCTTCAATTTTTTCAGAGAACTGATGAAAAATAGTGTTGTTATTTTTTTTTATATATATAATTCTCAATTAAAATAAGTCAGTGTCTCTCCCTGAAGCTTACAACTCACCCACAATGCTTCCTGTTTATGAGACCTACTGTGTAATCACTTGTCAATTTGAAAAACTCTCGGTCAACCCTAGGTCAAAGTTGTGACTAATAAAGTGAACACTGTGGTGCAGTTGTGATAGATAACATGCTTATTTGAAGAAGTGAACTTTACATTCCAGGATGATAACAAATGAAACCATAAAACTGACTACATGAGCTGCACTTCCTCAAGAGATCTGACATCACTCCAAGTAGCAGTTTGCTCCTCAGCATGGAAAAGATGTCGAACAAATAGAAAAGTGTTTTCATGTGTTCACAGCATGTACAGAATATGTTCCTCACACTGATTTCTTGCTCCTGAACTTGAAGTAATAACATCATCTTAAGCCAACTGTACTCAGAATTAATTTTAATGGGAGGAAAAATTCATTCTTTGAGCTTCACCAAAGGATCACATGCACTCAGATGTCTTCACATGTTGGCTACATACTGAGCTTGTGAGGAAATCAAACTCTTTTTCATAATTTGTTTCCTTGCTGTTTTGATATATTAACACATTCCGTAGTGCAGCACACTTGGGTGTAACCATGTGCTAATTACTTATATTTCATATTTTCTACCAGCAGCGAATGGATTATAAATATCAGGACATTTAACATATACAGACGCTGCCCGACTTACGTTCATCCATTTTTTTCGATTTTACATTTTATTTTTCAAAAAAAAAAAAAAGTAAAATTTTGAGTTTAGACGTACCTACGTAGTACGCTGACGTAATGACGCAATGATGCTGCAGTCATTGTTAACAAACTACAGACTGATTGTGTATTTATATATATATATATATATATATATATATATATATATATATATATATATATATATACAGTGATGCAGAGTACCCCCAGACGTGAAAGAGTGGTCATTGGTGCAGACTTCAATGGACATGTTGGTGCAGGAAACAGAGGGGACGAGGAAATGATGGGCAGGTTTGGTATCCAGGACAGGAACGCAGAAGGACAGATATTGATAGATTTTGCAAAAAAGATGGAAATGGCTGTGGTTAATACTTTCTTCCAGAAGAGACAGGAGCATAGGGTGACTTATAAAAGTGGAGGTAGGAGCACACAGGTAGACTACATCTTGTGCAGGCGATGTAATTTGAAGGAAGTCAGTGACTGCAAAGTAGTAGTGGGTGAGAGTGTTGCCAGACAGCATAGGTTGGTGGTGTGCAGGATGATGCTGATGGTGAGGAAGGTGAAGAAGGCAAAGGCAGAGCAGAAGACAAAGTGGTGGAAGCTGAAAAAGGAAGAGTGTCGTGTTGCCTTCAAGGAGGAGTTGAAACAGGCTTTGGGTGATCAGGAAGTGCTTCCAGATGACTGGACAACTACAGCTAATGTGTTCAGGGAGACAGGTAGGAGAATACTTGGTGTGTCATCTGGAAGAACAGTAGATAATGAGACTTGGTGGTGGAATGAGGAAGTACAGGAGCGTGTACAAAGGAAGAGGTTAGCTAAGAAGAAGTGGGACATTAAGAGGACCGAAGAGAGTAAACAGGAGTACAGGGATACACAGCGTAAGGCGAAGGTAGCGGTGTCAAAGGCCAAACAGAGGGCGTATGATGACTTGTATGCTCAGTTGGAAAGTAAAGAGGAAGTAAATAATTTATACAGATTGGCACAGCAGAGAAATAGAGATGGAAAGGACATGCAGCAAGTTAGAGTGATTAAAGACAGAGATGGAAATGTATTGACTGATGACAGAAGTGTGCTGGGAAGATGGAAATAGTACTTTGAAGAGCTGATGAATGAGGAAAATGGAAGAAAAAAAAAAGAGTAGAAGAGGTGACCGTCGAGGACCAGAAAGTAGCAAAGATTAGTAAGATTGAAGTGAGGAGGGTATTGAAGAGGATGAAGAATGGATTTGACTGACCTGACTTAAATTGTTTGGTAAAAATTGGCTTCAATTGCTCTTTAAGTCTCCTTAGGCAGAGGGTTCAGTAACTTATTCCTCCCCCTTTTGTCATTGTTTGCATGCTATCCTCATTAAAATATGAAAACCTATAAATGTTTGGGTGGTTTTAGTTAAAGCAGACACTTTTTTCATCTGTGTGATTTTGACAAAGATCAGATCACATTTGATGGTGATTTTATGCAGAAATGTGAGAAATTCCAAAAGGTTCAGATACATTTTCATACCACTGTAAAAGAACCATTGCTGACTTTCGTAAAGTGTAGCTGCAAAGCCATCAGCGTGTTTCTGTCCCTTGCTAAATGGTTGTGACAGGAAGGGCATCCGACATAAAAACCTATGCCAAATCAAACATGCGAATCAGATGATTCGCTGTGGCGACTCCGGAGAAAGGAAAAAAGCCGAAAGGAACAAAGAAAGAAAGAACCCTTGTGTTAAGACGTCGTCTCTGTGATCTTTGTGTTTACACTGTTTTGCGGACTTTTGTAACCCTAAGCAAATATGATTGGTCAGAAGCGTAAGCCTACTAGCATGGGTGCAAGTCTCATACACAGAGATGAATTAACTATCTGCTCAGATCAGCACCATGCATACTCTACCATGCATACTCAGTTAAGCAAAGAGAGTTGTAATATGAATAAAAGCCCGAATGCTCAAATTACAGAACAATTACAGATATTTATTATCTTTTAGCAGAATCCTAAGAGTGTATACTTATTTTTATATTAATATTGATTAGGATTTGTACTTGATCTTTGTATGCATCTCTTGAATAAAGTTTACTTACTTACACAAAAGAAAGAACTCTCCGCTTTGCTGGGAGACTGCAACAGTGCAGGCTGTGTTCTCAATGAGTTCAGCGGCACCCTTGTGCACTTGAAAGACCGGAAGTCCGTATAACTCACAGCAAGTACACTACTTTCGGTATTGAGCGCCTCACATATTGTAAGCGTTGATTGGCTGTTTAAAGCTTTATGTAAAGTAAATCGGTATAAATAAGTGACTTATTTGAAATTAATGTTGATATTATTTGATATATTTGATATTTTACAATGTTATGTTTATAATAATTGATTTAGGGGTGTTTTATGAAGCAGATCATTGTATAGTACAGTATGAGTGTCATACGTCACACGTCATTGTAACAACTTGCGTTCACTTTCAACTTACGTTCGGCCATCCGGAACCAATTAAAAACGAAAGTCGGGGAGCGTCTGTATATTACACATATACAGTATATACACACACACACACACACACACACACACACACACACACACACACACACTATCCAAGTTCCAAGTCACAACCTCGATCAGTTCCGACCATCCAGTCGTAAGTCAGATTGGTCGTAAGTCGGATCCCACTCACCCAGCACTCGCTATGAATTCATGTGAAGCGTATTCTTCCCCTGCACCTTCTTTCAACATGTGAAATAAACTTGTATTCTTACTTTGCACTGATTGCAACATCACCTTCACATTTCTTTGCCTATTATCTTCGTTAATGCGGCCCTTGTCCTTCAAAAGTGTAGACACTGTGGAGTGGGAGAGATGGAGATCTCAAGCGATGGAATTTACCTTTTTCCTCCTTCATACTGCTTTTTTACTTTAATTTTCATGTCTCATGACGGTGCCTTCCTTGCTTTCTTGTTAGAATTGCCATCTGATGAATCGGACTTCCTCTCGGGGGACATGGTAACGGTGTACAGTAAATGAATGTAAAATTGTACTGTAAAAGAGCGGTTACTGCGACGGTAGCTACGCACTGAGTGTAGTGGTAGAATGCTGTGAGTGTGAGATGCTGGGATGCTGCGCTGCGCTGTCGGACATATACAGTAAATCAGCTTGCAGGATTCACGGCCAATCAGAAAACACTCGAGTCAAGCAGGAGAACAGAGCATGTTGGGTAGCATAGTTGACTGTAGTGCGTGTGAATTTTGAATACTGTTGAGGAAATGAATGAGGAAACTTCACGCGCTGATGGGATTTCTTTTTCATTGTCTAGTTCTTTCTCTCGCTGGTTCTGAGCGAGTTCTAATCATCTTGTGGGTCCATTAGTTTGTTTCACCCAGAGCTGTGGGGTGGCTTGCAATAAAGGGTCACGTTCTTCATTCACAAACTCAACGAAGCTTTCAGAGGTGATCACAGTATTTATACCTTTTACAGTATTTATGGGTGGAGGTCATAAAACTATAGAACTCTTGTATGTATGACCCAAGGTATGAGACCAGTCCTGCCCAAGGTCTGATCCCTGACCTCTAAAGTTCAAACAACGGCTGGATAAACAGAACACAATGTAGCTGCAAGAAGCTGTTTACAAAAACAAATGGTTCTTGACCATTTGGTGACAGTCTCCCACAGGAAGAGGAATAACATATTGGATACAATACTTATGAGAACACGTTTGTGCTTTTCCATAGGGAAACAAATATCAATACATAGTTAAAGGATATCAAACACAAAAATAGAAATTACTGCAACTCTGAAAACACCTTTCACGCGTGCACTTGGATCACTCCTTTCAATTTACACCACTTTGGAGCCTGAGACCACCACAATTGTTTATCTCAAACATTTGTGTCTTCACTGAGCAGGTGAATTGTCTTGGACACTGATTCTGAACTCGAGTCCTATATCCTATCTGCCAATGCATTATAGTTTTTTTTTCTCTATTGGTTTGGCTCATTTTGTGAAAAAGAAATTACATTCTCAAAACAACATGGACAAACCTCAAAACCACTTGGCAATTGTCGCAATGGTCTTAGTTCGTGTCTCAATGTCTCAGTATATCTTTGCAAATGATTCAGTACAAGTAGCCTACATTTAACATAATTCCAAGTTTGTCGAACTTGTTGATCTGATTGTCTTCGTCTCATGTTCTTTCCAAAACATGTCAGCATCATTTCGTTGTTTCATTTCAAGTCATCACAACTACAATGGTCTGTTCAACTGTCAAAATTAGTCACGAACCATGAACATAATACCATTCATTCTTTCATTTTCTGAACCATTTCATCCTAATTAGTGGCAGAGAGGCGCCCGTCTCAATCTACCATAAACGAGGGCAGAGTACACCCTGGACAGCTCACCAGGCCATCACAGGGCACGAACACGATGACGTCTATGCAGTTCCTCTTTACGAAAATCAGTAATGGTGCTTTCACCACAGACAGTGAGAGACACGGCCGGCCTCTGATACCCAGTTAGCGATCGTATTGTGCTGAACTGCAGGACTGTTCTGACTGTTCTCCATTGCTTCGGCGAACTGTAATCCATTGCAATGCACAGAGATCAGCCAATCACAGCAGGCATGAGTGCTCATGCAGTGTCCACACGATCCATTCAAAGACGAAGTACATTTTTTTCTCCATGAATACTAAGTTGATATTTTGCCGTACTTGATTTAGCAGCTCGGGAACATTTTAAGCATGGTAGTAAAAAGGTCAGACTTTCCATGAAGATGATGAAGGCAGTGAGGAAACGATGAAGCCTATCAGGAGATGGAAATGAAGACGAAGGCGCTGAGGAGAAGACGAAGGGGGTGGAGAGATGTGAAAGTATGATAGGCCACTTCACGATAAAACTTTTTTTTCCTCACATGTGGTTCAGATAGTGAAAGAGATAGCATCACTTACATTTACACTGAGTGAGTAAAAACATCCTTAAAATGAAACAGAACCAGAACTAAATTAAATCCTGAACCTAAACCTTAACGTGAATTAAACTAAACTCAACATTTGTAAACGAATTTAAAAATAATTAGGAGTGTTATTATAATGGTTTTTGAGTTGTTACAAGTTAAGTTGCTATTAGTTAATGATGTGTGCTTTTATGTACAACATGGTACAAATTTCTTTTTTCATATAATAAAATGTTTTCAATGTTTGTTTTCAACACATGTTCCTCCTGATCCCTGACTGACCTGAAACTGAACACTAACCAACACCTCACAGTACAATAGTTCATGGTGTGTGTGTGTGTGTGTGTGTGTGTGTGTGTGTGTGTGTGTGGTTTATACATAGTGTGTACCGGAAGGTGAGGCAACAGAAAAGTTGATGTTATAAATGTACAACACACAGACACGCATAGAGACATTTTAAAAATTGCATAAGTTCCATCATTTAAATGACAATAATCCACCCTGCTGACACTTCACGCACCCCACGGTCTCACATACGCTCTTATACAACTCAGAAGCAGACACAAATTCACACATTTGCAAACGCAGCACTTACTGCAGAATTTCCATCACACCCCTCCCCCCTCCCACACACAGGGTGTGAATAAATATTTTTTAAAAGTTCCCATGAAGCAAGTTTCACTGTATGCTCATCCTCCACCTCTGCATTTCAAAACTTAACCCTGTTCTATTCTGAAATGTTTCCTATCTTGTTTAAACCTGCCATGTTTATAGAGACGCTGCTGAAACACAAACTACCCAACAGCTGGCTCAGCACAAACACCTGGAATGTGGAATTCAGTCATTTATTGATCATTGTAAAATAAATAAAATAAATAAAAAACTAACAACAACGACACTGACACAACAGCAATAATAACAACAACAATGATAACAACAAAAACAATAATAACAATAATAACAATAATAATAATAATAATAATAATAATAATAATAATAATAGAACTGTTTTTTCCAAAGTGTTGCACTCGTATTGTTTTATCTCAGTCCTTTTGTGCTGCTCGGAGTTCAGAGTTGCATCTGCGCATGATTAAAGCAGTGGTTTGTGGGAATGCACTAATTACATAAGAAGTGTAATATATTACTAATATATATGAAGTAATAGTATAATACTGGGGCAACGCCTCACAGCAAGAAGGCCTGGGTTCGATTCCCGGCGTTTCTGTGTGGAGTTTACATGTTCTCCCCTTGTGTGGGTTTCCTCCGGGTGCTCCGGTTTCCTCCCACAATCCAAAGACATGCACAGTAGGTTAATTGGCCATTCTAAATTGCCCGTAGGTTCACATTGTAGTTAACGACCTGGAGAGGGATGGGCATCGCCAGGCCAAAAATCAGCCCAAGTCTCGCCATGAAGGCGCCCAATGACATCCCCAGATATTAAGGGATAACTGAGAAGAAGATATTACTGCGTGAATTACTGGTGGTATAACACTGTGGGCTTTATTAGGGTGGTAAATTAATAGTGGTATATATGTGGAGTGTACTAATGGTGGCGTATTAGAGTAGGGTTAAGTAGCGAGGTATATTAAGGTATAATAGAGGGTGTATATTAACAGTGGTATATTAGTCTAGGGTAGATATTTGGGGTATAATAGTGGTACAGTACAATAGTGTGGGAGAGATATCTGAAGTATATTGATAGTGGTATATTAGTGTAAGACAGATATTTATGGAATATTGATAGTGGTATATTAGTGTAGGGTAGATTTTTGGGGTATATTAATAGTGTTACATTCGTGTAGGGTAGATATTTGAGGTATATGAATAGTGGTATATCAGTGAAGGGTAGATAATTGGGGCATATTAATAGAGGTACATTAGTGTAGGGTAGATATTTTGGTTCTCCACAAACACCGTTTACAGTGGAGGTGGGGAGCTGCTCACCTAGACTGGGAATGTCATTGAAAGGTGGAGGGAATACTTTGAGGACCTCCTCAATCCCACCAACATGCCCTTCATAGAGGAGGAAGACTCTAGGTTTTGGGTGGGGTGTATGCCCATCACTGGAGTGGAGGTCACTGAGGTAGTCAAAAAGCTCCTCGGTGGTCGGGCTCCAGGGTTTGACGAGATCCGCCCTGAACATCTCAGAGCTCTGGAAGATGTAGGACTGTCTTGGTTGACACGTCTCTGCAACATCACATGGTCATCAGGGGCAGTACCTCTGGATTGGCAAATCGGGGTGGTAGTCCCCCTTTTAGAAAAGGGGGACCGGAGGGTGTGCTCCAATTATCGGGGAAATCACACGCCTCAGCCTACCTGGGAAAGTCTATGCAGGGGTACTGGAGAGTACCTCGGATTCAGGAGGAACAATGTGGTTTTCGTCCTGGCCGTAGCACTCTTGACCAACTCTATATGCTCCACAGGATCTTGGAGGGGACATGGAAGTTTGCCCAATCTGTCCACATTTTTTTTTGTGGATTTGGAGAAGGCTTTCGACCGTGTCCCTCGAACAATCTTGTGGGGCGTGCTCCGGGAGCATGGCGTTTCGGACCTGTTGCTACAGGCCATTTGATCACTGTATCACCGGAGCCAGAGTTTCATCCATATTGGTAACAACAGGTTGAATTCATTTCCGGTGAGGGTTGGAGTCCACCAAGGCTATCCTTTGTCACGGATTCTGTTCATAATTTTTATGAACAGAATTTCTAGGCGCAGCCGAGTCGTTGAGAGGTTCTGGTTTGGTGGCCATCGGATCTCGTCTATGCTTTTTGCGAATGATGTTGTCCATTTGGCTTCATCAAGTCGGGACCTCCAGCTCTCATTGGAGCAATTCGCAGTTGAGTGCGAAGCGGCTGGCATGAAAATAAGCACCTCCAAATCCGAGGCCATGGTTCTCAGTCGGACAAGGGTGGAATGCACCTTATGGGTCGGAAATGAGGTCCTGCCCCAAGTGGAGGAGTTTAAGTATCCTGGGGTCTTGTTTACGAGTGAAGGAAAGATGGAGTGGGAGATTGACAAATGGGTTGCTGTGGCCTTTGCTGTTAAACGGAGCCTGTACCGGTCCGTTGTGGTGAAGAAGGAGCTGAGCCACAAGGCAAAGCTCTCAATTTACCAGTCTATCTATGTTCCAACCTTCACCTGTGGTCACGAGCTTTGGGTAGTGACCGAAAGAACAAGATTGCGAATACAAGCGGCTGAAATGAGCTTCCTTCGCCAGGTGGCCGGGCTCTCCCGTAGAGATAAGGGAGAAGCTCTACTACCCGGGGAGAGCTCGGAGTAGATCCGCTGCTCCTCCGGATTTGAGATGGACCAATTGAGGTGGCTCGGGCATCTCGTCAGAATGTCTCCCGAACGCCTTCATGGTGTGGTGTTTCGGGCATGTCCAACCGGGAAGAGACCCCGGAGTCGACCGAGAACACGTTGGAGGGACTATGTCTCTCAGCTTGTCTGGGAACGCCTCGGTGTCCTCCCACAAGAGCTGGAGGAAGTGGCATGTCAGGGTCTCTTTGCTTAGGTTTCTGCCCCTGCAATATGATTCTGGATCAAGCAGAAGATGATGATGATGATGATGATAGATATTTTGAGTATATTAATAGTGGGATATTAGTGTAGGGTAGATATTAGGGGTATATTAATAGTAGTATATCATTGAAGAGTAGATATTTGGAGGATATTAATAAAGGTATATTAGTGCAAGATAGATATTTGGGGTATATTAATAGTGGCATTAGTGTAGGGTAGATATTTGGGGTATATTAGTTCAGTTCATTTTCTGTAACCGCTTAATCCCAATTAGGGTCGTGGGGAGGCTGGTGTCCATCCCAGCCAACTCTGAGTGAGGGAAGAGTACACCCTGGACAGCTCGCCAGGCCATCGCAGGGCGGAAACATGTTGGCGGCTTTGCAGCCTACTCTTGTCGAAAGCCAGCAATGGTTCTTTTACATGCCTCACACCATACACAGTGAGAGACATGGCCGGCCTTTGATAACCCAGTTAGCTGCACTGCGGGGACAGTGATAACCTGTGGTGAGTGGGACTCAAACCCCCAATCTTTGGATCAGCGATCCAGCACCCTATACCACGAGGCCACCAGTGCTATAGTAATAGTGGTATACTGGTGTAGGATAGATATTTGGAGTATATTAATAGTGGTACATTAGTTTAGGGTAGATATTTGGGGGATATTAGTAGTGGTGTATAAATGGTGGTGTATTACTGGGGTTAATTAATGTAGTAAATTATTGGTAGTACATTATTCATCCATTTATTTATTCATTTTCTGAACCCCTTAATAATATATTATAGTTCCCGAAAGGTTGGCACCCATCTTAACAGACTCTGGATCAGGGCAGAATACACTCTGGACAACTCATTGAGCCATCACAGGGTGGCATATTAGTGGAATATATTCGTGGGGTACATTAAGAGTGTATATTAGTGCAGGGTGTATTAGTGGGGTACATTCATGTCGGGTATATTATTAGTAATATATTAGTGCCGGGTATGTTAGTAGGGAATATGTGACAAGGCCAACGTTGTGATATTAAAGAACTAATTCCACTTATCATTAAAATTACAGCCCCCCGGGCACTAACTGGGTTATCAACCCCGGCCATGTCTCTCACTGTCTATGGTGAGCGGCTGATGTAAAAGAACCGTTGCTGACTTTTGTCAAGAGTAGCTGCAAAGCTGTCTGCGTGTTTCCGCCCTGCGATGGCCTGGCGAACTGTCCAGGGTGTACTCTGCCCTCGCCAGGAATCGGCTGGGATGGGCGCCAGCCTTCCCGCAACCCTAATTAGGATTAAGCGGTTGCAGAAAATGGACTGAAATGAAAAATTAAAAATACAGGGGGGGGGGGGGGTCCTGTTATAAAGGGTTGGTTAAAAAAGCCAGCAGAAGCCATGCGATCAGATACTCTCTGAGCTCTTGTGGGCTCCACGGCTTGTGATGCTTCAGTCACTGCTGTAATTGTTCAGGGTGCTCTTTGTATTGTAATAAGGAATTTAAATCAATTTAAACACAGAAATATGAGAAGCACATAACATACCTTCAAGAAACTATCACACATCTGCTGTCCAAACCTGTGGATTAACACATACAGAGAGAGAGAGAGAGAGAGAGAGAGAGAGAGAGAGAGAGAGAGAGAGAACTAACACTTGTGGCTGTGTTTCCAGAGAAAGATAAATTTAACTCCTTTTCTCCGCTTTTACTTCATCAGTTAAGATTAAAATCTGAACATTTCTGAGCTGAATCTCCTCAGTCGCGTCTTCCACACAGACTGAAAATTTTTGCTTCTAAAAGCTGAACATGACCGCGTGAAGAGCCATCGCATCAGCTAAAGTAATGTTTCAGATTCATTACTACTTTAATCCTCTGTGACATTTTTTCGGAATATTTTATCAGCACATGTATAGATTCAGCAATATGTTTATAAACATGAAACCCACACGGGATCAGTCCTGAAACCTCTGCAGCATCTCACATGTCTTACTGGCCAGAACATCCTGGATCTTCTTCACCCTGCGCTGTGTCATTGGTCTCACATAGCTCTCAGGCTGCACCATGGCCATGCCTTCCTGCACCTCCCCCATCACTAAGAGCGGGCTTTCTTCCTGCATGGTGATGTTGGGACATGGGCAGCTCCAGTCCATATGGACCAGTGTGACCTCCAGATATCGGGCTTTGAACTGCTTCAGTCCCATCTTCTCATCCCACAGTACCTGGTCCAAGCTAAATCGAGCGATTCCTGAGTCCAAGTCCTCGATCAGCTCGGTGAGACGTCCAATGATGACAAAGTCGCTTCGGCACAGACTTGGCACCAGCCTGCCCTTCGGCCTGCAGCTCCTGCATGGTCGTGAACTCTGATGTGGACAACTCGCCTGGCATACTGCCCTTGAGCGGAAATTGTTGCTGTTCCCGTGGCAACCTCCGTAGACAAAGGCCTGGCAGAGTTTGGTGACGGCATTGTAAGCCCAGCGGGGCTCCCAGTCCTTGCAGGGGCCTTGCACGATTGGGAGGTTACACATAGTAACCTCCTCACGCTCACAATATGTTCGACATTCCTCATACGTCTCGAATCTGTTCTTCCCACGCAGACACCCTCCATGCGTGAAGGGCTGGCAAGAGCCGAGTGCACCATCATAATGCCAGTCTACATGGCTTTCACCACACTCTCCTCGTTCCACGCTTAGCAGGCAGTCCAACGGAAAAAACGGTTGTTTGGTAATGTCTGTTCCTGCTTCAGGGTCTTCAAACACGTCGCGCTCATCAGGCCGAATGACTGAAAGAGGGTAATTAGCATGCAGGACACCGACTGAATTACGAGCAACACAGGTGTAGATTCCTGTATCAAACACCTGAGCATTGTACACCACAAGCTGTCCAATGTTTGTGATTACAACATTACCATACATCTGATCTGGCCGCATGATCTGGTGTTCTGATTGTTTTTCCCAGGTGATTTCAGGCCTCGGCTGTCCAATCACATCACAGTGAAAGCTAACAGTTCCACCGAGGTAAACAATCCGGTGCTGGGGGTTGGAATAGAGAGTAGGAGGAAAAGGAGCAGATGAAGTAGGTGTAGGCGGGACGGTGGTATCTGATGGGGTGGGGCTTGCATTCAGGTGATATCGGCATGTGACTACGGTGAGGGTCACGCCCTGAACGCATGCCTCGGCATCCATGTAACACCGGTTAAAGTACGTCAAGCCGTCAGAAGCACAGGTGAAGCTGGGCTCGCTCGCACACCGATCCTGACACTTACACACTGGCTGGCCTGCCCACATCACACACTCTGCCCCCTGCTGGCTACATAGGAAGCCATCGCAGCTATTTCCACCCACAGAGGATGCATTTGTACCTGGTTGGCCATCAGAAGCAGCGAGAGACATGGAAGAGCCATCTGAGAAGCGAGCTGCCACGCAACTTAGCAGACCGCACACATTTGTGCAACATTTTTCAAAGATTGCACAGTCCTGTAACAGATGCACACACACACACACACACACACACACACACACACACAAATTAGCTTTTTCATTTTTTTTGAGGTTTTAGTTGTGTCCATGTGAGAGATGAGCCACATTACAAATGTGAGTGGGTATATACATACATACACACACACACACACACACACACACACACACACACACACACACACACAAAACAGGAAGGTCAATGAGGATATGCTTCTCGCTGATCAGTGACCGGTGTCAGTTCTGATAAAAGAGAAAAGAAGACATGATGAGGAAACTGAAAACGTTCTGGTGATGTTGATAAAAATGGCTAGCCTTCAGACACCGGGTGTGGTTTGTATATGGCACCATTCATGAGATTCACAAACACAAGAACCACTGAACAGGGGAGTTCTCACAGTACCAGAACCAGTAAACATGTGATCCAATATCCATACAGAGGTTTATTTCGGAGCTCTGATCAGTGAGGGTGTGGTGTGAAGACCTGAGATCAGATCAGTGTTTCATGATGACTTAAGGAAGTGTTTTAATAGCAGCATGTACACAAAGCTGCACTTAGTTACAGAGAGTGTGTGTGTGTGTGTGTGTGTGTGTGTGTGTGTGTGTGTGTTACACTGAGTGAAGAAATTATGTGATAAAGATGAGTTGCTCTAAACATCCTGGAGTTGATTGCTTTTCTTTACTACATTGCTTTGTTGAACATTGATAGTGTTGATATTAACAACAATCATTCGTATCAATCTGCAGAAAAAAAATAAAGTCCCATGAATTTTGTGCCTTTATTCTGGGACCAGGATGTAGAGGAACTTGTTACTTGCTTCCTCGCTAATAGTTCAGCTCACATGACACTGTGAGGAATGTTTATTATTCATTGGACGCTCGGGGGAAACACGTAAATAAGCTCATTATCTGGCGGTCTTGAAAGGACAGAGGTCAGTGAAACACATTTACATACCAAGTTTTGTGTTGAACTGCAATAGTTCAGAAGCACATGAGAACTAAATATCTACAAAATACATTATTCACCATTGCAATTTGACTGACACATAGCTGTGATGCTCTCGGACTTAAGATATTTTTCCAATGTAGTAAGTGGACAAACTAAAGCATCTCTGTGCACTAACTACAGTTACACTTCATAAATTGGTTTTTAAATATAATTTTCAACTATTAAAAATATTGGGACTGGGGCTCCCGAGTAGCGCATTGACACGGCGCATGACTATTAACCTGGAGATCACAAGTTCGAATTCGGGTTGATGCCACATTCGTCTATGACCAGGAGTCCATGGGCGCCAATTGGCCGTGCTCTCACGGGAGGGAGGGATGGCATGTGCTCACTTCCTCGCCACTCGCATTGATGGTATGCCAATCAAGGGCATCTTTCAGCTCAGTTGTATGGCACTTTCCCTCCGAGTGTGTTAGATCGCTCCAAATACACATGCGCTGCAGTTCGAAAAGAGGCGGGTGGCTAGCGTCACATGTCATGAAAGGGGCACGTGCACGCTTTCGCCCCCCCCCCCTGGTCGGAGGTAGTTGTGTAGTTTATTCATTCGTTTTCTGAACCGCTTAATTCTAATTCGGATCACAGGGAGGCTGGCACCCATCTCAGCCAACTCCAGGCAAGGGAAGGGTACCAGGCCACGGCAGGGTCAAGACTCACACCACATCTTACTGTGTATGTTTTTGGACTGTGTGTGGACACCCACACGGGAAGAACATGCAAACTCCACTCAGAAATGTCAGAGCTGGGACTCGAGCCCAGGACCTTTCTGCTGTTAGGAGGACCACCGTGCTGCCTCGCTGTGTGATGGGCGCGAATTGGACACGACTCTAAAAAAATTCCTGCACAAGGAGTGCAAATATTTGCTCATTTGCATATTAATAATAAGGAAATCATGCAAGTTCATTGCCTTGTGGCAGCCAAAATTTTTTGACAAATCAGCTTTTTCTTCATAATTGATACTTGAACTAAGCTCGTGGTCACGTGTCACATTCATTCATTCATTAGCACAAAACAAAATTAAGGTAAAACACCGAGGTGAGCTCAAATGCTTTGTGTGGAATGAATCTGTGACGTAATGAAGTAGAGGATAGTCTTATAGTCTTATTAGAAGATTAGAATCATCCAATCAGCACTCTGCAATATTAACCCGTTTACACTTTCTGGATGTAAATCTATTCCGGCCGCTCTGCGCCTCACCTGGTCGACGTTACACTCCCTCTCGCACGTGCTCTGCGCGTCCACCCACAGGTGAGGGTTCAGTAAGTTGGGACAGACCCCAGCATGGTCCGCGCCGCCGGCCGTGAGCCCGAACACAGGCAAAAGGAGGAGAGGGCAAACACGCACGAGCGCACAACCGCTCAAGCACGTCATCACAAAAGAAAAACAAACAAACAAACAAACCGGTACACAAAGTTCACTTCCGCATGGGTTCAAGCCCAAAACCCGCTCACGTGCGACAACAAACAGTCCCACAGCCGACGGTAACACACGCGCGCATTGAACCCCCCGCCCACCTGTGCGCGCACGCGCGTGTGTGTGTGCGTGTGCGTGTGTGAACACCCCTCCATCACGTACACGTCAAAACGACTTCTTACAAAAATAACGCTGAGATCAAAGACAGCGCGGACTCTTGAAGTCTGCGTTTTTATTGTGTGTATTTCCGGTTAAAACAACAACAACAACAACAACAACAACAACAACAAAAGCACTTTAACGAGTCCAGACTCTCTTTACTCTCTTTATCTCCATTCACAGGACTGATACTGTACTACTATAGTCCCCTTGTTCTGGTTTAATGGTCCAGATGTGCAGAAGTCTGCGTCCCATTCGGTATGGAAAAAGGTTTCTGTTTGTAATTCATCTGGATTTGAATAAGGAGACAAACATTCAGAGAGATTTTCACACCACCACCAAAAACCTCAACCTGTCCAGATGTGCAGAACACAAACAAAACATCTGTCAGATTAAAACATTCGTCCTTTACTATCATGTTCCGCCACATCCTGTCCTCTCTTTTCCCACCATGTCCTTTCCCATCCTGTCCCATTCCTTCGTGTCCTCTCCTGTTTCCTGGTTTGCTCTTGTCCTTTCCTGTCTCAACCCGCACGTGAAGAAACACTTCTTCTTCTTCTTCTTCTTTTTCTTCCCAAAGGCTTTTAACTCCATCTCATTTCAACTAAATGGAATCAAATGAAACATTTGAAACAAATGAAACAACAACCCCAGTGCAGCTAACTGGGTTATCAAAGGCGGGCCATGTCTGTCACTGTCTATGGTGAGAGGTTGATGTAAAAGAACCATTGCTGACTTTCGTAAAGAGGAGCTGCAAAGTCGTCAGCGTGTTTCTGTCCCGCGCTAAAAGGGTTGTGACAGGAAGGGCATCCGACGTAAAAACCTCTGCCAAATCAAACGTGACAATCAGATGATTCGCTGTGGCGACTCCCGAGTAAAAAAAAAAAGGAAAAAAGCCGAAAGGAAGAAAGACAAACAGGGAATCAAATGAAACATGAAACGGAGTGCAGACCTCCTCCAAGGTAGTGCACTCTTGTCTTTAAATGGGTTATAGTCCCGTGTGATGTAGAATTACAGTGCCCCCAGTTCCATGGTTATTAGTTAACTCTTTAGTTTTCCTTGTGGTGCATTCTGGGTGATTTCCGATTCCTTGTATTATTGTATAATGTTTAAAAAAAATCATTGGAAACCCTCCTGGATGGAGACGTGGACCACCCACGACATGATCAGTTCTTTGTTCAAGTTACAGTGGTGACACACAGACACACTCAATCTTGTACCATATATGGTTGTAGATTTCTTGCTTTTTTTTTTAGGAATAAAACTTAAAGCACACATGCTGCTGTGTTCTGATTAGTGTATTACCAATGCAGAGCAGTCTGGGAACACAAGTGTGTGAATCTTTGCATGCAGGAATGTGTCTTTGTTGCCCTGCCCCCTCACCACCCCCCTCATCACCCCTCACCGCCCCCTGGGGCCTTTATGCCTGTATGGTGACCATTGAACCTTGTAGTGACCTCTGACCCCATGACTTGAAACTACTCTGGAGATGAATAAAATGTCTGTCAGCACAAAGACACAAGCTGCTATCTCTTTGTTGGATCACACACACACACACACACACACACACACACACACACACACACACACACACACACACACACACACACACACACACACTTCAGAAAACAATTTACATTTGCAGGCATTGTTATTGTTTGTTTACTATTTAAAGTATCCAGTGTGTTAAAGAAGACTTTCAGATCATCTCTCAGGTGGAAACTGCACAGAAAGAAACGAGTTACTTTTAAGTAAAAAAAAACAAAAAAAAAACATGTCTTTGTGGGTTTTTGATAATTAAATAATATTTAAAAATATACATAAACTATTGTAGCTTAACCATTATAGAATAAGAGTCTTGGTTTAGAGTCTAAATAAATAAATTAACAAAGGAATAAATAAAAGGTGGCATAGTAGTGTAGTGGTCAGCACGTCCACCTCTCAGCAAGAAGATCCTGGGTTCAAGTCCCCGTTTGGCCGTTTCTGTGTAGAGTTTGCATGTTTTCTTCATGCTTGAGTGCTTTCCCTCCAGTTACTCTGGTTTCCTCCAAGAGTGCATATACGTATATAATCTAGACATATGTACATAAGTACATATATACATATATATATATATATATATATATATATATATATACACACACAATATTAAGACAGAATACATGTGTGTGAATGAGAAGGACCCAAGAGGAACGGTGATGTTACAGGGAGCAGAGATAACGAAGGTGGAGGATTTTAAGTACTTAGGCTCAACAATCCAGAGCAATGGAGAATGTGGAAAAGAGGTGAAGAAGCGTGTGCAGGCAGGTTGGAATGGTTGGAGAAAAGTGTCCGGTGTGATGTGTGATAGGAGAGTATCAGCAAGAATGAAGGGAAAGTGTACAAGACGGTGTTGAGGCCAGCGATGTTGTATGGTTTAGAAACAGTGGCCCTGGGGAAAAGACAGGAGGCAGAGCTGGAGGTAGCAGAGATGAAAATGTTGAGGTTCTCTTTGGGAGTAACGAGGATGGATAGGATCAGGAATGAGTACATCAGAGGGACACCACATGTAAGACGTTTTGGAGGCAAAGTTTGAGAGGCTACATTGAGATGGTTTGGACATGTACAGAGGAGGGATAGTGAGTATATTGGTAGTAGGATGCTGAGGTTGGAACTACCAGGCAGAAGGCCCAGAGGAAGACCAAAGAGAAGATTTATGGATGTGGTGAAGGAGGACATGAAGGTCGTTGTTGTAAGAGAAGAAGATACAGAGGATAGGGTGAGATAGAGACAGATGATTTGTTGTGGTGACCCCCGAAGGGAACAGCCAAAAGGAAAAGAAGAAGATTAGAAAAGAAGAAGATTATTAATTAAAATTATAGATTACTTAATTAATAATGCAGCCTTGAATAATAATAATTAGAATAATGCAGATATATATATATATATATATATATATATATATATATATATATATATATATATACAGAGAACCCTCGCTATAACGCGGTTCACTTTTCACGGTCTACGTTACTTTCACGGATTTGCATAGTGCATTGTGTTCTGCATTCTGATTGGCTAAACAGTCTCTCTGCTTCTTCTCTACATGTTAGTCAATAAGCTTGCGGTTTAATACGTACACGTACGTAAAACAGCTTGCCATTTATGTTCCCTACGTGCAAATTCTCTTGCAATTTCAAGTCTCCCTAAAACCCATTATGTCGACAAAACGTTCTGCACCGACAAAAGCACCTGCGGTCGGGCCTAAAAGGCAGAGGAAGATGCTAACTATTGCAGAAAAGTTCAACTTCTGGACATGCTAAAGGAAGGTAAAAGCTATGCGGCTACAGGTTGGCATTACGGAATTAATGAATCTTCCGCTCGTTCTATAAAGAAGGAGGAAAATAACATAAAGGACTACAGCAGCAATAAGTTTTAATAAAGATGCAAAAGGGTTGCAACTGTTCAGCAACAAGACCATGGTAAGGATGGAGTCTGCATTAGCTTTGTGGATTAATGACTGCAGAAAAAAACATTACGCTGGATACGAATGTTATCTGCACAAAGCTAGAACACTGTATCAAGCCTTTGCTGACGGCGACAGTGACAGGGAAGAGGAGGAGGATGCAGATACCGGGCCATCATCAAGTGCTGTTCACGCAGTACCAAGCACATTTAATGCTAGCAAGGGCTGGTTTGAAAAAATTTAAGAAACGCTTTGGACTTAAAAATGTTTCTCTGCACGGAGAGATCGCCTTCTGCAAATACCGCTGAAGCAGAAGCGTTAAGTGAACAATACATTTAAAGCGATCATTGAGGAAGGGGATATATGCCTGAACAAGTTTTTAATATGGATGAGACTGGCTTATTTTGGAAACGGATGCCCTCCCGCACCTTCATCATGCACGAAGAAGCCAAAGCCCCAGGATTTAAAGCCCAAAAAGATCGTGTGACTCTGGTTATGTGTGGAAATGCTGCAGGTTTTATGATTAAGCCTGGGCTCATTTATAGGTCTAAAAATCCCAGAGCACTGAAAAACAAAAAAAAGGATGATTTGCCCGTTTACTGGATGCACAACGCAAAGGCTTGGATGACAAAAGCGCTCAATATGGATTGGTTCAAAAACTGTTTCATCCCGGAGGTCAAGTGTTATTTGAGAGGAAAGGGACTAGACTTTAAAGTGCTTCTGCTCGTTGACAACGCTGGAGGTCACGCCGATGATTTGGTATATGATGGTATGCAAATCGAATTTCTGCCGCCAAACACTACATCCTGACTCAGCCCATGGACCAAGGCATCATCCGTGCTTTCAAGGCTCTCTATACACGCAACACCCTGCAACATCTTGTTGACGCTATGGACTCGGATCAAGACTTCTCACTAAAGGACTACTGGCGTGGATACACCATCGCATCATGTCTCCAAAATATTCAGAGGGCCTTTCAAGAGATGAAAACTGAAACTTTGAATGCCTGCTGGAAAAAACTGTGGCCAGAGGCAGTGCAAAACCCAACCGGGGGCTCGCTCGACGAGATCCATCACTCTGTCATAGATACTGTGGTGACTCTCGCCAAAACAGCTTGAGGAGACGGCTTTAATGACATGACTTCGCATGACATTAATGCACTGATTGATGCTGAAGCACACCCGCTAACCGATGCAGACCTGGCCCAAATGACAAAGCCACCAAGTGATGATGAAAGAGAAAAGGAAGAAGAGGACACAAGTGTGGATAAAGATGAGGAGGATGGACTAACACTTGGTCGCTTAGCAACCATTCTGAGAATGGCCACTGAACTTCAGCGAGCAGCTCACGATTGGGACCCTTTGATGAGCCGTTCATTACAGTTCTCCAACATAATCGATGGTGGCATGTCTGTGTATAAGTCTCTTTTTGCCCAGAAGAAAAAAGAGCGTCAACAACTGCCTATCACTATGTTCTTCTGACGAAAAAACACACCTGCACCTCGGGCTTCAGAAGAAGAAAACGCTGCAGAGTGGAGTCAGGATGCAGCGGCTCAGTCAGAAGAGTAGTAAAAAACAGTACATGTGAGTCACAATTTGTCCGACTGTACTTTTATTTTTCATTTTCTCCCATTCAATCCAATTACTCGGGTCGCAATGGGGCGGTGCTGATCTCCGCAATTAGTTCACATTGATGATTAAAATTATTATTTGACAGTACAGTAGTTATTTGTAAAAAGCAAACAAACGCGTTTATACAGTACTCTTATTTGTTAAACAAATGCTTGGGCCTATAAAAAAGGTTTGTTCTTTGGTTTCAATGTATAATAGAGCATTTAATTGTATAATGATTGTAAAAAAATAAAAATAATAAATAAAGGTTTCTACTTCACGGATTTCGCCTATCACGGGTTCTTTTTGGAACGTAACCCCCGCGAAAAACGAGGGTTCACTGTATATATATATATATATATATATATATATATATATATAGGGCAGTGGTGGTCTAGTGGTATAGGGCGCAGGATCGCTGATCTTAAGGTTGGGGCTTCGAGTCCCACAAGGTTGTCACTGTCCCCACAGTGCAGCTAACTGGGTGATCAAAGGCGGGCCATGTCTGTCACTGTCTATGGTGAGAGGCATGTAAAAGAACCATTGCTGACTTTCGTAAAGAGTAGCTGCAAAGCCTTCAGCGTGTTTCTGTTCCTTGCGAAAGGGTTGTGACAGGAAGGGCATCCGACGTTAAATACCTATGCCAAATTAATGTGGCGACCCCTGAGAAAGGGAAAAAGCCAAAAGGAAGAAAGAAAGAAAGAAATATATATATATATATATATATATATATATATATATATATATATATATATATATATGTAGAGGATTTTCTGAGTAGATCCTTCCGTAGGAGAGTGCTCAATACTTTTTGGTAGAGCAAATAACAAAAATAAAAGGACAGGACAAAGACTTTCTATTGAAACTCCATTTATCACTACAGATCTGTTTCGAGGGCTGGTGAAACCATCCTCTCTCTTCAGGTGATTATAGAAGAATCTCTTCTATAATCCCCTGAAGAGAGAGGATGGTTTCACCACTCCTCGAAACAGATCCGTAGTGATAAATGGAGTTTCAATAGAAAGTATTTGTCCTGTTCTTTTATTTTTATATATATATGTATATATATGTGTGTGTGTGTGTGTGTGTGTGTGTGTGTGTGTGTGTGTGTGTGTGTGTGAGAGTGTGAATGGTTGTGTGTGTTGGCCCTGTGATGGCAGGGCAAGCTGTCCAGGGTGTACCCTGTCCTTGTCTATAGTTGGCTGAGATGGCTGCCAGCCTCCCCGCAACCATGGAAAATGAATGAATAAAATGTTAATGACCATATAAAATTAGGTCTTATGGTGCTACAAATATTGTTCATACACAAAGCAAAAAAGAACATGTGAATTACCTCCTGCATGGACTCGTGGTAATGAAATGGAGACGGCTGTGTGACACATCAAGAGAGGCACACTCCTCCAGTGCTGCACCATGCAAAAGAAAGGGGCGCCACCTTTTGATGTAAACCAGCATTGCAGCTGTACTCTGACTGTTACGGATCCCAATGTGGACTGGAGTTGTGATGACTCTTGATTCATCTGAATCAGAGCAAGAGTGGCGACAAGAACCAAAGAACGTATCAAAAGGTACATACTGTATCCTTCCAGGCTTAGCAGGATCACCACCATCGTCATCATGATCATAGAAGCCATGTCGAGTCTGATGACGACCGCTGGTGGAGCGAAGGGTGACTTGTGCAGCAGCGTGGAGCTGAGGCACAGGGTCTAAGGCACACCAGATATCAGTTTCCTGTATTATCTGGATCTTTTCTTGTGAGGTGACCTGGTTAGACTTCATCTAACTCACTCACTCATTTGTAAAACTACTTAATCCTATTGGACTGGAGCCTATCTAAGCAAGCACTGGATGGAGGTTGGGATACACTCTGAACAAAACCAACACACACACCAACACACCAAGGGGGAAATTAGTGCAGCCAATTATCATAATGTTCCTGTCTTTGGACTGTAGGAAGAAACCAAAGTGCTTGGAGGAAACCTCCGCAAGTAGCTTGATGTTATTATTATACAGTAAGTGGTGGAGCTGCTGGAACATTAATGTAATATGTATATATCTGTAGTGTGGACCAGCAGTGGGAATTCTTTCTCTGAAAATACCCAGAGTTGTGTCTTTCCGAACACACTTTTACATCTCGTCTCTATTTCTGCTCTTTAAGTCTTGATTCCTGCAGCATCTTTTTAGTAAAAAAAAAAAAAAAAACCCACAAAAGTGATTTTCCCAAGGGGTCTAATACAATCTTTACCCACAGATCAGTTTGTTATGGAATAAATAACCGGGAGTTATTTCTACATCTCGGTTTATAGAAGACAAAATAAATAATAATCCTTGCAGATGAATGTAAATTAGTATGGAATGTACTTAGAAACAGTTATTGTTTGAATAAATAGATTACACCCTTCCACACAGAAAAGTAATCCCATCTGAATAGAGCTAAATACTCTTTTTCACATTCGGGACATATATTTTTTTTTTTTTCTCATGTATGTACAATGGAAAACAGGTGAATAAATAACTGATATTACTAATTAATTTCATTAAATATTTAGGTAATCACAAGCTGCATAATGTACATACACTGATAATGTTTGCATGATGACAGTTACATAAGCCTAAATGTAGACAGGGCGGAGGGGGGCAAATTGCCCATACAGACAATGAAACCCCCCCCCCCTGAATCGCCACCTTATTGTGGTGGAGGGGTTGGCATGACCTAATGATCCTAGGAGCGATGTTGTTGGGGGCATAATGCCCCTGGTTGGGTCACCCAAGGCAAACAGGTCCTGGGTGAAGGTCCAGACAAAGTGCGCTTCAGAAGACCCTTATGATTGAGAGACATACAAGGAAGCAGTTTCCCTTGCCCGGACGCGGGTCACCGGGGTCCCCCCCTGGAGCCAGGCCCGGGGGAGGGGCTCGAAGGCAAGCACCTAGTGTTTGGGTTTCTGCCCATGGAGCCTGGCCAGGCCTAGCCTGAAAAGGAGAAATGGGTCCACCCTCCCATGGACCCACCACCCGTGGGAGGAGTTTTAGGGGTCGGCTGCAATGTGAGTTGGGTGGCAGTTGAAGGCATGGGTTCTGTTGGACCGATCCTCGGCTACTCACTCTGACCCTCGACACATGGAATGTCACCTCTCTGGCGGGGAAGCCTGATCTGGTGCGTGAGGTGGAGAGATACTGACTAGATATAGTCGGGCTTACCTCAACTCATATCTCGGGCTCTGGAACCATCCATCTCGAGAGAGGCTGGACCTTATTCCACTCTGGAGTTGCTCATGGAGAGAGCCGGTGTGGGCATTCTTGTTGCCCCCCTGAATCGGGGCCCAAATGTTGGGGTTCTCCCCGGTTGACGAAAGGGTAGCTTCCCTCCGTCTTCGGGCGGGGGGGACGGGTCCTGACTGTTATTATATAGACTGTTTGGCCTTAGCCAACTGCTACTTTCGCCTTACGCGGTGTCTCCCTGTACTCCTGTTTACTCTCTTCGGTCCTCTCAATGTTTTTATTTCAGTTTTTAAGCAGAGGTTATCTGATAATCTCTTCCAAAATTGGCATCCATAATTACAAAACACATCTAAGTCCTCTAGTTATTTACTGCTTAAGTCCCTTCTAAATGTTGAAACATACATTAACTCAGATATCGAACCTTATTTGAGAATCTATTTAGCAAATTTTCGATGTGGAACTTTCAAACTTTGCGCTGAGACTGGTAGATATAAAAATGTTCCTTATAATTTAAGATTTTGTCCTTTATGTGGGAAAAACAATATCTATGAAATTGAAGATGAAATCCATGTAATACTTTATTGCAAAGGCTACACGGGTATAAGAAATACATTATTATGTAAATATTTGAAGTATCCCTTATCACAACACAGTTTTATTAATATTATGTCATCAACTGATGTTAATGCAATCCGTAACCTACGTTTATTTCTTATCCATGTTAAGAAAATCATAAATTCAACTGGTCTATAACAATAGTTCATGCTTTCATTTTGTCTGTATTTTGGGCTAATGGCCTTTTATTGAATAAAATGTCTGTCTGTCTGTCTGGTCCTCTCAATGTCCCACTTCTTAGCTAACCTCTTCCTTTGTACACACTCCTGCACTTCCTCATTCCACCACCAAGTCTCCTTATCTACTTTCCTTCCAGAGGACACACCAAGTACTCTCCTACCTGTGTCCCTGATCACATTTGCAGTGGTTATCCAGTCATCTGGAAGCACTTCCTGGCCACCCAAAATCTGTTTCAACTCCTCCTTTAAGATATCACGACACTCTTCCTTTTTCAACTTTCACCATCCTGTCTTCTGCTCTGCCTTTGCCGTCTTCACCTTCCTCACCATCAGCGTCATCCTGTACATCACCATCGTATGCTGTTTGACAACAGTCTCACCCACTACTACTTTGCAGTCACTGACTTCCTTGAAATTACATTGCCGACGCAAGATGTGGTCTACCTGTGTGCTCCTACCTCCGCTTTTTTAAGTCACCCTATGCTCCTGTCTCTTCTGTAAGAAAGTATTCACCACAGCCATTTCCATCCTTTTTGCAAAATCTATCAACATGTCCATTGAAGTCTGCATCAATGACCACTCTTTCATCTCTGGGGGTACTCTGCATCACTTCATCTAAGTCATTCCAGAATCTCTACTTCTCTTTTAGCTCACATCCTGCCTGTGGGGCATAAGCACTAACAACATTGAGCATCACACTTTCAATTTCTAACTTGAGACTCATCACTCTGTCTGACACTCTTTTCACTTCGAGAACATTCCTGACAAACCCCTCCTTCAAGATGACTCCTACTCCATTTCGCTTCCCATCCACACCATGAAAAAACAGCTTAAACCCCGCTCCTAAGCTTCTAGCCTTGCTACCTTTCCACCTGGTCTCCTGAACACACAGTATGTCCACCTTCCTCCTCTGCATCATGTCAGCCAGCTTGCTGTCTTTTCTTTGCATAGTTCCAACATTCAAAGTCCCTACTCTCAGTCCTAGACTCATGCCTTCCCTCTTCTCTCTTTGCCTACGTACATGCCTCCCACCTCTCCTTCTTCGACCAACAGTAGTCCAATTTCTATCAGCACCCTGTTGATTGACAGCACCGATGGCGGTCGTTGTTAACCCAGGCCTCGACCGATCCGGTATGGGGTAATACTTCTGATTTGCATCATAAAAGTTTGGCACTGGTTTTATGTCGGATGCCCTTCCTGACACAACCCTCTGCATTTCTCCGGGCTTGGGACCGGCATAAGGGGGGGAGAGACTGGTTAGTGCCCCCCCATGGGTTAGTGGTTAACATATCAGCCTCACAGCAAAAGGGTCCTGGTTTGATTCCCAGCTCGGGTGTTTGTGTGTGGAGTTTGCATGCTCTCCCCATGCTTGTGTCGGTTTCCTCAGGATACTCTGGTTTTCTCCTACAGTCCAAAAACATGCACGGTATGTTAATTGGTTGTTCTAAATCACCCCTAGGTTTGAGTGTCAATGGTTGTTTGAATATCTGCCCTGCCATGGCCTGGTGCACCCTGCTCTCGTCCTGAGTTGGCTGAGATGGGCGCCGGCTTCCCCGCGACTATAATTAGAATGAAGCGATTTCGAAAATAAATGAATAAGTGTGAATCCTGTCCCTTTAATAAACGTGAAACGTCTTGCCAACTTCACTTTAGATGTTCTGGTGCACTGACGAGGACGCGCTTTATGACGGGGGCGCGCGGCGGGGCGGGACCGTGGATATTTACCTCAGGAATGTCAGTGGGAGTTTTACGTTTCTGTTCGCCCCGTTATGGAACCATAAACTTACACTTCTGTTAAACAATTGGTGAAATCAAGACAGTGCCCATTGGTTGTGTGTGTGTGGGAAAGGATACACAGGGACGGGAGGAAAAGAATGGACACCACGGATGCGGGTGAGTATAGTTTATAAACACTGAGTAAATTAGCACGGCTATGCTAGCGATCTTCCCAAACTTCCTGTCAGGACTTGCTCTTGCTTTTACACAGAACAGGGTAACACACACACACACACACACACACACCATGAATAATATATATCACATCATCAGACACATTCGTCCTTGGTGACATCAAGCAACTCTTCACTGTTGTTGTTTTTGTTGACAGTGACGTCACTGTCTCTATGCCTACTCTTCATTAATAAGTAAATAATGTGGAGTTAATAACGGATACAGGTGTAGACAACTGTCCAATCAGCCATTTTTAACTATAATTTCTCCTGTTGTTGTCCCCGTTCTTCAGTGTGGTGTTAGGCTGCAATGGAGAGGTCCGAGTTCAAGGTTGAAGGGTTAAAGCTATTCTAAATACACACTGGGATCTAATCTCTCTGTCCAGGGGGTCCTTATCACATACGGCAGTCCATGTTATTTTATTCAAACGATTGGTATTCATAAATGTAGTGAACGGATCATATAAACTGAACAACAAAATAATCTGTAACCTTTTGTCCAGCGTACCTTGGCGTAGTGGTTAGCTTGTCCTCCCACAGCAAGACGGTCCTTGGTTTGATTCCCGGGCTCGGAATGTTTCTGTGTGGAGTATGCATGTTCTCACTATGCTTGCGTGGATTTCTTCTGGGTATTCCGGTTTCCTCCCACAGTTCAAGCACATGCTTGGTAGGCTAGTTGCCGAGATGGGCGTCAACTTCCCTATATCCCTATATATACATTAACTCTGCATCGACTGCAGCATGCACATTGATACCTGGTTTTATTAACACACTTATTAATTTGTGAGTCAGGTTGTGGAGTGCTCTGAGTTTTCAGACGTTTAATTTATCTTAGGAACGTATTTTGTAGGTCACACAACATTACCTTGTTTGAAATCTTCTTCTTTTCCTTTCGGCTGTTCCCTTCAGGGGTCGCCACAGCAAACCAGCCGCCTCCATCTCGCCCTGTCCCCTGCATCTTCTTCTCTTACTCCAATGACCTTCATGTCTTCCTTCACCACATCCATAAATCTCTTCTTTGGTCTTCCTCTAGGCCTTCTGCCTGGTAGTTCCAACCTCAGCATCCTACTGCCAATATACTCATTATCCCTCCTCTGTACATGTCCAAACCATCTCAATCTAGCCTCTCTGACTTTGTCTCCAAAACATCTTATATGGGCTGGCCCTCTGATGTGCTCATTTCTGATCCTATCCATCCTCGTTACTCCCAGAGAGAACCTCAACATTTTCATCTCTGTACCCTGTTTGAAATAATGTCAATTCATTTGCGATAGTACCTCTACAATATAATTCAGGGTTTGAACTTTTCATATTTTTTTTTGTTTGTTTCCTGATTATCTGGTTATATATATTTTATTTTTCTATACTGTATTAATCCCGAAAGGGTAATTATTGCCTCTGCGGTTAACTAATCCGAAGTGAGCCCACACGCTCGGAGCAGTGGACTGTCACACACGTTAAGGGTGAGACGCCTTGCTCAAGGGCACGTCAGCCATGAATGTGGAGGAAGGGAAGGTGCTGCTCACTCCTCTTGCTGTGACACATTATTCCTGCTGGCTTGTGAATCGAACCAATGTCCTTTCAGTCCAAAAGCCACTTTTTAAAAAATCTAATCTATGGCTATCCCCAAAAGGTCTTTTACTTGTAAGGGTTTTCCTTTATTTCTTTTGGGAAAATTTACCTGACTATATGAGCATTTTGCGTTTGTGACATTTTTAAATTCTCTACCAATTTTCTTGTTTTCTTTCAGTTTCATGCTGCAGAAGTAGAGAAGCAAAATTTTTGTAAAATCTATCAAATTTTGGACAGGAATAGTGATTAAGTGGATTAATCAAACATTGTCATGTTTGTTGTTATGGTTACCAGGTAATTTGCATATTTCCAGGTCAGGCTCTTACAGCTCACAAAAATTATGTCCACCATTTTATTTAGCAGGTGGCAGAACCCCTCTATGTGAAATTTCATAACTTTACCCCATTACTAAGCCAGTAAACTGTCGTTCTTTGAAAACTGGGTGTCACTTGAGTGAAAAAAGGTTCCTTTTATTTATTGTCAATTGTAATGTAATGTGAATGCATTGAAAGAAACAAAGATCGCAATCTGCTCCAAACTACAAGACTGCTGAAAAATAGATGTGGTTTAGCTTATATACTGTGTGTGTACGTGTGAAACTTGGTGGTGGAATGAGGAAGTGCAGGAGTGTGTACCAAAGAAGAGGTTAGCCAAGAAGAAGTGAGACATTGAGAGGACCAAAGAGGAACCTTGAGGTTACAGGGGGCAGAGATAAAGAAGGTGGAGGATTTTAAGTACTTAGGCTCAACAACCCAGAGCAATGGAGAGTGTGGAAAAGAGGTGAAGAAGTGCGTGCAGGCAGGTTGGAATGGATGGAGAAAAGTGTCCGGTGTGATGTATGATAGGAGAGTATCGGCAAGAATGAAGGAAAAGTGTACAAGACGGTGATGAGGCCAGCAATGTTGTATAGTTTAGAGACAGTGACCCTGGGGAAAAGACAGGAGTCAGAGTTGGAGGTAGCAGAGATGAAAATGTTGAGGTTCTCTTTGGGAGTAACGAGGATGGATAGGATCAGAAATGAGTACATCAGAGGGACAGCACATGTTAGATGTTTTGGAGACAAAGTCAGAGAGGCTAGATTGAGATGGTTTGGACATGTACAGAGGAGGGATAGTGAGTATATTGGTAGTAGGATGCTGAGGTTGGAACTACCAGGCAAAAGGCCCAGAGGAAGACCAAAGAGAAGATTTATGGATGTGGTGAAGGCGGACATGAAGGTCGTTGGAGTAAGAGTAGAAAATGCAGAGGATAGGGAGAGATGGAGGCAGATCATTTGCTGTGGCGACCCATGAAGGGAACAGCCGAAAGGAAAAGAAGAAGACTGTGTGTGTACGTGTGTGTGTGTGTGTGTGCGCGCGCGCATGTGTGTATATACACACACGTAACAAACAGGTTCAGGTTCAAAACCCCTCTGAGTTATTTTAAGTAAGTTACATTTTTAGCTTGTGCTCTTTGTGAGCTATGAGAATGGGTTCCGTCGGTCCGCCTGTCTGTAAGTTGCACTTCAGTTTCTGGACATTTACTGACTGGACTCTGAATCTGGGGTTTTCAAAATTGGTATGTTGGTTTACTACTATGAGTGCTAAGATGAATTTGGTGTGAGTGCCCTTGACCTATTTTGAAGGTCACAGAGGCAAAACTACATACTATGGTTCCAGGCATTTACTTTTTTAAGTTGGGGTTTTCATCTCCGGCCACGATTTTCTCCCTAATTTAGTCATTTCGTTCTCCCCAATTTTGCCTTCCCTATTACACAACCACTACTGACGAGGTGACATGCGATGCTAGCCATTCGCCTCTTTTCAAATTGCAGCGCATGCATATTTTGGGGATGGTCAAAACACACAGAGTGAATGTGCTATCTGCTCCCTCATACCAATGAGCTCATAGACACCGATGATTGGTTGGCAATCGCCGTGAATGACAGGGAAGTGAGCACATGCCGTTGGCTAGTTATCTCCCATGGACTTCTCTTTAAAGATGGTTGTGGCTTTAAACTGGATTCGAACTTGCTATCTGTTGTTAATGGTTGTGCACCTTGTCGATGAACCACACAGGCGTTTGGGGCTTTCAACTTTGCTTGTTCTCTTTTGGCATATTATGAAATGGTCCTCTTGGAGGTAGAGTCTGGACCCCTGTGGTCTATTATCTTAAGTAGTTTGTGTTTTATCATTTTGTGTTGGTGAAACACAAACACAACAAATGTGAGGCGCTCCACCAAAAGTAGGTGCTTGTTGCACAGACCACTATTGAGATAAAGGCCAGAAAAGTTAAAATGGTCCATTTTTGTCGAAATTCGGATTTTTGCAAAACTATTAAAACATGTATTCAACTGTGACTTGCTCATGTGAAGTCGACTAAAACTCATGAAAAATGTCTTTTTTCCCCCCCATTTTTCTGGCGAGTACCCCCATAAAACTAGACAAAAACAGTAGCAAAACTTACTGGTTTCGTTGCAATTATTCACCGAGTTCAGTATAAGACACACTATAATCCATACACCAGAAGAACAGTTGTGAAGTAGTCTTTCCATTTTGGATACTGTTTTGATATTAAAGTGAGCGTCCGTGTTGTTTCAGCGAATAAAATAAAGGTTATGGAGATGATATGCTCGTAATCAATGCAGGCTAGTTGCTAAGGAAGATCTGAAACGAGCACACTGATTGGTCAGCTCGGGCTTGCACATGCGCAGTGCTCATTACACGTTAACTTCTGGTTTACTGCATGCCGAATTTATCTCCGACTTTCTCTTCAATAACAGTCAATAAGTTTATTTATAAGATTGTGAATACACATAATTTCTGGAAAAGGAGAGTGAAATGTCATCTGTGATGTCTAGCAGCTTTAGTATAGTTGCTAAATTTGACAAGAAAATTGGGCTCTATACATGCTGGAATACTTGGCGTTCTTGAAGATTATTTCGCCGGTGAGTATTCTTCTCTGCATGTAAAATTTGATGATGGAATTTTTTTGATTATTTGATTTGTGTGTAATCTTGTCTGGACTGAACATGCTGGATCGTGGGTTGTTTAGTTTTGTACTAAAATTGGTCAAGACCTGAAAAATACTTAAATGTTTCATTCCTTTTACAGATGAACAAACTGATGATGATGCCAGCTGTGTTGATGAAAATTTTGATTTTGATGTTGATGAAGAAGAGGCATGTGTTAATAAAAGTGTGCCTGAGTCAGTTAGTTTGTTGTGTTTGTGATGATGGTGCTTTCTGCTGAGCAGGATGTGTACTTTCTGCTGAGCAGCATATAGATGAAAGTAAAAATGATGAGGGCAGAGTTGATGAAGCTTACTAGTATAAAGAGATCAGAGAGTTTTGTTATATAGTTTTCTTAATTTGAGTGTGATTGTTTGAACCTGGCAGTGTATCGTTTGAAGGCATTTGAACCTTTATATAATGGTCAAAAAGATACATACTAATCTTATTGGAATAACCAGAAATGAAGAAAAAAATAGTTGTTTTTTGCTCATTTTTGGGGGTCACCACGGTGACTGATTGGTTTAAAAAGAACCTGTCAGATTAAAATGAGGAGGATTTCTTTTATCATCTCTTCCTAAAACTTTTCCTTGGCATGTTTTCTAAAAGTTTATATGGCTGAGGTGCATAAAAATGTTTGGTTGCTAAGGAATAATCATCTTGGAAGAAGGGCAGTCTTTGTGCTCATTTTTCTTTAAAACGTCTTGTGACATTTTTAATTGAATGCTGACACAATAAATGGCATCGCTTGGTCAGTTTTCAAGATATTGACAAACTTTTTGCAGCTCTATCTGACTGTGTAAAAAGCTAATTTTCATTTTTGGATGCAAGAGCCTACTTTTGGTGGAGTTGCTCACAAATGTTTAACTTTATTGAACATCAAAAGAAGTAAAGGGAAAAAGTGGCACAAATGTGAGCTCACAAAAGGGCTAATGTTGCATCACATTTTGCAATACGATAGCGGATATTTCAGACCATGTAGTGTCACTTGAGATGAACTAAGATTGAAACACACACTGCTTCCACTCACAGGTTAAAAACAACACTAATTCAGTACTGTACTAATGCAAATGTGTTTAATTTAATATAGAGCAATGTAAGACACAATCACAAGTGATTCTTTCGAAATGTGTGTTGAGATGTAATAAACACCTCATGTGACATTCATACAGCTGATCTGATCCCACAGTACACATGATACTAACAAATCGGAAAGGAGCCTGAGAGTTGCCGTCGCCATACAGTCATACTGATCTGGATAAAAAAAAATCTCTACCCAAAATCTACACTTCATACACTGCAACCCTGTACTCCAAAACATTGTTAACAATCTATACCTAAAATGCTTATGGATATGCAATGATATTTTAATTGTGTAAAAGAAATAAATGTAAGTCGCCCTTGATAAAAACATCTGCCAAAGTCTGGAAATTTAATGTGATAAGAGAGTGCCTCCTGTAGATGCCATTCCACAACTAAACTGTGTATGGGTGTATGTGTCAGTGTTTTACTCCAGCAGGCAGACTGTGGTCAGTAACCCCCTGCTGGACCAGTTGCCCAGTTACCAGTCCTTGCTATACAGGAGAAAGTCCTCAGGCAGCAGTAAGAGGCGAAGTTCCACACGCGGACGGTACAACTCCACCAGCAGCTCATTAGATGCTAGGGGTAGCAGAGAAGTTGGAAATAGCAAAAGGGGTGGGGTTCAGGACAGGAAATGGGCATATGGAAGACAGGACAGGATGATTCGAGCGACTGAACAC
>CM045744.1:43943975-43978975 GCA_024760905.1 Plotosus lineatus | reverse complement strand
TATATATATATATATATATATATATATATATATATATATATATATATGTGTGTGTGTGTGTGTGTGTGTATATACAGTGGTACCTCACCTTACCAAATTAATTTGTTCCAAAAGTGGTTTCGTAATCGGTAAGTTAAGCATTTTACATGTAAAAGGCCTGATTCGTTCCAAGGCCCCCAATACTACCCCCTAAACCCTTTAAAAAATGATAAAAGTATACCTTTTAAGGCCTCTTTCTGCTTCAATATCGTACCGATGTTAGATGGGTTTAGCCATATTTCTTCATAATATCACTCAACCGCATGCCACGAGCCCGCTTCTTCTTTCACTCGTACCGGGAATCACTTTCACCGGGAATCACACGTGTGTGTGTGTGCGTGTGTGCGCGCGCACGTGCATACATACAGTCGGCCCCCAATCTACGAATACCCCTTTGTACGAAATTCTTGATTTGCGGGAGGGGCCGGAACTGAACCCCTGCGAATAATGGGGGCCTACTGTATATGCCTATATATGTTCATGTTTTGTTGTGCAGGTGTGTGTTCATGCGCTTGGCCAGTATTGGAGTCCTGCTGTTCTCTCTGTGGTCTCAGATCACCTTCTGCCCTGGGACAGATGACAGTGTGTGTCTGTGTGGCTACAACCACAAGCTGTACCCTGTAAACACACAGACAAACACACATACACACACACGCTTTCTATTTTCTCTACACCAGTGTTGTAACACTTTGAGCTTATGTGAAACTTCCTTCCATTTTTGTGTGTGTGTGTGTGTGTGTGTGTGTGTGTGTGTGTGTGTGTGTGTGTGTGTGTGTCAGTGCTGGGAGACTCACGTAGGTCAGGAGATGTACAAGCTGATGATCTTTGATTTCATCATCATTGGAGCAGTCACTGTCTTTGTTGAGTTTCCTAGGAAGTGAGTTGAATTACTTCATGTACTATATGAAAAATGATACAAACTGATAAGGTAATATGGAATATGAATCATTAAATCATCTCCTCTGCTGAATCATCTGAAAGAATCTGGATTGTTAAATACTCATATCACTGAATTGACCTCTTGAGGAATCACAATGAATAGATATATGGATGTTTGGGGATTTTTGCATTACTGGGTCGACTGGTCTGTTTTTAATCACTGAATCAGCTCCTGTCTATGTGAACGCAAAATGGTGAATCATAATAATGAAGCCAACACATGTCAGCCGTAATAAAGAAGGACAGGAATGGATCCATCTCTTTGTTTAATTATTTAGTTTGTTTTGTGATGAACCATAATGGATTATTTCTCAACTCAATTTTAATGAGTCATGTTAATGAATCAGTGTTTAGATGATTTGAATGAGAGTCAATTCCTCTCATAATGAATTTGTAGCTATGAAACATTGAGTCCATGTTAATTTATTCTAAAATTATGTGAATGGATATTGAAGTGTGTATGTGTGTTGCAAAGGATTCTGGTGGATCACTGTGATTGGGCTTTGGTAAAGTGGTTGGGTGAGCAGGAGTTCTCCATTCCTCAGAACGTTCTAGAGATCGTCTATGGTCAGACCATTTGTTGGATTGGCACGTTCTACTGTCCGCTGATACCCGCCATCAACACCATCAAGTACTTCCTCGTATTCTACATCAAGAAGGTGAGCAACAACCCGGAGTAACAGGCGAAGAATTTCTTCACACTGGTATAGATATTTAAAGAGATGTGGATACAGAGAGATTTTAATGAGTTGAGTCAGAGTGTGTTTTTCAAAAAATATCCTGTGGCACAGGTGACGCTGGTGAATAATTGTCGTCCTGCCTCTCGTCCATTCCGTGCCAGCAGCTCAAACTTCTTCTTCCTGGTGGTGCTGCTGATTGGATTAGCACTTGCTACAGTTCCTGTTACAGTCAGCATTGCACAGTGAGACACACACACACACACACACACACACACATACACACACAGAAAGGAATCCCCTCCGCTTCGTGAATTTGTAAGCATTCTAAGTGAAAAATCCTCATAAGTCAAGACGGCGAATCAGATAGGAGAATTGTTGTGAGGCTCCCTTTTAGAAAGGAATCACAGTACATTACAAGAATGCTGTCTTTTATTGTTGTGGATCAATGGTGTTTGGTGATATGACTCAGTGTTGTTTGTCTCATCTCATCTCATCTCATCTTCTTCCGCTTAGTCCGGGGTCGGGTCGCGGGGGCAGCAACCTTAGCAAAGAGGTCCAGACATCCCTCTCCCGAGCCACTTCCTCCAACTCTCCCGGGGGGACACCGAGGCGGTCCCAGACAAGCCGAGAGACATAGTCCCTCCAGCGTGTTCTAGGTCGACCCCGGGGTCTCTTCCCGGTTGGACATGCCCGAAACACCACACCAGGGAGGCGTCCAGGGGGCATTCTAACCAGATGCCCGAGCCACCTCAACTGGCCCTCTCAATGCGGAGGAGCAGCGGATCTACTCCGAGCTCTCCCGGATGGCGGAGCTTCTCACCCTATCTCTAAGGGAGAACCCTGCCACCCGGCGAAGGAAGCTCATTTCAGCCGCTTGTATCCGTGATCTTGTTCTTTCGGTCATTACCCAAAGCTCGTGACCATAGGTGAGGGTTGGAACGTAGATCGACTGGTAAATTGAGAGCTCGCCTTGCGGCTCAGCTCCTTTTTCACCACGACGGACCGGTACAGGCACCGCTTAACAGCAGAGGCTGCAGCGATCCGTCTGTCGATCTCTCGCTCCATCCTTCCCTCACTCGTAAACAAGACCCCAAGATACTTAAACTCCTCCACTTGGGGCAGGACCTCATCCCCGACCCAGAGGGTGCATTCCACCATTGTCCGACTGAGAACCATGGCCTCGGACTTGGAGGTACTGATCTTCATCCCGGCTGCTTCGCACTCAGCTGCGAATCGCTCCAATGAGAGCTGGAGGGCCCGACTTGATGAAGCCAAAGGACAACATCATCCGCAAAGCAGAGATGATATCCGATGGCCACCGAACCAGAACCCCTCATCGCCTCGACTGCGCTTAGAAATTCTGTCCATAAAAATTATGAACAGAATCGGTGACAAAGGACAGCCTTGGCGGACTCCAACTCCCACCGAAACGAATCCGAGCTGCTGTTACCAATACGGACCAAACTCTGGCTCGGTGATACAGCGACCGAATAGCTCGTGAGCAACGGATCCGAACGCCGTACTCTCGAGCACGCCCCACAAGATCTTTCGAGGGACACGGTCGAAAGCCTTCTCCAAATCCACAAAGCACATGTGGACAGATTGGGCAAACTCCCATGCCCCCTCCAGAATCCTGTGGAGCGTATAGAGTTGGTCAAGAGTGCTGCGGCCAGGACGAAAACCACATTGTTCCTCCTGAATCCGAGGTTCGACTATCGGTCGGATCCTCCTCTCTAGTACCCCTGCATAGACTTTACCAGGTAGGCTGAGGAGTGTAATTCCCGATAATTGGAACACACCCTCCGGTCCCCCTTCTTAAAAATTGGGACCACCACCCCAGTTTGCCAATCCAGAGGTACAGCCCCGATGACCACGCGATGTTGCAGAGACGTGTCAACCAAGACAGTCCTACAACATCCAGAGTCCTGAGGTATTCCGGGCGGATCTCGCCCAACCCCGGAGCTCGACCACCGAGGAGCTTTTGACAACCTCAGTGACCTCCACTCCAGTGATGGGCGGACCCTCACCCGAACCCCAGGGTCTTCCTCTTCCACGGAGGGCGTGTTGGTGGGATTGAGAAGGTCCTCAAAGTATTCCCTCCACCTCTCAACAACATCCCCAGTCAAGGTAAGCAGCTCCCCACCTCCACCGTAAACAGTGTTTGTGAAGAACTGCTTCCCCTCCTGAGGCGCCGGATGGTGGCCCAGAACCTTTTGAGGCCAACCGATAATCACTCTCCAGGCCCTCACCGAACTCCTCCCACGCCCGAGATTTTGCATCTGCGACAGCCTCGGCTGCAGCACGCTTGGCCTGCCGGGTACCCGCTTGCTGCCTCAGGAGTCCCACAGGCTAATAAAACCCGATAGCCCTCCTTCTTCAGCTGATCAGCCCCCTTCACCGCAGGTGTCCACCACCGCGTTCCGGGATTACCGCCACGTCCAGCTCCGACGACCTTACGGCCACAGCTATGGGCTGCCGCCTCAGCAATGGAGCCACGAAACATGGCCCATTCGGATTCCATGTCCCCCGCCTCCTCCGGAACGTGGTTGTAGCTCTGCCGGAGGTGGGAGTTAAAGGCCTCTCGGACAGGGGCTCCGCCAAACGCTCCCAGCAGACCCTGATTACACGCTTGGGCCTGCCAGGTCTGGAAGGCAACCTCCCACACCACCGGCCAACTCACCACCAGGTAGTGATCGGTAGACAGCTCAGCTCCTCTCTTCACCCGAGTGTCCAGAACATATGGTCGCAAGTCCGATGACACGACTACAAAGTCAATCATCGAACTGCGACCTAGGGTGTCCTGGTGCCAAGTGCACTTATGGACACCCTTATGTTGAACATGGTGTTCGTGATAGACAAACTATGACGAGCACAGAAGTCCAACAACGACACACCATTCGGATTCAGACTGGAGAGGCCGTCCCTACCGATCACACCCTTCCAGGTCACACTATTGCTGCCCACATGGGCATTGAAGTCTCCCAAGACAACGGCGAGTCTCCCGAGGGAGCGTTCTCCAACACCCCCAAAGACTCCAAAAGGGTGGGTACTCTGAACTGTCATTTGGTGCATAAGCACAAATAACAGTCAGGACCCGCCCCCACCCGAAGACGGAGGGAAGCTACCCTTTTCACAACCGGGAGAACCCCAACATTTGGGCACCGAGACGGGGGCAACAAGAATACCCACACCGGCTCGCCGCCTCTCCCCATGAGCAACTCCAGAATAGAAGAAGGTCCAGCCTCTTTCGAGATGGATGGTTCCAGAGCCCAAGCTATGCGTTGAGGTGAGCCCGACTATATCTAGTCGGTATCTCTCCACCTCACGCACCAAATCAGGCTCCTTTCCCGCCAGAGAGGTGACATTCCATGTCCCGAAGGTCAGAGTAAGCAGCCGAGGATCAGTCCGACAGAACCCATGCCTTTGGCTGCCACCCAACTCACACTGCACCCGACCCTAAAACTCCTCCCACGGGTGGTGGGTCCATGGGAGGCGGACCCATGTCTCCTTTTCGGGCTGGGCCCGGCCAGGCTCCATGGGCATAAGCTCGACCACCAGGCGCCGCCGAGCCCCTCCTGGGCCTGGCTCCAGGAGGGAACCCCGGTGACCCGCGTCCGGGCAAGGGAGACTGATTCCTCTGTTGTTTTCTCATGTCTTAGGGGTCTGTTTTGAATCGCACTTTGTCTGGACCTTCACCCCGGACCTGTTTGCCTTGGGTGACCCTACCAGGGGCATTTGCCCCCGACAACATAGCTCCTAGGATCATTAGGTCACGCAAACCCCTCCACCACGATAAGGTGGCGATTTGAGGAGGGGGTGTTGTTTGTTTATATTACAATGGAGCCTCGGTACTCGAACTTAATCCCTTCAAGACGGCTGTTTGGATTCCGATTTGTTCGGATTCCCAATCCGCTTTTCCCATTACAAATAATTTAAATGGTCTTAATCTGTTCCGTTGTCTTTTGAACAGAAGTTAACAGTACTGTAACTCATACCATAGGTCTGCAAATTAAGTGAAACAAATTATAGAATACAGTACACTATGTTATGGTCTGTGTTGTGAGAGACTAACTTTTCTGTCTCTCTAACATTGACTACAATTTCCCCGTTTCATCTATGAAAATGGGTGCACTATATTGTTCACAGGGAAGGCACTAGAAACACGGAAATCAAACTAAAGCGGGAACAGGTGACTACAATTTCCCCATGATCTAGTGCCTTTCCTGTGAACAATAAAGCGCATCCGTTTTTAAATAACGCACCCGTTTTCAATAAAATGCATCCGTTTTGATCTGGTGTCTTCTCTGTGCACAATAAAATGCACCCATTTTGGGTGCGCTTTATTGTTCACAGGGAAGGCACTAGAGCATGGGGAAATTGTAGTTATGGTTAGAGATGTGGACAAGCATGGAAATCAAACTAAAGCAGGAACTGGTGGAGCACACAGCTGAGAGCCAGAGAGGGACAGTCTTCTAGCACCGGGAAGAGAGCTGCTAGTCTTTATAGTCATGATTAAATGGAATTAGGTGTGTGTGTTTAGCACTCCACCCCGCATGTGAGAGCCACGCCCCTCTCCAACGCACATTTCAACGTGCAACTCTTTTGTGAGAGAGACCATACCACACTAAAATAAAAACCACAGAAAAGTTAAAGCATAAGAACAATAAACATAAGAATTTTAACCTTTGTGGTGGTGAGCAGTTGGCATACGTAAATGCTGGAGAGGGCAGGATGAGCAGGATTCCCTTCCATAACAGCCTCAGGTAAATCAGCCAAAGATGTTTATTTTTTTTTCTCTCTTGCTACCGCTTTTCATGGATGACTCTTCTTCAGGATGTTCCTTTCTTTTCTTGAAGAACATTTCTAGCGTAGCTTGTTTCTGCCTTCTTTTCACAACCTTACGGAAGTGGTTCATGACCTCATCGCTAAAGGTGTTTACACCGCTGCTAGCGCTTTAGCTTAGCTTTAGCACTTTGGCTTAGCTTTAGTGCTCGTGATACATACATAGTACTGTATCAACAACTTTGGGACTTCCCCAAGACAGCTTTATTAGGGTGAAACATAGTATCAACAACGTCGGGACTCCCCCAGGACAGCTTTGTTCGGGTGATCCATAGTGTCAACAACTTCTGGAAGTCGCGCACTTTTCCTCTCTCTCGGTCTTGTTTTTTCTTCCGCGTTTCTTAAGTTCGACTTCCGGGTTTTTTTTGGTTTCCTGGACAGAAGAACTTTCGGATTCTGATTTCTTCGGACTCTAGAGTGTTCATATTCCGAGGCTCCACTGTACTAGGTATTCACGGGAGAGGGGCTGCATATGCTCACTTCCCTGTCACTCACAGTGATCACCAGCCAAATCATGGGCATCTGTAAGCTCGTCCGTACAAGGGGGCAGATAGTGCTTTCCCTCTGAGTGTGTTAGACTACCCCCAAAAATATGAATGCACCTCAGTTTGAAAAGAGCTGGGTGGCTTGTATTGCATGTCATAGAGGGGGCATGGGCACGCTTTCACCCCTCCCTGGTCAGTGGTGGTTGTGCCTATCGCACATAAGATAATACCTGATGGGTGTGTGGGAATTGGATACGACTATATTAAGGAGAAAATGGGGGAGTAAAATAAAAATAACTAGGTATTTGGTAACATGTTCTTTTTCCATGACTTGGTGTTTGGGTTGTTAATATGATGCAGTGTTTGTTGATATGACTCAGTGTTTGGCAACATGACTCAGTCTTTGTTGATATCACTCAGTGTTTGCTAACATTTCTTGGTTTTGTTTGTTGATATCACTGTTTTTATTTGACATAGTGGTGTTTGACATGACTTCGTTGATAAGACAATGCTGTTTGTTAATCAATGTCATTTGTCGCTATGACTCAATGTTTTGGTTATATGACTCAGTCATTGTTGATACAGGGGTCATTTCACATGAAATAAAACAGTTTTCATAAAGTGTCCCACCTCAGATTAAACAATTAAAGTACAGGGATCCCTCACTTTCCACGGTTAATTGGGACTGCGATCCCCACGCGACCATCAAAAGCCACGAAGTAGAATCACCCCCCACACCACCCACACCCCCCACTGACGTATACATACATGTAAATGTGTATATAGTATCAATGAATACATATTCAATGCTATAAATGCTTATAATAACATTTAAACGTTCAAAAATAATGCATAAGATGTAAATACAATATAAATACACACACACATAGACGCATGCAGATCTCGTGCACACACTCAGATGCAACAATGTAAGTAGTTTTGATGGAAGATTTTGGGTTGTTTTGTGTTTGGTTAGGGTTTTTGTTGCATAATTGTCCTTGTTTTGTGGCATTTTCCTTAATTTTCCCCCCTATTTTTCCTTAATTTCCTTATTTTTTAATTCGATGAATATTTATTTATTTTTAAAAAATAACGCAATGCACTGAAGTCGCATGAATTGAATCGCGAAGTAGCAAGGGATCCCTGTACATTTAAATATAATGGTAAAATCCAAAATTTCAAGGTGTAAGAGTAAATAGTTCCAAAGTTATGGCCATTTGAAGTAGGGGGGTGGGGGTGTAGACAACATAAAATATAGCCTTTAAATATTCAGCCCATTCCAAGATTCCATTACTACCGTATTTGACGTAATAAGCGTCCTGTCCTGCTCCAATAAGTGGCCCCCCCAGTGTATTTGATCTTACGTCTAATAACCGCCCATGTGGACTGGGAGCAAGATGGTAGATCAAACTTGCCAATTTTATTTGCTCAGTCTCTGCAACGGTAAAATGAGGCGTTCACTGCCTGTAAAAGTGAGTTTACACAGTATTTCAAGACCCCCTGCCACTGGGTGATGTCTATAACAGGGGTCAGGAACCTTTTTGACTAAGGGCGCCAAAAACAAAATTTTAATCTTATCCTCTGAAAGCCAAATATATTTTTTAATACTTAGACCAACAATTTGAGAGTGTAATAAGACTCTGAATTTATTTTAAACAACATTGTAATAACAAAGTTATTTATTAATAAGAAAAGTACAGTGGTACCTCACCTTACAAAATTAATCCGTTCCTGAAGTGGTTTTGTAACCTGGATTTTTCGTAAGTTGGGACTTTTGTAAGGTGAGGTACCACTGTACTTTTTATTATTAATGTGACTTCTGGTGCTGCATGGTGTTGCTGATGGCTTTGTAATCTGGTTGATACGTGCTGAAGTTCAGCTTCATGCAGGCGTTTAGGCTTCCATCTATTACACGTAACCACAGGTTAGTCTTGATGCTTTTCAGGTGTGAGAAGGACCGCTCCCGTGTGCATGTGGAACCAAACATGGTCAATACGACAGCATAGCTGTCAACCCCTAAGATTAATAAAGAGTGAGAAGCAGGGATCCAGGGGGCGCAGCCTCCATTCATGTCCAGGGCGATGCCCTGATGGGGGGTGGGGGGTGGTTTGGTTTTAAGGGTTTTTAAGAGTGATTTTTAAGCCATTTAATGCAAGTTAAATATGTAATGATTAAACACAGACATAGGGGAAAAAATAGAAAATTACACACAAGATTTAATAATGTAATGTACATGAAATCTTCAATGAAAGAACTAATGAAATATGAAGTGTCAACTGATAACATGTATCAAAAATAAAGTTGGCTAAAGTGAAGTATTAACTGTAACATATATCCTTTTTGAAGCTTTATCCAAATAATTCTTCATAATAATCTTTGCTGTCTTTACTCATAGATGGCATATGATACTTATTTACCATGTTAACAAAATCTACTCATATAGATGGCATGTATCCTGTACAACAACTTTTTTTTTTTTTTTTTTTTTTTTTTTTTACAAATTGATTTACAATTGAAACTTATGAACAATGTTAACCATTCTAACTAAATATACATTTAACTACATTAGTAAATGAAAACATCATTTGAGCAAGTTTCACAAAGTTTACTTTTTAAGTGCGCGTATGTATCTGATTTTACAGTAAAGGATCCCGCAGCCAGAAGCGGAAAGAGAAGCTGTATGTTTACGTAAAAGACATAGCCAATGGCATTTTCTCGCGGAAATTACATCCTTAAAAAATAAAAAAATAAATAAAATTGGGAAATAATTGTATTAATGCATGGGATTTTAGACACCTTGCGTGAGAGATTGAGGAGGAGATGAAATGCGTGAGAGTTGACACGTATGGTCCCAAGGCAATCAGCTGGTCTGCGTGTTGAAGTTTTTAATTCTGTCCATTTGTGTTTTGCTTGCCAGCTCTGCTTGGCTTCTTGCATATGAGCTGATCAAAACGAGGGGAATTTACCTCTTTACCCAAAAACAACTCCCGCAGGCTGTTACATTTAATCCAATAAAAATAGAGTTTCAAGGTATCGGCCCCACCCACACACTGGAGTACAGAAAGGATTGGCTCTCCGCTGCGCGCTACAGTGAAGTGGCATTGAAAATGGATGTATAGATTGAAATGCGTGAGATTTATTTATGTTTTTGTTTTATTTGATGCCTTTTTTCTGTATTTTTATTTAAAGGACAGCGAAATTATGTATTATTATGCTGTTAAGAAAGGCCACCTGATTTATCTGAGAGCCAGATGCAGTCATCAAAAGATCCACGTCTGGCTCGCGAGTCATAGGCTCCTGACCCCTGAACAGGCTCACGGGCGACTCATGTTGTCCATGTTGGTGAGCCCTGTTCTAGACCTTCTGCCTGGTAGTTTCAACCTCAGCATCCTACTACCAATATACTCATTATCCCTCCTCTGTACATGTCCAAACCATCTCAATCTAGCCTCTCTGACTTTGTCTCCAAAACCTCTTACATGTGCTGTCCCTTTGAGGTACTCATTCCTGATCTCATCCATCCTTGTTACTCCCAAAGAGAACCTCAACATTTTCATCTCTGCTAAAGCAATTTAAACCCTGCTCCTAAACTTCTAGCCTTACTACCTTTCCACCTGGTCTCCTGAACATACAGTATGTCCACCTTCCTCCTCTGCATCATGTCAGCCAACTCTCTAGCTTTTCCTGTCATAGTTCCAACATTTAAAGTCTCTTCTCTCAGTCCTAGAGTCACGCCTTTCCTCTTCTCTCTTTGCCTACGGACACGCCTCCCACCTCTCCTTCGACCAACAGTAATCCAATTTCCACCAGCACCCTGTTAGTTAACAGCGCTGATGGCGGTTGTTGTTAACCCGGGTCTCGACCGATCTGGTATGAAATTTGTTTTGACGATTCGCATTTTGTATTCTGGCACAAGTTTTATGCCGGATGCCCTTCCTGTCGCAACCCTCTGCATTTATCCGGGCTTGTGCCCCCCTCACGGCTGCATTAAATGAATGAATATCAACATGGCCAGTAAATATGCATGTATCGTTGGACAACACTGGTTGAAATTTTATGGAATGATCATTGAGTCAGTGTTGTTTGTTTACATGAATCGGTATTGTTTATTGATATGACGGTATTTGAGTGTGTGTTTTTTTTTATATGATTCAGTGTTCTTCGTTGATATTACTCAATGTTTTTTGATTATGTGATTCAGAATCCATAGCTCAGCGGTGTGTGGAGCGTTTATGAACTACAGCACATCATGGCAGGTCATTCCCCACTCAGTGTCTCAACTTCCTTCAAGAATGCAGACTGTCATCAATGTACTTGCTTCAGAGGCCTGTGCAGTGTCATGCTTTGTCATCACCTGGTGAACACACACACACAAATGCTGTGTCCTACTTTATCATCACCTTGTGAATACACACTCAAGTACAAACAGAATTAAGTTGCTGAAAATGTTTGTGTTTGTTGCAGTTTGGCGATGTTTTATGTGATTGCATTAGCTGGAGCTCATAAACGCGTCATCAATCAACTGAGAGATCAACTGGCCATGGTGAGACACACACACACACACACACACACACACACACACACACACACACACACACACACACAATACAAGAGGGAGCACTATGGGTGGGAGCATTAGAGTCATTGATGTGTGTGGCGTGACAGAGAGTCGAGAGCTTCTGTACGTACTACTGAAATCATAATGCTGGATCTCATAAAAAGGAATCTGAACACAGTGTATTGCGGCTCGCTCCGTATGGGACCATCTACATACCATTCAGAGTGCACATGCTCACCTGTGTACATACATACCACTCAGAGTAATGTTAATGTTTGGCTTGATCACAAGCGTGTGTTAATATTCATCTTTTATTACACTGTGTTACTGATGTTATCCCTTAGACTGTAGTGTGTAATCTCTCTCTTTCTCTCGCTCTCTCTCTCTCTTTCTCTCGCTCTCTCCCTCTCTCTCTCTCCCCCTCTCCCTCTCTTTCTCTGTACGGTTATCTTTCTCTTTATCTCATTGTAGGAGGGAAGAGATAAACGGTTTCTCATGCAGAAGTTGTGTCAGGCTCAGTCTAATCTCCGTTGCCGTATGAACCAGAAGGCTAGCAGTTCCAGTGTGTACATGATTGCCCCTCCCACTGAGACGCATGCATAACATTTCTCCCATCTGATTGCCTCAGCACAAAATGAGCATTCCTGTGGGTTGGTTGTGTATGGTAGTCTTGGCCCATGAGACCTCTATTATTTAACAATGGGTTGTATTATTGGCTGAGTCACCAAGGTCTTTTCTGATTGTACTCATCTCAGGCGATTGCTGCTGTAAGTAGCTGTAAAAATAAATCCTGCGCTCTAAACTGGTTTTAGAACGTTTTTAAGAATCTTTAATGTGATTAGTTATATACTGTGACTGTTGAAAACATAAGAATTAAGATACAGTTCCTCTTCTTCCATGTTGTCAAAACTGCAGCGTGATAATTTGGTAGCTCTGAAGAATAACATCATGTGCTCTTTATTCTGTCAGGAAAGTGAAAAACACAGAGAGAGAGGTAGAGAGAGTGCGCGAAAAAGAGGTAGAGAGAGTGCGCGAAAGAGAGGGGGAGAGAGTGCGCGAAAGAGAGGGGGAGAGAGTGCATGAAAGAGAGGGGAGAGAGTGCGTGAAAGAGAGGGGGGGAGAGAGTGCGAAAGAGAGGGGGAGAGAGTGCATGAAAGAGAGGGGGAGAGAGTGCGTGAAAGAGAGAGGGGGGAGAGAGAGTCTTGAAAGAGAGGGGGAGAGGCGCGAAAGAGAGGGGGGAGAGAGTGCGCGAAAGAGGGTGAGAGAGAGTGCGCGAAAGAGAGGGTGAGAGAGAGTGCGCGAAAGAGAGGGTGAGAGAGAGTGCGCGAAAGAGAGGGTGAGAGAGAGTGCGCGAAAGAGAGGGTGAGAGAGAGTGCGAAAGAGAGGGGGAGAGAGTGCGCGAAAGAGAGGGGGAGAGAGTGCACGAAAGAGAGGTGGAGAGAGTGCACGAAAGAGAGGGGGAGAGAGCACGAAAGAGAGGGGGAGAGAGACACAGAAGGCAGAGATAGAGTGAGCATGTGAAAGAGAGATGCACGCAGAGAGAGTGCACGAAAGAGACACAGAGAGAGAGAGAGTGCTCGAAAGCAATACACACAGAGAAAGAGCATGCACAAAAGAGATATGCACAAAGAGAGTACATGAGAGATACACAGAGAGAGTGTGCAAAAGAGATACACTGATAAACAGAGCACGGAAAAGAGATATGTGTACACACACACACACACACACACACAAAGAGAGCATGCGAAAGAGAGATACACAAAGAGTGAGAGCACGTGAGAGATATGCACACACAGACAGATAGAGAGAGAGAGAGAGAGAACATTCCATCTGGAGAGATCACATTCCAGCAGTCAGGAACGTTTTTTTTTTCACTGGAAGTATGTGTGTGTTGGACACTGAAGATGGAGAAATGTCTGAGAAAAGAGACTTGGAGATGAAACTCTTCTCATTCATATATAGATGGGTGGAGCTTAAATATTCTCCTTCCAGCCAGGAGAGGCACTCGACCTGTACTGACGTCACCTTTTTTTCTGTGAGGGTCTCATTGATTACAGTCGATGCTTCACCAGATTCTTTCCTTTAATTGGCTAAACTGTTACCTGCTGCAAATTCATGGTGGGGTTTTTGTTTGTTTTTGGTTTGTATGTTTGTTTTTTAACTGGACTGTGTGTATTTTATCTGTTGTGTATTTTTCTAAGTATTTAACTTGTGCTCAAAAAGTGGAAATTAAACCATACACTAAGTGGTTGTGTTCTTTTTTTTTATCTTCAAATAAAATGGTGTGTGTTCAGTCTCTGCACAGATGATTTAAAAAGGCAAATAATACAAAATGAAAGTCTTTGAAGGTGGATTGAGTTGCTTAAATTTGGGAGTGCATGAGAATATTTATCATTAATTTTAAAAATATGTTAAGTTTGGTGTATTCTTCATGCTTCAGTTTCATGGTTCTGTTTCATTGCTTGGCAGTTCACCTGTGTGGTTCAACTTAGGCGTTTGGCCTTGTGACTGATCCAAAGTAATTGTTTGGGCGTTTAAGCCACACCCATTTCTAACAGGTGTGTACAATCCAGCGTATAACCGTGCAGCGCACTCTTATTGAAAGACGTTTTTACCACAGATCATTTAATGAGTTTCAGCCTTGACCTCGTCACTAATGCTTTTGTAACTGACTGAATACACATCCCCATAGCCACGCCTACAAAATCTAGTGTAACCTCTTTCCAGAAGAGTGGAACAGCACATCAAGTGGATGTGATGGTCAGCGTCACATACTTCTGGTCATATTGTGTATTTACAGTAGCTGAGTTAGCGAACATTTAGCTATTATTTATTCATTTGCTGAACTGCTTAATCATACTGTGTTGATGGGGGAATCAGAGCCTATCACAGCCGACACTAGGTCACGATGGGTGCACCCTGAAGAGCTTGCTATTCCATTCCATGTCTAGGCTCGATTTAAAACAGCTGATTGGCCTAATGTGGGCTTTTGGACTGTTGGAAGAAACTGGAGTATTCAAAGGAACTCCAAGCGAGCAAACTCCTCACAGAAACGCCCTTACTGAGCCTGAGACTCAAACCCACCACCTTCTTGCTTTCAGGCAGAGGTGCCTACCACCGCACCACCAAAGCCTCCTAACGTCTTTCAGTATTTTTAATTCATTTACTGTATTTATTTTAATCTTAAACTTTATGAACACAGGTGGCCCAGTGATAAGGTGCTCAATTACTTATCCCAGGGTCAGGTATTCAAGCCCCACTATCACCAGGTTGGCATTGCTGTCCTCCCGGTGCACTAACTGGGTTATCAAAGACTGGCCATGTCTCGCTATCTGTTGTGGAGGGTCATGTAAAAGAACCATTGCTGACTTTCGTCAAAAGGAGCTGCATAGCTGTCAGCATATTTCTGTCCTACGATGGCCTGGCGAGGCGTCCAGGGTTTACTCTTCCCTCGCCCAGACTCGACTGACATGGGCACAAGCCTCAAATTTGCATCCTCTAAATAGGATTAAGCGGCTCAAAAAATGAATGAATAAACTTTATTTATTACAAGGTTCTCTCTTCACACCATGTTTTCTGTCCGTGATGTTTTGAGTTTGAAGGTTAAACTCGCTATGGGGAACATTTCAATTTGAATGTAGACCTCAGAACATCTGCTGTGTAACCTGAGTCTGAATACCAGAAACTTTCCTTTTGGAAACACTGATGTAACTGTTGGAGCTCTGGGTTCCAGTCTGTGTCTGTGTATGACTCTTGGTATGTTTGATGCCACTTTTTAAAAAACTACACTCTCCAGGTCAGAGGAAGGGAAACTACGGCCCACGGGCCACATCCGGTGCTTTGGTCTTTTTAATCCAGCCCACCAAAGATTGATTGGTACAGAATTCATTGAGTTCATCGAATGATTGGTTGCATTCATTTGACTTTGACTTGTAATGACAGCTTTTCATACCAGTGGCACATTAGGCGCAGTCGGTTGATTTTGCGGAGCTCGAGCCACTTCCTGCTATCACTCTTCTACTGCACAGAACCTGTCTGCAGCAGTGTCAGAGAAAAGAAAAGTCGACAGTGAGTGCCAAGTGGTTCATAAGGAATGGGCACCTAAATACTTTCTTCCTGAAGTCCGCTCAAAGGCTGTATGTCTTATTTGCCAAGAAAGCATTTCGGTTTTAAAAGAATACAACATCAGCTGCCATTTTTCCACCAAGCATGCTAATCACACCAACAACCTGTCACCGCGAGAACGTACATTAGGGGCAGTGGTGGTCTAGTGGTATAGGGTGCTGGATCGCTGATCCAAAGGTTGGGGGTTCGAGTCCCACTCTCCACAAGGTTGTCACTGTCCCCCCCCAGTGCAGCTAACTGGGTTATCAAAGGCGGGCCATGTCTGTCAGTGTCTATGGTGAGAGGTTGATGTAAAAGAACCATTGCTGACTTTCGTAAAGAGGAGCTGCAAAGTCGTCAGCGTGTTTCTGTCCCTTGTTAAAAGGGTTGTGACAGGAAGGGCATCCGACGTAAAAACCTCTGCCAAATCAAACGTGCCAATCAGATGATTCGCTGCGGCGACTCCCGAGTAAAAGGGAAAAAGCCGAAAGGAAGACAGACAGACAACACCAGCTGCCACTTTTCCACCAAGCGTGCTAATCACACCAACAACCTGTCACAGCAAGAACGTACGACTACCACTGATAAGTTGGTCGTGAGCTTGCAGGCTCAGCAAAAACACCTTCACCTGAGGAACTTCCATCCCAGAATCAAACATGAGGACACATGCATAATTCAGAAGGAAGCACTGTGTAAATCCATGGTGCAGCTCGTCCATGTAGTGATGCTGGTTGCGAAACTCATTAAGTTTATCCGAGCGATGGGACTTCACCATCACCAGATTATTCATTTTCATGAAGAGACTGATGTTGATCACAGGGGCTTGATTTACCTTCTAATGTCTGCTGGTTCAGTTTGGGGAAAGTATGTCAGCGAGTGTGGAGCTCAAACAGGAGATTCTTGAGAACACTGAGAATGTTCCTGAGCTGAAATACACTGGTTGGCTGTGATTTCGTTTTTACTGTGGACAAACTGACCCACATGAACAAGTCGAATGTGAAGCTACAAGGGAAAAACAGTTTGTGCATGAAATGTAAGTAGACGTCAGAACCTTCAAAACCAAGCTACTGTTATTTTCAAAGCAAATGTCAGACATGTTGGTCATTTCCCCCACACTGGCCAGGTTTAAAGAGACCCTGCCACATGTGAACAAATCCAGGAAAGCACTGGATGACCTGCATGAAGAATTCTGCCGTTAGTTTCATGATTTTTGAAGAAGTTGACAGGGCACTTCAGCTGGTGTCAGGTCCTTCTCGAAACGGTACCACAGGAGTTGCAGTTGGATCTGATTGATCTCCAATGTGACATGATGTTAAAGGAGAACTTCAACTCCCTTAAACTGGATGAGGTTTATGCTTCATTACGTGCAACCAAATTTCCAAACCTCCAGAAGATGGCACAGAGGATTGTTTGGCTCAACATATGTGTGTGTGTGAACAGACCTTTCGTGTGATGAACACCAACAGAATGTAGGACGTTTTGGCCAATGGATGTTTTGGCCTGGATGTTTTGGACTGGACGTTTTAGCCAGCAGATTTTTCCAGGGTAGGACCTTTTGGCCAAATATGTTTTTGGACTGGTGTTTAACTTGTTATCTGATTTTTGTTAATTGATATTATATTACATTACATTATAATATTTATATTGTCTTAGAACAATGAGTATGTTGCTTGGCACATTAATTATCAATTATTAGTGTGTGTGTGTATATATATATATATATATATATATATATATATATATATATATATATATATATATATAAAACAATAAAAATAAAAGGACAGGACAAAGACTCTTCTATATATATTCTACTATAATCACCTGAAGAGAGCAGATGGTTTCACCCCTCGAAACAGATCTGTAGTGATAAATGGAGTTTCAATAGAAAGTCTTTGTCCTGTCCTTTTATTTTTATTATTATTTGCTCTACCAAAAAGTATTGAGCACTCTCCTACGGAAGGATCTACTCAGAAAATCCTCTCTCTCTCTCTCTCTCTCTCTCTCTCTCTATCTATATATATATATATATATATATATATATATATATATATATATATATATATATCGACTACTCATAAGAAAAGTGTTTCTAAAACACCTATGTATATGTTTGTAAATTGTCTATGTGTAATTGTAATAAATCTTTATGAAATGTATATACACTTGAGTTGTTTACATTAAAAAAAACAACAACAAAACATTAATGTTTAGTAGACCTACAAAAATCAGACCTAAACACCAGTCCAAACACATATTTGGCCAAAATGCCCTACCCTTGAAAATCTGCTAGCCAAAACGTCCAGTCCAAAACGTCTAGTTAAAAACGTCCAGGTAAAAACATCCATTGACCAAAACGTCCGTTCAGCACAGCAACAAAGCGGCCCACAGATCCCAGCCGAGTGCTGAAAACCTCAAATCTGTTCTGAGAGACACAACAGAATTACCACCAGGCTTCCATGCACTGGCAAAAATGGGTGATCAACAACACTGTTCCCACTAAAGGATATGTTAATGTTTTTTTCTGTTTATGTTTGTTGTGTATTGTTAAAAAAATGCATTTTTATTGTATCTTGCTGACCCGGCCTGTTTGTCAATTTTTAAAAGTCAATACGGCGCCCAAGCCAAAATAATTTCCCACCACAGCCCCAGCTGTCTTTGGGTGAAGACAAAACTGAGAAACGACTTGCAACAACAACAAGAACAAAAAAAAAAAAAAGAAAAGAAAAGCATGTGGGGCTCCATTCCTCTTGGATGATGTAATTCCAGGTGAGGTTGCCTTAGATAAGATTTCAAGCATGTCATGTTTTAAAGAGTGCAGCAGGACTGAAGATGGAGTGAAGTGAAGTTCGAGTTCTGGGTGTGTACATGTGATCATAAAGATTATGATGTTCATTTCCATTGAAAACGTCCATCTCAAGTTGTGATTAACTCGTGCTCATGTATCAAAGGAGTGAGAGTGTTGGGAAAGTGGGCGGGAACTGAGGACTTTTATTTTGCTTGACGGTGTCGTTTCCCCCCTCCCACCGTCTTGAGTGTTTTTTTTTGTTCGCCCCCTCCGCTTGCCGTAGTTTCCGCTGCAGTTGTATCAGCGTTCAATAAAGCAGATCCCGAGAATAAAGCGCTGCCGTGTGCGGTCCTCGCGCTCGAGTCCTCGTTCAGAAAGCCGCACAGTTTATCATGCGCGTGAGTAATGAGGAGCAGCGCGGTGTCCGTGTGTGTTCGGGGTGTGCTCGGTGTGTGTTAGCGGGGTGTGTGTGTGTGTAGAAGCTGACAGGCCGTTGCGGGAACATTGACACTGCGAACAGGAACATCAGTGAAGACCTCCAGGTTCCTGTGTGTGAGAGGTTAGAACGTTCATTGTCATTACCCATCATCATCATCACCATCATCATCATCATCATCATCATCATCATCATCTTCATCTCCATCATCTGTGTGTGTGTGTGTGTGTGTGTGTGTGTGTGAATGTTCTTCTCCCACTCACTGAATTATCACGTTATTTTAATTCCAGTGGTAAAAGGTTCATGTTGACATGTTCAGGTTCGTGATTAGTGGAGCTTTATATTGATGGTGCAGATCTCCAGCCCATTCAGGTGGAACACAGCAGGTGAGGTTCCTCACCTCCACCTCTCATACCTCATACAACATCTGTATGTGAGAACAACCTCGATCAGAGTGATGAAGACACCGACGTGTGGAGAAGAAAGGATCTTTATCCCGATCCAGATTTGCCTCGTTTTTATGGCTCCTTCTGGAACGTTCTCGCTCATCTTTGCTGATGTGATGATGGGACCCATTATAGTGCTGCGGAATGAACTACGGATTCGATGCGAGCATTCTGTCTGGTAATTAACTCGGGAACACATCTGGTCTAACTGGGAGGAACTTCGTCATGTGGTTTGAGAACGACATTAACCCAGTTGAGCTCCTCATTCGCCAGAGGAATAAAAATATCTTCGGGATTTTTAACGATGTTTAGGAAACGGAAGCTGAGCTGGAGCTGTACTTTCCATTTTCTTCAACTGTAATGATAATTGTGTGTGTGTGTGTGTGTGTGTGTGTGTGTGTGTGTGTGTGATTGTCAGGCGAGGTCATGGCGGCCTGCGGATCCGACTCGGTGCACTACATTCGTCTGCAGAACGCGAGTGAGCGCGTATTAGAGTCTCTGCGGTCTCAGCGGCGTGATGGCGTGTTCTGTGACGTGACCGTCCGGATCCAGGACGCGTCTCTGCGAGCTCATGCCTGCGTGCTGGCAGCTGGAAGTCCGTTCTTCCAGGACAAGCTGCTTCTGGGCCACTCGGAGATCAGTGTTCCGCCCCTGGTGCCGGCCGACGCCGTGCTGCAGCTGGTGGATTTCCTGTACAGTGGCTCCATGGTGCTGTTGCGCTCTCAGGCCCTGCGCATGCTGACCGCCGCCAGCATCCTGCAGATCAAGAGCGTCATCGACGAGTGCACACAGATCATCTCGGCCTCTGCCAACCACAAACGGGCAGCGGCCGCCGCCGCGGCTGCCAAAGCCCGGGGCACAGAGGAGGGCGGGGCTGTGGGAGGAGCCATGCCTGCATTTGGATATACCATGGAGGAGTGTGGTGAAGTCACGACGGAAAACACAGAGCAGCCGAGTGCACACTTCATCTCACAACATCAAGCAGGACTGCAGACAGGTAACGCACAGCGAGGGCCATGTAACAGGCAGGGATAGAGCCAGCGCAGCAAGATAGAGAGAGAGAGAGAGAGAGAGAGAGAGAGAGAGAGAGTCATGTGATGCACAAAGCAGGAGAGAGCCAGAGGGCCATGTGACACAAGACAGCCATGTAACACACAAAGAAAGCCATGTAACGCGGAGAGATGTGACTGCACAGAGAGAGAGAGAGAGCGAGAGAAAGAGAGAGAAGTGTGACATACAGACAGCGAGAGAGAGAGAGAGAGAGAGAAGAGTGACATACAGACAGCGAGAGAGAGAGAGAGAGAGAGATGTGTGACACAAACGGAGAGAGAGAGGTGTGACATACAGACAGCGAGAGAGAGAGAGAGAGAGAGAGAGAGAGAGAGAGATGTGGCACAGACAGAGAGAGAAAGAGAGAGATGTGACAGACAGACAGAGAGAGAGAGAGCGAGATGTGTGACACAAACAGAGAGAGAGCGAGAGAGAGATGTGACACACAGACAGAGGGGGAGAGAGAGAGAGAGAGAGAGATGTGACACAGACAGAGAGAGAGAGAGAGAGAGAGAGAGAGAGATGTGACACATGGAGAGGGAGAGAGAGAGAGAGAGAACCAGGTAAAGCACAGAGAGAAGCATCAGATTTCTACGTCTTTTTTGCAGAATTCTGTCTTTTTTCCTTCAAAAGATGTCATTTGTTTATATCATTGTAAATCCATTGAGAAAATCTTGGGTGGGTGGTGGCGACGGCTGTCACTTCTCTTCACCGAGCCGTGTCGGGATCATCACCGGTCAATCTGTTTACAGGAAAGACCTTGATCAATAAAAAATGGTGAGATTCGTTCTAGCTTGTTTTTATTTGTTTTATGATGCGGCTGGGTGGGTTCGCCACAGCGTTCTGTCTTTTCAATGTTAAACTGATATACAGTAAACGGTTTACGTCATGCTTGTATTATTTGGCGATTTATTCCACGCGCACGTCGACAAAATGAAAATACTCGAGGTGAACGACGAAAGAGTCAGAAATGGATAAAGAGATCAAGAATTAATTCAGGTCTGTTTATTGTCGCCATCGTGCCATATCGGTACGCATGTTATAAAGATGAATTATACGGAATTTTACTTGTACTTTTTGTAGTTGTGACATTTCCGTTGCTTGTTTCCAATTGTTTGAAGTTGGCGTAATGAAGTTGTGTGTACGATAAAAATAAAAACTGGCGGGGAAAAGGAACAGATGCACACGACAACAACTGTTTCATTGCAGTACATTAGAATGCGTGTGTGTGTGTGTATTTATGTATGTATGTATGTATGTGTATATATATATATATATATATATATATATATAGATACATATATAAATAATGTGTATATATATAAATAATGTATGTGTGTATGTGTGTGTATTATATATATTTGTGTGTGTGTGTGTGTGTGTGTGTGTGCACAATAAGCCCCCCACCCATTCGTGGTTCACCGTTTGCGGCCCTGCATATTCGTGGATTTTGCTCTTTAAGGCTTTTGTTCATAATGTTTTAAAATTAACGCAGTGCTTCGCAATTATTTTCTGTGACACCACCTCTAGGAAGAAAAAAAAATTTCACCCCCCCCCAGTACTTCGCACGCAACTAATAAATAGTATTATCTGTCTATAAAATTATCATTACACCTATCCATAACATTTTATCTTTATTAACATTAAAAATAAAATCATTCAAGAATAAAAAAGGCACTTACAGTCATCCCTTAAATATCGCAGATAATGTAGACCAGACCTGGCCGCGATATTCAAAAAACTGCGAAGTAGGAACGCCCCGCCCCCGCCCCCATTTCTACCATGTTGTCTCATTTCTATATGTTTTCGCGTCTATACAATATCAAGAAGTGTATATTAAACGTTACACAGTTATATGCATATGTAAATACTGTAATGTATTAATATTTAAATAGAATTTATATATAAATACTTTAAGTACTGTACTCAACTCTGACAATAGCTCTTCTCCGCGGTGCAGGACGTTCACAAACACTATACATTAAGATCACAAAAAATCCCGCGGGAATGTGCGAGGCAACAGCGTGACGCGTCTAAGCCAATCAGCTTACGAGATTGAGTTGAGTGGGCGGGAGGCAATATCGTCATGCATCTAAGCCAATCAGCTTGCGAGATTGAGTTGAGTGGGCGGTCCCTGCCTGAACTGGGGAGGAGGGGCACTTCAGTCTGTCGTTTGGAAACAATGAACGCAGCCTGCCTTGGGTCCCAGCCTTCCGCTTGCTTACATGTGAGTTTCAGCACGAATTTTGAATTTTTTACGAACATTTTAAATTTTATTTTATATTTTATTAGAATACCGCGATGTACCCAGACTGTGATGCTCAAATCGCGAAGTGGCAAGGGGTGACTGTAATTCTAATACAGTATGACAAAAAAAAAAAAAAAAAAATCACACCACGCCCCCAATGATTTGAGAAGCACTGAATTAGCAGCAGCCGAGGCAGATTATACATATACATCATCATGACATTACTGGCACATGATTCAAATTTAGCCAATGGCTGAGAACTTTTTTTCTCCCTCCTGCTGATTGGTTGCAGATGATGTGTACACCTTTTTTTTTCTCCTTTGTGCACATGTTATCAACAAGTCACAGAGACAAAGGGAGGTAAGACGCCGAGGGAGAGAGACAGGTAATGAGCAGGTAGAGAGACAGGATACTTGCTGAGAGAGATTGGGAAAGTACAGTGATACCTCTGCTCACGAACATAATTGGTTCCCAGAAAGTGTGTGTGAGGCGAAAAGTTCGTCTTCCGAACATTTATTTCCCATAAAAAAACCATTAAAATGAGAATAATCCGTTCCCAGGTCCCCATAAAACATAATTTTCTACTAAATAAGCCTTAAAACTACACAAAAATAGACCTTATTTTATGTATAATAAATGTGCTATTGTATTGTAATTAAAGAAATAAACTGTACTGTATAATAAAGTGGTTTTATTTACCTTTGTGATGGTAGTTGATGGCTTGATGGAATGGAGTGGGAGGAGGAGGGAGGGAGGGACTTACTGTTTGGAAGGAGAGTTTGGAAACGCCTACTGTTTGGAAACACCCATAGCCACACACGCACCCTTAATAGCTTCCTTGTTCTTAAGGATGGGAGCAATGGTAGACTTGGCGTACTGGTACTGGGACGCTGAGTCACACAAACGCACACCTCGTTCGTGTTTTTCAATGATCTCCGCCTGTGGTGGGGTCTTTTTCGGTCCCATAATAGCAAAAGTACACTCAATATGGTCCAAAATGTCTATCAAACACAAACCACTTCCGCATTCAAAGAAAGGGGGTGACGAACTAGGACGCCGTGAGCGTGCGTCAGCTTCTCGTGGCCGCCACCGTGACGCTGTTCGACCGCGTGGTTTGATTCGTCCGCCGAAAAGTAGTTCGTCAGCAGAGACTATATGCTCGCAAATTTAATGTTCTTGAGGCGAAAAGTTTGTGAGCTTAAGCGTTCGTCAGCGGAGGTTTTACTGTACCGAGAAAGACAGGTAAAGCATTACTAGAGACAGAGAATGGAGACAGACAGATAAGACACTGAGAGATAGAGAAAGACAGGTAACACAGAGAGAGACAGGTAATGTGTACGAAAGAGAAACGTGTAATATGCAGAGAGACGGGTACAGCATAGAAAGGCTGCTACAGCGCACAGAGAGAGACACTTAAAGGAAGAGACAGACAAGTAGACATGGATTGACAGACAGACAAACAGACAGACAGACTGTTTACGAGTCAAACACAACCTGATCGCCTCCTCTATATTCTCTCTTACCATATGATTCTTTGTTGCAGGGGCGGGGCAGGGAGAGGCAGGTTCTCTGGAAGCAGGTGGAGTTGGGAGGATGATGCCTCCTCTCAGTGACCTGATGTGCAGAGGGGAGGGGCTTGGTGCATCAGCAGGCGGGGCCTCTATGAAACCTGTGAGCTGTCCTCAGGAGATCCAAACTTACATGCTGAACCAGAATACCGACAGAACTGCTGCGCAGAACCAGAGCCAGAACCGGGTAGAGCCAGGCCACACCCCCATCAACAACCCTGCACCGTTGGGCAGAAGTGGCAGTGGGTCGGGGTTTGTGGGTGTGGCTGAGGAGCTGCCTGTGGGGATGGAGAGGTTCAGTGAGGGGGAGGAGCTAGAGGACAGAGGGAGAGATGGAGAGAGAGACAGGGGGGCGGGGCATAGCCGCAAACAGAGACAACCACTTAGATTACAGGTACATCTTTCTCCTTTTCATACACAGTATGTGATTATGGGAACAGCACATAATAAAAGAAGGTAAGTAAAGGTGTGTGTGTGTGTGTGTGTGTGTGTGTGTGTGTGTGTGTCTGTGTGTGTGTGTCTGTGTGTGTGTAGGTGATGGGACCTGAGCAGGTCGTAGTGAAGGATGAGGAAAACCTGCAGGAAGGAGAAAATTTGTTTCAATTGGCTGAGCAGCAGGACACAACACACTCACAATCACACACACAAACCTATGGCCAGGTATCTCTCTCTCTCTCTCTCTCTCTCTCTCTCTCTCTCTCTCTCTCTCTCTCTCACACACGCACACACACACACACACACACACACACACACACACACCTCTCTCTCTCTGTGTGTCTCCTTGAAGCACACAGAGAAGATATAAGTATATGCTGGTAATTACATGCAGCGGTATTGGCCTGGTGGTAAGATGCTGGATTACTGATCTCAAGGTTGGCGGATCAAGTTCTACAAACACCAGGGTGTCCGTACTGTCCCCCCCAGTGCACTAACTGGGTTATCAAAGGCCGGCCGTGTCTCTCACTGTCTGTGGTGGAGGTTCATGTAAAAGAACCATTGCTGACTTTTGTGAAGAGGAGCCGCACGGCCGCCAGCGTGTTTCTGCTCTACGATGCCCTGACGAGCTGTCCGGGGTGTCCTGTGCCCTCGCACAGAGTTGGCAGAGATGGGCGCCAGCCTCCCCGTGACCCTAATTTGGATTAAGCGGTTCAGAAAATGAATGAATTAAACATCAAATTAAACACAAAGATAAAAAGGAAAGAATGATTGTGCATCACGGCCTGTGTGTGACATCTACTGAAAGGTCGTCTACCTGCAGTGGGAAACCTCTTTATTCAGCTGCCCTTTCGGGGAACACCACAGGAGGGCCTCCTTCTCACTCTGTCCTCTGTATCCCTCTCAATCACATAAATCAGCTGCATGTCCTCCCTCATCACATCCATAAATCTCATCTTTATCCTTCCTCTTCTCCTACCAGGCAGCTCCATCTTTAACATTCGTCTCCCAATATACCCTTCATCTTCCTCTGCACAAGTCCAAACCATCTTAATCTGAACTCGCCCACTTTACGTTCAAACCATAAATCTTAACTTTAGATTTCTAGATTTCACTTCCAGGAAAAAAAAAAAAAAATCAGAGCGTCTTGATCTCTGTCACTTCCAGCTCCACCTCCTTTTGTGTTTTAATTAGCGCTGTCATCTCCGAAACTGTGCATCACAGCTGGTCTTACTACGGTCTTATAAACCTTCCATCACAAATCACTCCATCCACTCTTCTCCACTCGTTCCACCCTGCCTGCACTCTCTCCTTCACTTCTTTACCACACACTCTGTTACCATGGATACACCCCATGAATTTAAATTAATCCACCTTCATCACCTCTGCTCCTTCCAGCTGTACACTTCCATCACCCCCCCCCCCACTCTCTCTCTCTCTCTCTCTCTCTCTCTCACACACACACACGCACACACTTTCACTCTGTCTTACTCCTGCTGACTTTTATTCCTCTTCTCTCCAGTATGTACCGCCACCTCTTCAAACTCCGCTCTGCCTGGTCCCTGCTTTTCGATATTCACAAACCTCAGAGTCCACGGAGACTCCTGTCTGCATCATCGCTCAACCTGTCTGCTGCAAATCCCACTTGGATGCAGTTCCGCTTCCACTCTGAGTCAGTCCGTTGTTCCTACTGCACACCTCACTGCTTCACACTGTCCTCATACATATCCTGTAACCACTCGTAACGACTTCTCTACCGCTCCCGACCGCTCTCTTCATTCATCAGCTTCTCAGTAGACTTCTTCCACCTTCTCAACACACTGTTCCTACTTGTCTTCATGTCTGCAGTGAAGAATGAATTACCTGATATGAAAGGCAACCCAAAGGGAGCCAAGAGCACAAAGTAGAAAACAACCATTACGGTGAGGTAACAGTATGTGTGTGTGTGTGTGTGTGTTTGTGTTATAGACAGGGTTTTATGAAGAACAAAGTGTTTATGCTGGAGGATTTTGGCCACAAGCTGATGCTACTCAGAGTCTGGTATCGAACCCTCGTTCCCGAGGCAACAAACCACTCTCCCCGACCACTTCCTCTCACATGAACAATCAGGTCTACTGTGCATGCACACACACACACACACACACACACACACACACACACACACACACACATGCACACACGTGTGACAGTGACACACCTGAAACCTGCTTAGTTTGTTCTCTCGGAAGCGTCGGAAGCGTTTACTTTAAAGTGAACAGCCGTGCCAATAGTGTCGGTAACAACGTCAATAACTGCTAACAGTATTTAATGACAGCATCGATGGCAGCAAAAACAGCTCCGGTAACGGTGTCAATAACTAAGAATTAATAACAAACATCAATAACCGAAGTAATGACAGCTTATAACAATATCAATAGAATTATTAACGTGAACAACAGAGTTAATAACTGCATCAGTAGGAGGCATCAGCATCAAAATCAGTGTCTGGCAGAGTTAATAATAAAACAGCATTAATAAACCCGTCAATAACAGAGTTCATAAGATCAATGACATCATCAATAAGGGTTAAAGGCATGTCCTGGACAAGGTGTACCAACGCATGATCAACTCCTCGGTTTTTGAATTATTCACTTTCCAAAACGGAACTACAGTATAAAGACTCATTTTTCATTTTTCCACCAATAACTGGGTAGAAAATTGGCTCGAATTTGCAGGACGAGAGTTTCCAAATCCGTCATTGACTTTCATTCACGAAAATACCCCAACAATGCTCAAGTTTGTGTCCACACAATTCAATGACATCACACAACCACAGAGAAGCACTCGTGTTAATTTCCCACTACAGGCTACAACATTGTTGCGCTACACTGACATTGTGACCTGCTGCAGAGGAGACGACCCGCGCAACCGCCAGTCTGGAGATGTGAGCGAGGACTGAACGATAATACTACAGTGCTTTACTTACCAGTCAAGCAAAAATCCGTTGATCTCTGAATGTGCTGCCACCGCCACCAATGATCTGGGACATAAATCCTCGTTTTCTGTCTTGTTCTCATCATGTTCACGTCCTGCACTTTTCTGATCAGATACAATTCGCCAGAAAATATTCGCCTTTTGCACGTCACGATTTTTGACTTTCTTGCTGGTACAAATTTGTCATGTGATCCAGTTTCCAAAAATGACATTGTTTTTGTTTACATTGCATAGCTTTTATTCAGAGAGAAAGAAATCTTGATATCTCGCGCTGGGGCGTGTTTTGATTGGTTATAATGGACAGAACTACATGTATTCAGTTCACTTTTTACATATAAAATGTTCCAAGTAAGTTGCTTTGTTCAGGAAATGCCTTTAAGAACACCATCAATAGCATCATGAACTAATTAATAACAGCATTAATAACAGCGTCAATTAGCATAACAGCATCAATAACAGCATGAATTAGTTAATAACAGTCAATCAGTAACATGTAATAACAGCATTATTGACAGTGTCAGTTACAGGTAATAACAGCGTCAATAACAGTATGAATTGGCATTAACAGGTACCGGCATCAATAGCAGCAAGAATTAGAGTTAATAACAGCATCAATAACTGTCAATAACTGTCAACAGCATTAATAACAACGTCAATCACAGGTAATGGCATCAACAGCAACATGAATTAGAATTATTAACAGCATCAATAACAAGTAATAACTGTCAATAACACTCAACAGCTTCCGTTAGCGTTAACATCACTGATGGTTAATAACAGCATCAGTAACATTTTAACAACGTGAATAAGCGTTAATATCCAAATCAATGATGGCGTCAATGACCGTTCTTAACTGCATTAATAGTTAATTACAACAACAATGACCGTTAACCGTGTCAGTTTCGGTATCAATAACAGTCATTAAGAATGTGGTTCCTGATAGTGAGATCGTTAGTGACAGAAGTAATAACAGCGTCAATAACAACAGTAATAACAGGCAATGACATCATCAATTACAGAGACAATAAAATTATCAATAATATCAATAATGACAGCATTAATAAATAAAAATAACTACATCAATGACAACGGTAATAACAGGCAATAGCAGAGTTAATGATGGGTAAAGACAGCATTAATTATAATGTTAATAACAATGACGCAAACATTTCTAATAACTGGTAATAACATCGTCATTGGTCGTGTCAATAAGGGTTAAGAGTAGGTTCAATAACATCGTCGATGAGAGGTAATACAGCGTCAGTGATGGAAGCTTTAATAACAGTCAGTAAGGGTTCATCGTGCCGTAACAGCATCAATGACAGTGGATCAGTCAATACCATGTAATGACATCAGGTTATCAGTGTTACTAACATTGTCAACAGTGTTAATGAGCGTTAATATCTTCAATAAGGGCATCAGAAAGAGTTAAGTGTCAGTGACCTTTAATGACAGCAGTGATGGCGCTTTCCCCTCAGAGTGTGTTAGACCCGCCCCAAATACACATGATGTCGTAGTTCGAAAGCAGGCGGGTAGCATTGCGTGCCACAGAGGGGGTGGGTGCATGCTCCCTGGTCGGCGGTTACCCTGTGATAGGAAAGGTAATATCTGATGGGTGGGAATCAGAAACAACTAAATTAAGGGAAAAATGGAGAAAATCTAAAGAAAGAAAAGAAAACCCTCACTAACAGCACTGACAGTTTTTACAACAGCTATAACAGTTCCAGCTTTAAGTTAGCCTTATCAGAGTTAATGACAGTTAATATCATTGTTAATGATGTTAATTACAATGTTATTATCCATGGTAATAGTGGTGTTAGTAATGTTAACTACAATGTTAATGATGTTAACTTTAATGTTAGTGTTCCAGTGGTAATAATGGCATTAATTACGTTATTATTGTCAGTGTTACGTGATAATATTCATGCTAAAGATGCTACGTAATAATATCCATGATATCAGCGTTAATGGTATTACTTGCAGTGTTAATAAAGACACTACAAACAGTGTTAATATCACTGTTAACAATGATGTAATATCCATATTTATAAGGGTATTCATGGTAGCTTAATAATTGTCAGTAGTAATAATGAGTATTAATGACACTACCATTTTAGGTTTAGGTAAATGTTAAATAATTAGCTTGGTGATGGCTCTCTAACGGTATTTTGTGCCTCTCTCCACCAGATGCTCTTTCAGTATCCTGTCAGTGAATCACAGCCTTCCTCCTTCTTTGTGGGAGGAGCTATGACAATAGACAGCATGTCAGAGACATGCCAGCAGGCCCCACCTCCACCTCCTCTGACTCCTGCCCCACCCCCTCTGGCCCCACCCCCTCCTGCACCGGTGTGTGTCGCAGGTCCGAGTTTTACGCCTCAGGGATCAGAAACGTCATTCGACTGCAGCCACTGTGGCAAATCGCTACGATCACGCAAGAACTACAGCAAGCACATGTTTATACACTCCGGTATATACACTCACATTATATACTCACTCAGCCCACTCACAAAAAAAAAAAAAATATATATATATATATATACCTCATACTGTTGCGCTATACAATATATAAATATACATTATACATGTCCACACACATTTACACACTCACAGTATATAATCACACACATTACATACCCACTCGCAATATACACACTCATATACTTACAGTATACTGTATGTACACCATCACACGATATACAAAGTCACTATATATGCCGTATTCGACGTTATAAGCGCCCTGGAAAACAGGAAAATATTTTTTTGTGTTCTCTTGGTAAATGTCCAACAAGATGACCCATTAGAAACTGCTACAGCAAAACTATGGGATGCTCTGAATTAATGGAGCAATGAGCCAGATATGGACTTAACAGAAAGTGATGACGAGGATTTTTAACCCGATTTTCCTGCTCACTAACTTCATAAATTTAAAGAAGTTCTTGGCCATGTGCTTTTCAACATGTGCTAAAGTTGACCTTTGTGTTGATTGGTTCAATGTGCCATGTGCTAAAGTTGACATTCATGTTGATTGGATCAATTTTATATCGTGGAAAAATATTTAAAGGAACAGCACCGGGAGGGAAAATTAAAGGGTCTTTTTTTTAAAAAAAATTATGCAGTTTTCTGTTTATTTTTATCTTTCATGTAAGTAATTTGATTGATACCACAAAATGAATAACGCAAATACCAGTAAAACTCTTTTCACCTCGGTGGTAATAAGCACTTACTGTTCCACTCCGCTGGCAATACTTTAATAAGCGCCCACCCACTGCAATTTTTAAAGCACCCTGGGCGCTTATCATGTCGAATTACGGTATATTCTAGTCCTTCTCAAAAAATTAGCATATTGTGATAAAGTTCATTATTTTCTGTGATGTACTGATAAAAATTAAACTTTCATATATTTTAGATTCATTGCACACCAACTGAAATATTTCAGGTCTTTTATTGTTTTAATACTGATGATGATTTTGGCATACAGCTCATGAAAACCCAAAATTCCTATCTCAAAAAATTAGCATATGATGTTGAGGTAGTGTAAACGAGCTATTAACCTAATCATCTGAATCAACCAATTAACTCTAAACACCTGCAAAAGATTCCTGAGGCTTTTAAAAACTCCCAGCCTGGTTCATTACTCAAAACCGCAATCATGGGTAAGACTGCCGACCTGACTGCTGTCCAGAAGGACATCATTGACACCCTCAAGCAAGAGGGTAAGACACGGAAAGAAATCTCTGAGCGAATAGGCTGTTCCCAGAGTGCTCTATCAAGCCATTTCAGTGGGACGTCTGTGGGAAGGAAAAAGTGAAAGAAGGGCCGATTCCAGACCTTGGGGGACCTGTGGAAGCAGTGGACTGAGTCTGGAGTCAAAACATCCAGAGCCACCGTGCACAGGCGTGTGCAGAAAATGGGCTACAGGTGCCGCATTCCCCAGGTCAAGCCACCTTTGAAGCAAAAACAGCGGCAGAAGCGGCTGACCTGGGCTACAGAGAAGCAGCACTGGACTGTTGCTCAGTGGTCCAAAGTACTTTTTTCGGATGAAAGCAGATTTTGCATGTCATTCGGAAATCGCGGTGCCAGAGTCTGGAGGAAGACTGGGGAGAAGGAAATGCCAAAATGCCTGAAGTCCAGTGTCAAGTCCCCACAGTCAGTGATGGTCTGGGGTGCCATGTCAGCTGCTGGTGTTGGTCCACTGTGTTTTATCAAGGGCGGGGTCAATGCAGCGAGCTATCAGGAGATTTTGGAGAACTTCATGCTTACATCTGCTGAAAAGCTTTATGGAGATGAAGATTTCATTTTTCAGCACGACCTGGCACCTGCTCACAGCTGAACATAAGTATTTTAAAGTTGACTTTTTTGGAATTAAAAGCACTTTTTATTGGTCAGATGAAAAATGCTAATTTTTTGAGATAGGAATTTTTGGTTTTTCTTTACTTTTTTGCCAATCTTATCAATAATAAACCAATAAAAGTATTAAAACAATAAAAGTATTAAAACAATAAAAGGCTTGAACTACTTCAGTTGTGTGTAATGAATCTAAAATATATGAAAGTCTAATGTTTATCAGTACATTACAGAAAAAAAAAAAAAAAAAAAAAAAAAAAAATATATATATATATATATATATATATATATATATATATAATAGCTAAGGAAGACCAACAGCTCAGCAAGGCTGAAAGTACTTGAGGCATCAAATGAACAACTCGATAAATGCCTCAGGAAAACTGGACAGTGCCAAATTTATGCAAATTTTATATATATATATATACACACACACACACACGCGCAATGATACCTTGAATTTACGACTGTCTGTTTTAATGAATTTTCCATGATACGAACTTTGATCCACCAAAACTCCCCCCCCATCCAACCGGCAAAATTGTTATTTACGAGCTCTGCTGGGTAAATGGCTTTTCCGGGCCGATTAGCCTCGTATTCTTCTGCGTGTATTCCTCTGTGCTCCCAGAACGCCTTGTGCAGTATTTCTCAATTATTTTCTGTGATGCCCCCTTTCGGAGGAAAAAACCATTTCATGCCCCCCTCCCCCCAGCACCCCACGCACAACTATAAATAGTGTTTACTGCACTTCATATCATTTGCTCTGTGATTTTTCCCAACACACAGTGAGAGCGCCACTACCACCTAGTGTAATTGCACGTCCTCTACAGTAGGTGGCAGTGGTTCAGCGCCACTGCCACCTACTGTAGAGGATGCACAATTACCATTAATTCTAGTACAGTGTGGCAAACAAGCAAGTTCCCCAGGGTCGTACGCGCACCCCTGGTATTACACTACGCCCCACTATTTGAGGAGCACTGGCCTTGTGGGAGCTCACCACAAGCCTTTCCTCACTGGCATTCGTAGCGAGCACATACACAAAATTCTCCTCCTCCTCCTTCTCTGTTATGCACCACTTCATGCCTGCCCACGTGACATCTTCACACCCATCTGACATCTTTGCTGCAGTCGATGATTGGAAGGATTAGTTGACTTGTTGTTTATTCTTGTTTTATTATTTTATTTCTTCTTCTTCTTCTTTATCCTTTCAGCTGTTCCCTTCAGGGGTCGCCACAGCAAACCATCCACCTCCATCTCACCCTATCCTCTGTATCTTCTACTCTTACTCCAACTACCTTCATGTCCTCCTTCACCACATCCATAAATCTTCTCTTTGTGTGATAGAGTGAAAGGAGAGCAACTCGTGCATTGTTTGAATGTTTGAATGGTGTGTTTGGCACTTTTCGTGAGAAGTTGTTTCGTATACAGAGGACAAAAATTTAGGAAAATGTTTTATGTAACCTGGATTTTTCGTATTCAGAGGTTTTCGTAAGTAGAGGGCCGATTGTAACTAGTTTTAATGGGAGATATTGAGTCATTTTTTGGGGCTTTCTGTTTAGGGTTTTTTCTTTTTTTTTTTTTTTTTGCATAATTGGCCTTGTTTTTGTGGCATTTTTCTTCACTTTTTCCTCTATTCTTCCTTAATTTGATGAATATTTATTTAGTTTTTCAAAAACCGCGATGCACTGAAGCCGCTTGAATTGGGATCCCTAGGTGTGTGTGTGTGTGTGTGTGTGTGTGTATCCACTTACATTACATATACATGTACTCGATAAACAGTACGTATATAAATAACTACAGCAACAAGTACATGTACAATCACAGTCTAAAATACTCATTATATATTTATGTGTGTGTGTGTGTGTGTGTGTGTGTGTAGAGACAGAAAGAGTGTGTGTACACACAAGAGTACAGACCCAAACATTGTTTATATAAATCTGTGTATGTTTGTGTGTGCAGGTCAGAAGCCCCATCAGTGCAGTATCTGCTGGCGTTCCTTCTCTCTTCGTGACTACCTGTTGAAGCACATGGTGGTACACACGGGTGTGCGAGCATTTCAGTGCAGTGTCTGCAGTAAGCGCTTTACACAGAAGAGCTCGCTAAACGTGCACATGCGTACTCACCGCGTAGAGCGCAACTTCTCCTGCACTGTGTGCAATCGAGCCTTCACACACCGCACCTTGCTTGAACGCCACGCCCTCCAGCACCAGCATCCGGCCCCACCCATAAAACCCCCAACCAACCACGGAGCCATGGGCGGAGTGGGTGGGACTGGGCCTGCCCCTTAGCAGACAAACTGAAAACTCGGGGTGGACGTCGCGAGTAATGATTATCAATGTGGTACATGTTAAATAATCCCAATATTTTTTACAAAGTAATGACATTTTCCTAATTAGGACCTTAAACATTTATATTTATTAAATCAATATTTTACAGACCACACTGGGCGTGTCTTTAAGTCCATATAAGGACATGGTTAGATAACGTCAGCCAGGTAGAAAAATTTGAGAAGAATTTAAAATGATACACAAACATTAATTTTCATTGAAATTCTAGCTAGCAAGCTAATGCTAGCAAATTTTATGTAGTTTGTAAAAAGAATTTTAAGTAATATTCACAGATATTCATAGCCTTCTTAACTCAAGCAAATATTTCGCTCACCCAAACCTGACAGGATTCATCACAAGATATGTTTATTTATGAACATTTATAAGCTTCAGAATTAAATTAGCTAACCTTTAGCTATGTTAACTAGTCAAGCTTTTTACTATAATTGTCGGTGTTTAAATCTCATAAATTTAAATAATCATAAATTTCATTGGCTGAAGGAGCTGGCTTCACATCACACATACAGATTAATACATCGTCACTGCTAGTTAGCGCAGTAATGCTAGCATAAATGGGAGGGGTTTATGAGAGCACCTGATCCCTGAGGATTGAATCATAAACATTTAAAATGTTTTAAACTCACTTGGTCTCAAAGACACGCTGTAGACTTACAGATAGAAATGAATATAGAAATATAAATATATACATTTACATAAATGTACTTTTTAAGAATTTGA
>CM045744.1:43936475-43938975 GCA_024760905.1 Plotosus lineatus | reverse complement strand
CAAAACAAAATCTTTAAATACAAGCAAGAGTCAGAGGAAGTCTTCATAAAGTAAATTTGATATATACTAGTCCTTCTCAAAAAATTAGCATATTGTGATAAAGTTCATTATATTCTGTAATGTACTGATAAAAATTAAACTTTCATATATTTTAGATTCATTGCACACCAAATGAAGTAGTTAAAGCCTTTTATTGTTTTAATTCTGATGATTTTGGCATACAGCTCATGAAAACCCAAAATTCCTATCTCAAAAAATTAGCATATCATGAAAAGATACTCTAAACGAGCTATTAACCTAATCATCTGAATCAACCAATTAACTCTAAACACCTGCAAAAGATTCCTGAGGCTTTTAAAAACTCCCAGCCTGGTTCATTACTCAAAACCGCAATCATGGGTAAGACTGCCGACCTGACTGCTGTCCAGAAGGACATCATTGACACCCTCAAGCAAGAGGGTAAGACACAGAAAGAAATCTCTGAGCGAATAGGCTGTTCCCAGAGTGCTCGATCAAGCCACCTCAGTGGGACGTCTGTGGGAAGGAAAAAGTGAAAGAAGGGCCGACTCCAGACCTTGGGGGACCTGTGGAAGCAGTGGACTGAGTCTGGAGTTGAAACATCCAGAGCCACCGTGCACAGGAAATGGGCTACAGGTGCCGCATTCCCCAGGTCAAGCCACTTTTGAACCAGAAACAGCGGCAGAAGCGGCTGACCTGGGCTACAGAGAAGCAGCACTGGACTGTTGCTCAGTGGTCCAAACTACTCTTTTCAGATAAAAGCAAATTTTGCATGTCATTCGGAAATCGCGGTGCCAGAGTCTGGAGGAAGACTGGGGACAAGGAAATGCCAAAACGCCTGAAGTCCAGTGTCGAGTACCCACAGTCAGTGATGGTCTGGGGGTGCCATGTCAGCTGCTGGTGTTGGTCCACTGTGTTTTATCAAGGGCGGGGTCAATGCAGCTAGCTATCAGGAGATTTTGGAGCACTTCATGCTTCCATCTGCTGAAAAGCTTTATGGAGATGAAGATGTTCATTTTTCAACACGACCTGGCACCTGCTCACAGTGCCAAAACCACTGCTAAATGGTTTACCGACCATGGTATTACTGGGCTCAATTGGCCTGCCAACTCTCCTGACCTGAAGCCCATAGAGAATCTGTGGGATATTGTGAAGAGAAAGTTGAGAGACACCAGACCCAACACTGTGGATGAGCTTAAGGCCGCCATCGAAGCATCCTGGGCCTCTGTAACACCTCAGCAGTGCCACAGGCTGATTGCCTCCATGCCACGCCCGCATTGAAGCAGTCATTTCTGCAAAAGGATTCCCGACCAAGTATTGAGTGCAGAACTCAACATCATTATTTGAAGGTTGACTTTTTTGTATTAAAAACATTTTTTTTAATTGGTCGGATGAAATATGCTAATTTTTTGAGATAGGAATTTTGGGTTTTCATGAGCTGTATGCCAAAATCATCAGAATTAAAACAATAAAAGGCTTTAACTACTTCATTTGGTGTGCAATGAATCTAAAATATATGAAAGTTTAATTTTTATCAGTACATTACAGAATATAATGAACTTTATCACAATATGCTAATTTTTTTAGAAGGACTAGTGTATATATATATAAGTATGGATCTGGAAGTGAGTGATGTGTATATAATCAGATAGAGAATGAAGAGTCGGAGAGGGATGTGTAGAGTTTTATTAATATAATAAACAGTAGAATATAAATGTAGAACAGTGGATGTTGGTTCTGTATGGACCAGTTTTTACAGTTGAACGTTCACAGGTACCGATGATTTCCTGTGTGGTTCAGTGGTACATTTCGGTGGTATCGGGCTCTCACTGAACTGATCCTGTGACTGATCAGCGGGTTGTGAAACAGATCGGAGGTATTGTTCAGAATTGTTGTTATTTTGGACAACGTTCTCCTCTCCGAGACCACCGTCAGAGAGTCCAGTTCCATCCCTACAACGTCACCGGCCTCGCGGATCGGTTTGTTCAGTCTGTTTGTTTGCGTTTGCGACCCACTGTGTGTGTATGTGCGTGCGTGCGAGCGTATAGGGGCAGTATTGAGGGTAGAGTGCTAGATGACTGATCCCAAGGTCGGACCTTGGGACCATTGCAGCTAACTGGGTTACCAAAGGCCGTGTCTCTCACTTTCTCTCACCATTGCTGACTTTCATAAAGAGGAGCTGCGTAGCCAACAGCATGTTTCTGCCTTACGATAGCCTGGCGAGCTGTCCAGGGTGTAATTTGCCCTCGCCCCGTGTCGGCTGTGATGGGCACCAGCCTCCCCTTGACTATAATTAAGATTACGCAGTTACAGCGATAGCTTTTCATCTCTGAAATTTTCGTTGTCTGCGGACACTGTGTAGTTTGCTGTCAAGATGTCCTGGGACCATCTAAACGCAGAACATGAAGAACACGGGTTTTGGAGCAATAGAAGATTGCACGACAGCTCGGCCTGAATTTAAACCAATACTACATACACACTT
>CM045744.1:43918975-43931475 GCA_024760905.1 Plotosus lineatus | reverse complement strand
GTACAGTCGGCCCTCTACTTACAAAAACCTCTGAATATGAACAATCCAGGTTACGAAAAACATTTTTCTAAATTTTCTTCCTCTGTATACGAAGCAACCTCTTCTCACGAAAGTGCCAAACGCGCCATTCAAATATTCAAATACGCCATTCAAACATTCAAACAACACCCGAGTTGCTCTCTCATTGGCTGTCTCCCAACATACCGCCCCGCTGACCTCCCATTGGCCAGGAGGGAGCTGAACTGTACCCATACTTCCTGTTTGTCACACACGTGAAAGAGAGTTGAACAGGACTGTTGGCTCGTGAGTTTGTTTTGAGAGTGATCATTGCAGCGTTATATTTCGTTATCCATCATGAACCCCAAGAAAGTGATTCCCGGTGACACCCAAAAGAAGAAGTGGGCTCCGTTATCAATCGAAGTGAAGCAGGAGATAATGAAAAAATAACGAAAGTGGGATGCGGTTGAGTGAAATGGCAAAGGAGTCTGGCCGAAACCCCTCTACAATCGGGACGATATTGAAGCAGAAGGAGACCTTTAAAGCGGAGATGCAGTGACGGAGGCGATTATTTGGGAAAAAGCAACCGACATATTTAAGGACCTCGTGAAGGAGGGTGGGGGTGGGGCTTCTTCAGACCAGCAACCCCCGGACTTTAAAGCGTCGCATGGGCGGTTCGAGAGATTTAAAAAAGGTAAATAATTTTCTTTTACTTTTAAAACATATTTCGTACAAAATTGTTGTACTTTTATGATTTTTAAAGGGTTTATGGGGTAGTCTCGGGAGCCTTGGAACGAATCACGCGTTTTACATGTAAAATGCACCTCTACTTACGAAAACTCCAGGCAACGAAAAATGCTCTGGAACGGATTAATATCGCAAGAAGAGGGCCGACTGTACTTTTTAATGAGCTCCAGAAGAGGTCTTTTACAAACTCATACTTCAGATACATTGTAAAAGTTGTTGATAGTCACTTTAAACCACAGTTCAACTTAGACATAATTTCATGAATATTTGAACAATTATGTTGACCATTTCTACTCTGATACATACTTTCAGTAACACGCTCACACACACACACACACACACACACACGCACACACACACACACACACACACACACACACACGCACACACACACACACACACACACACACTCTTACTGGAGCTAGAGCACATCTATTTTTAAACAGTCTTGGTGTCTTTTGAATAACCCTGTGCGCACACACACACACACACACACACACACACACACACACACACACACACACATGGGAATTGATGAGCCATTATTAAATCTAAAGTGTGTGTGTGTGTGTGTGTGTGTGTGTGTACATAGTCTCTGGGCATGCCTGTTAGGGAGGTGTTTGAACGTCTGACTACACGAGATGAGAGAAGATTCTGGACTTCGGGTCAGTGGATGACTGAGAGAAAGGGAGGATCAGATGTTGGTACGACAAACACAAACACATACACACACACACACACACACACACACACACACACACACTGTTCTGTCGCTGCTGTAACTGTTTTGTGTTTTCCATAGCAAATGGGACAGAGACAGTTGCCTGGCGACAGGTGGATGGCTCATATCGACTGCATGGGTTTAAATGGTTCACTTCAGCAACAGATGCTGACATCACACTGACACTTGCTCGCATTGCAGATGGTCATGGGAACACCATTCCGGTACACACACACACACACACACACACACACACACACACACACACACACACACACACACACACACTCAAACTCTGAGATCAGCATGTCAACACTATACTGGTACAGAATACATTTCAGTCACACTTTTCTCCCAATCTTAGACACGTTCCTGCTTTGTTGTGATCTTTAATGTGTTGCTGCACCCCAGGGGAGTGTGGGTCTATCCCTTTTCTGTGCGGAGGTGTGGGATTCTGAGGGTCGGACTAACGGGGTGGAGATCCAGAGACTGAAGGATAAACTTGGCACACGGCAGATGCCAACTGCAGAACTACTGCTGGATGGCATGAGGGCACGCCTGGTACACACACACACACACACACACACACACACACACACACACACACACACATAAAAGTTTAGTGTTTGAACCATACGATGGTGCAGGTAGATAATTAGGTGCTAAATTACTGTTTGTTGATCCATTTGTGCGGTCATTTTCTCAACTCAGGACATTACAGGACACACCAGATATATAACATCTTCAAATGTTTCCCAGAATTTCCATGATGTCTGGAATACAACACGTCCCCTACACACAGTTGAGGTGTTTCAGTTTCATGATATGGAATATAAACTCTAAACGTTTATTAAAAATTTGAAGTAAAAATATGTCGGTGAGTGTTAAGCCAGTGTCTCACAGAGTAGTGAATGTTGCAGACCGTAGTGGATTTTTGGTTTTGTTGATTTATTTGCAAAATAAAATTTTGCCATATACAGGTATACTGTACCTCGAAGTCATTTCGGGTTAAGTCATTTTCAGTTATACATCGGTTTTCAAGGGGCAGTGGTTTTCTAGTGGTATAAGGTGCCGGATCGCTGATCCAAAGGTTGGGGGTTCGAGTCCCACTCTCCACAAGGTTGTCACTGTCCCCCCCCCAGTGCAGCTAACTGGGTTATCAAAGGCCGGCCATGTCTCTCACTGTCTATGGTGTGAGGTTCATGTAAAAGAACCATTGCTGACTTTCGTAAAGAGGAGCTGCAAAGCCGTCAGCATGTTTCCGCCCTGCGATGGCCTGGCGAGCTGTCCAGGGTGTACTCTGCCCTCGCCCTGAGTTGGCTGGGATGGGCACCAGCCTCCCCGCAACCCTAATTAGGATGAAGCGGTTACAGAAAATGAACTGAACATCGGTTTTCAAAAATATATGAGAAAAAAAAAAAACAACTAAAAATGAAGTTTACGTCAATTTAATCGTATAATCACGCCCCACTATTTGAGAAGCACCGAATTAGCGGCAGCCCTGGCAAATTAGACATATTCATCATCACATCATTACTGGCACGTGATTCAAATTTAGCCAATGGCTGAGAGCTTTTGTTTCTCCATCCTGCTGATTGGTTGCAGATGATGTGTACACCTTTTCTTTTTTTTCTCTTCACACACGTTATCAACATGATTGGTTGAATTGTGAATTCACATATTTTTTGTGTTTTTAATGATTATTTAAGCGCTATGATGTCACTCAAACGCCCTGCATCTTCTCTAGCTACTGATAAGGAGCTTAAGCACTTTATTTATTCATAAATATTATCATAGTACAAAATTAAAGTTTTTATTTAATCAATACTAATGTGCCTAGGGTGATAGGGTGAGATGGAGGCAGATGATTCGCTGTGGCGACAGCTGAAGGGAAAAGCCGAAAGGAAAAGAAGAAGAAGAAGAAGAAGAAGAAGAAGAAGATGTGACTGCATTATTACTGTATTTATGAGTAAGACTGTCTGTAGAATGGGTTTAACAAGCCGATTTTAGCGCATCTAATATCATGCATAAGGTTTTAAAACCACATTTTCAGGATCCACGGGGGGGGGGGGGGGGGAACCCCCACGAATAACAGGGGCATATTGTATGGTATACATATTTAGTATATTCAATATTATATTTATTATACAACTAAATTTAGCCTACCCTAGGCTAGCCTAGAGACAAGCCAATTCAAGTTAAGTCGTTTTTGACTTGTGTTGTCTCTCCTGGAACCAGTTAACGACATAAACCGAGGTATACATGTCGTTGTTGTCCAATGGTTTTTACATGGGTCGCTAAAATACTGTTTGGTGAACGCAATATTGGGGAGGATTTGCTCACCTTTTTTTTTTTTTTTTTTTAATAGGTTTGGGTCCATCATTCATACTTTTTCTTCTCTCTCTCTTCCTCTTCCTTCCTTGTCTTCTGCAGTAGGATACCTACAGCAAAAGCCATACAAAGCAATTTTTCCTTTGGTCAGTGCTTTTCGATTATTTTCTGTGGCGCCCCCCTCAGAAGAGGAAAACATTTCGAGCCCCCCCCCCCCCCCCCCATAAATAGTGTTATTTGTCTAAAAATTGTTAAGTAATCCTCTCGGTCCACATCGCGATGTCAGATGGTGAAAGCTGCAGACGGTAGTGTCCTTACTGAAGAATCGGAAGTGAGGACTCGTTGGGCCAAGTACTTTGAGGAGTTGTATTGTGCTGACCCTCCCGCCTGGAGCCTGGCCGTTGGGGATCCTGAAACTCTTGTTGCCGACCCTCCCTCAGGCTGCGACCCGCCAACTCTTGAGGAAACTCGGAGGGCGGTGTGGCGCTTGGCGGATGGCAAATCTGCGAGAGTTTGTGGTATCCATGTGGAAATGCTTAAGGCGGGAAGTGAGGCCGTCCTCAGGTGGCTGTTCGTTCTTGTGTGCTCCGTGTGGAGCACTGGTGTCATCCTAACTGACTGGAATCGGGGCATCATTGTCCCGATCTGGAAGCGGAAGGGTGACACCTGAGAATGCAACAGTTACCGGGGGGTTACCCTCCTCTCAGTTCCGGGTAAGGTCTTCGCAAGGATTCTACTGGACAGGATCCGACAGCAGCTTCTAGCGCACCAGCGCCCTGAACAGTCCGGGTTTACACCGAAGAGGTCTACTATTGACCGCAACCTGGCGCTCCGCGTCCTCTGGGGCATACTTCGTCTACGTGGGATCCCGTCAGCTTTGGTCCGGCTGATATTGTCGCTGTATTCTGGGACAGAGAGTGCTGTGAGGTGTGGGGGGCTCCACCTCTGACTTCTTTTCGGTCGAGACCGGAGTGAGGCAGGGGTGTGTTCTGGACCCCACTCTCTTCAGTACTGCAATGGACTGGATCATGGCAGCGGTATCGGGTGGATCGGCCTGCGGTGTCGTTCGGTGAGGTTCGGATTACTGATCTGGACTTTGCCGATGACGCAATGATCTTCGCGGAAACAGTGGATGTCCTGACAGAGACTCTCTGTTCGTTGGGTGAGGAGGCGGAACCGCTTGGTTTGCGAGTCTCCTGGATCAAAATCAAGATCCAGGCTTTCGGCGACCTCTTGGACGCTGCTGTTGACTCGATCGCTGTGGGTTGTGAAAGAGTAGAGATCGTGGAGTCTTTCACTTACCTTGGCAGTGTGGTCCATCGTTCTACTGAATGCAGGGCCGAGATCAATTGTCGACTTGGTCTAGCCTATGGGGCGATGGATTCGCTGGACAGGACCGCGTGACGGTCGAGGTATCTGAGCAGGCGGACAAAAGCTTGAGTCTTTCACTCCCTTGTGCTCCCTGTCTTGTTCTACTCAAGCGAGACATGGACGGTCACAGTTGAATTTGGATGACAACTGGACTCCTTTGTTACGACTTCCCTTCGCCGCATTTTCGGATACCACTGGTGGGACTTTGTTACCAACCAGAAGGTGCTCGGGGATGCGGGGATGGTAAGAGTAACCTGCTTGATCCGCGACCGTCAGCTGCGCTACTATGGGCACTTGGCGCGTTTCCTGCCTTCGGACCCAGCACACCGGATCCTGTCCGTTCGGGAACCTAGGGACTGGAGCAGATCGCGGGGACGACCGCGTGTCACGTGGTTGTCGCAGCTGAGGGCTGCCCTGCCAGGGGGTATGGGCCCTGCGCAGGCCTGGTCGATCGCCAGGATATGGCCGGATGAGTGGAAGTGGCTGGTGGATGCAGCGAAGTGCCGTCCCGGTGCATGCCCTTATACCTGACCTGAGCTGAATCCTCTGCATGACACTGCATCCTTATTATCATTATGGAATACAAAAAAGAAAGAAATATAGATCAACTTCCAACAAAGTATAACTTTATTAACAATTTTCTAGTCTTAAAACAAAAAGATTTAAAGTGCATCAATTTGCCTGAAATAAAAAAGTATCCTTATTTAAACTGTCAACATTTTTTGACCAACAGTTTGAACCATTTGATACTAAAAAAATAAAATAAAATCGATAAATAATAATAAATTGAAATTGATCGGCAATATTAACTCAGCAGCACAATATATAACACTTTAACCTACAAAACAAAATTAAATGAATAAAACAATTTGAATTATTATTATTTTATTTATATTTTTTGTCAAAATAATCAAGTCCAGATTAATGGCTATAGTGAGCACATCTCCACAGCTTTTCGAAGCCGGGTTTAAAGCTCGATACTGAACTCTCAGCTCCTGCTTAATGCTGAACTGGGACCTGGACTTATTTCTGCAGCAGTAACGTCATCCAGCATGACGGAGACCGTGTGTGCTGCAGTCTGCACTCTGCTGTGGGGTTTTCTACACTGAGCAGTTTGGTACTCCACCTTATCTGATGCTAACAGAGCTCGTTGGTTTGCTGGAGTAACATTCACAAAGCGGGATGGTTGTTGGAAATATTCTCACTCGGCTCATCACATGATCGGGGTGTGATGTCTGTAAGTGACGCCTTAATTTATTTGGGTTCGTGCTGTCCGCTGCCAATGTTTTCAGACACAGTAAACACGGCGGTCTTTCCTCGTTTCTCACCGCAGCACAGTGAAGCCGAGCGCTACATCCACTTCATCATACCTTCTCGACTTCACTTCCGGGACACTTTTGTTTCTCTCACTGTCTCCGTCTCTCTCTGCCTTTCTCTTCATCCCTGTTAAAAATTTCCACGGTTGATTATCTTCTTATTTTACCTCTGGGCACACTCTGACAGTGAGGAAGCCAGTGCCACCTGCTGTAGTGGATGTACAATTACACTTTATTCTAATAAAAAAAAAGCATGTTCCCTGGGGTCATGTGTACCCCACCTGGTATCGTTCCATGCCCCACTACTTGAGAACCACTGCCTTAGGTGCAGCAGCACGTTGGGCTTCGTGCTGACAGGAACTGTTCTCATATTCCAGAAGTTCATATTCTATAACTGGGATGGGTTTGCTCACTTTTTTTGAAGGTTTGGGTGGTTTAGTTATAACGTTCACCCGATATTTTCCTGTTACACTAATAGATGGCAAAAGGTCCCAAACGTTCCCAGACAGTAGCAAAATAATGACGGATATTTGTTAATTGTTACCAATTAACATCGCATTGCCCTGCGATGGCCTGGCGAGCTGTCCAGGATGTACTCTGCCCTCACCTGGAGTCGGTTGAGATGGGCACCAGCCTCGCCGCGACCCTAATTAAATTACGCGGTTACAGAAAATGAACAATGAATGAATGAACATTACAAATGCTAGCAATAGTATTTGAGACAGTCACTGTTGTTCAACTCGCAAGTGTTTTTTGCAAACAATTTCCAGGGTCGCCACAGCGAATCATCTGCCTCCATCTTCATGGAAGTCATATTAATGATTGGCATGTTTGATTTGGTTCATAGGTTTTTACACAACCCTTTAGCGAGGGGCAGAAACACGCTGACGGCTTTGCAGCTCCGCTTCACGAAAGTCAGCAATGGTTCTTTTACATGAACCTCACACCATAGACAGTGAGAGACACGGCCGGCCTTTGATAACCCAGTTAGTGCACTGCGGGGGCAGTGACAACCTTGTGGAGAGTGGGACTCGAACCCCCAACCTTAGGATCAGTGATCCAGCGCCCTTTACCACCAGGCTACCTGTAAGCAATTCCATAAACATTTGTTGTGAAATGAGAAACGAACACTGATTCTCATCAACCTTTTGTCGGAAATCGTACGACGCCAAGATATGCTAAGTTCATAAGCATTTTCTACTCTGTGCGAGCCGGGCTTCTGTACACTCGCTCAGTGGAACACTTCCACTTCAATCAGAATTCTCACTCTCGGTGTGGGAATGTGAGCGTCCCACAGGAAGTCCTGAGATCAGAGTTCACTGTAGCTTAAAGAGCTTTTTCTCTCTATATGTTTTCACCGGTCTTATTGGAATTCTTTCCTTGTTTTAGGAATTCTTTAACTTACTGTTTTTTTTTTTTTTAAAAAGGGAATTTTGTTATTTCTGTATAAATTTTGAACTTTTATGTTGGGATTGATGATAATTCTGTAATATTCATAATTTATCTCTGTAGCTCTCAGAGGAGGGAAGGGGTGTGGCCTCGATTGCCGACATGTTGACTCTGACTCGTATTCATAACACAGTGTCTGCTGTTGCCACCATGAGGAGGTGAACACACACACACACACACACACACACACAAAAACACAAACACACAAACACACAAAAACACAAACACACAAACACAATGCCTCTGTATCTATTTGTATACGTGTGTGTGTGTGTGTGTGTGTGTGTGTGTGTGTGTGTGTGCGCGCGCGCTTCAGAATAACCCAACTGGGCAGCGAATTCTCCACCAAGCGTAGTGTGTTTGGAAAGCTGTTGAAGGATCATCCACTGCATGTACAGACGCTCAGCAGAATGGAGGTATACACACACGCACGCACACACACTCACGCACATACAGAGTTTATAATAATGATTATATCAGCATGGCCAGTGTGCCTATGTGCAATTCATCAGTGCCACGCTAGAACAATGCAAGCGACACTTAATTAAGTTACGATGAATGTCTCTGACAAAAACCCAAAGATGTGTGAAATAAATCCTTCAAATCGCTAACCTGCCCCCATTAAAATAAACCTTGTTTATAACGCTTTCCAGAGATGTTTATAACAATAAATTGTATAATAATCACCATGATACCAGATTTTATTTGAAGACATCCGTTGAAAAAGCTGCCAATATTAGTTCCTATCATTACGAGCAACTTGCGTCATTCTCCCTGTGGTCGCTGAGTTTCAAAATTAAATGCGCACTGGTAAATCATGCCAGATATTTTTTACATTTTCTGTCCAATCAGAGGAGAGCTTTCCATTTACATGTTGAACACGAACATAGTAGGAAGTGTTATTCTCTAGATGTAAACACAGAGCTGAGCTAGTTTTTTTTCCATTTTTAAGTATGATGCAATAGGGGCACTGGTGGTGTAGTGGTGTAGGGCACTAGATCGCTGATCCTAAGGTTGGGGGTTCGAGTCCCACTCTCCACAAGGTTATCACTAGCACCGCCCCCAAGCAGCTAACTGGGTTATCAAAGTCTCTCACTGTCTATGGTGCGAGGTTCATAGAAAAGAAGCATTGCTGACTTTCGTAAAGAGGAGCCGCAGAGCCGTCAGCGTGTTTCTGTCCCTCGCTAAAGGGTTGTGTCAGGAAGGGCATCCGACGTAAAAACCTATCAACCAAATCAAACGTGCGCATCATTCGCTGTGGCGACCCCTGAGAAAGGAAAAAAAAAAATCTCTCATCTCTGTAAGTATGATGCAAAAAATGCAGCATATTGATGAAAAAGGCGAGCTGGCTCAAGACCCCTCTGAAATATATTTCATAAATATCAAGCGGGATTTCACAACATGCGAAGTACTTTGAAGTGGAAAGTCTGATCAAATTGGACCTGATAGCTATTTGACGAGTGGGTCGGCTGAGGTCACAGTTAATGGAGTTTGGAATAATGATCGCTCATTGGTCATCGGCTGATCTAATTATAGCTTCCTCGCATGTGGTTTTGGTGTTGACATTTGAAAAAAACTATATTTTGGGCCAATTATTGTTTTTTTTCATGGGGCCGGTGGTGTAGTGGTTAGAGTGCTGTGCTCATGATCGGGAAATTGTGAGTTCGAATCCCACTGAGACCCTCACTGTGCTAAGACCCCTGGGCAAGGTCTCAACCACAAGTGTGCCTCTGTTCACCCAGCAGTATAAATGGGTACCAGTAAAAATATACTGGGAAGGAAACGCGCGATGGACTAGCGTCCCATCCAGGGGGAGTTGAACTCCTGATCGCTTCACGCTATGGAAACCGGGGATAAGCACCGGCCTGATGAGCCACGAGGCTCGGGTGTACAAACCCAACAGACTTTACCTTTTTTACCTTCCATTGGTTCTTTCAGAGGTTTCATAATGGATATGATAAACATTTCCCGTGTGTCAGGCAAGTTTTATGCAATTTTCAAGGTTTTATTTTAGGGTATGCATTGCGATTCTGATAAGAATAAAGATGTGAATTTTAAAAATGTAATTCTTTATATTCTTGCAAAGAAAAGAAAAAATAGTGATCTGATTTGATATTCATTGTGGTATTGAATGTCCTGCACTTGGCGTAGGTATCTATTTTTTCAGTATATTTTTGCCGGGTGACAAAACATTTAGTGACAGTTAAAACAGTGTCCAGTTATTCTTTGGCAGGAGCCTATGTTTTATTTTCAGGCTGGATCCAGTTGCTCAACCTTCAAGCTAAAAGCAGTTTATTTCCTGATAATTTAATTGATTAAACGTTACTTCTGCTTGATGTGATGTTGCCATTAACTTCAGTAACATATTCTCGAATACAGTCTGACTTCATATGGGAGAAAAAAGTGAATTTTGAGTGTTAAATCTGTTATAACTCTGCAATGCTTTGTCAGATGTTTCATTTACCAACACAATCCATATGAATGAACTTCAGTTTTTGAGGTGGTCATGCTAATCTGTGTATTCGTGTGTGTGTGTGTGTGTGTGTGTGTGTGTGTGTGTGTGTGTGTGTATTGTGGTACCTTGATTTACAAAATTAATCTGTTCCGAGGGCGAGCTTGTAAGTCAAAATGTTCGTTAAATAAAACAAAAATTCCCATCGGAAATAATAGAAAACTAATGAATCCGTTCCAAGCCCCTCCCACAGTCATATAACCTACACAAACACCTATATTTCTCCTAATATATTAAAGATAAATATTTATTTTATAAATATTTCATATTCAATAGTTCATCTAACCCTGGATGGTGGTGGTCATAACCATGCACCTGCCCCGTCCGTCACGTGTGAATCCAGCCACCCACCTCTTTTTGAACTGTGTTTTCGAACGGCCATGCGTAGTTTGGGGCGGTCTAACACACTCGGAGGGAAAGTGCTATCCGCCCCCTCGTATGAATGAGCTCACAGACGCATGCTGTCCCTTCCTTCCGTTAGATCGAGGCCAATTAACTCCCATGGACTTCTGGTCACGGCTGCTAATTATATTTTATGGTAATTTAGAAAAGATTGTTTAACACATACTATGACATTGTCGAATCTGTATAATGAAGCTGTAGCATTATGCATGTTAATTTTGTCCCTGTAGTACAATTAGCTTTCATTCAGCCTGTGTTAATGCTAATTGGTGACACACATTTAAATGAGAATAGCTTTTATATTTAATAGAAAATTTATGTACAGCATTGTTGTACACTTTTATTCGATTGTTTATTTAAGTGTTCTTGTTTATGACACTGTTAATCTTTTTGGATGGATTTTTCATAGCTACTGTGTGTGTATGTGGACACACATGCTTTTGTGTGTGTGTGTGTGTGTGTGTGTGTGTGTGTGTGTGTGTGTCAGGTAGAGACTCGAGCTGCGTTTCTTTTGATGATGGAAGTTTGTCGACTTTTAGGACGAGAAGAAACAGAAGCAGCAACAGAGCAAGACTTGCACCTTCTGAGACTACTTACACCTGTAGCTAAACTATACACTGGCAAACAGGGAACCCCAACACACACACACACACACACACACACACACACACACACACACACACACACACTTCTCATCTATACAGTCGGCCCCCTACCTCCGAAATTAATCTGTTCCAGCACCGTTTTAACACGAGATTTCGTCAGTAGGGGTCGCATCTTACATGTTAAACGCCTGATTCATTCCAAGGCTCCAGTCTTTGGACTGGATAAACCCCATAAACCCTTTAAAAATGATAAAAGTACAACAATTTTGTATGAAATATGTGTTAAAAGTAAAAGAAATTTATTTATTAAACCATTTAAACATTTTATTAACATATTAAACCATTTTATTAACATATTTATTAATTAAATCATTATTAAACATTTTTTATTAACACACACAAACACACACACACACACACACACACACACACACACACACACACACACACACAAACACACACACACACACACCTGTCTATCTCTCTCTCTCTCTCGCTCTCTCTCTCTCTCTCTCTCTCTCACACACACAGACATACACATGTTTATTGCAGCGCTGCAGGCCACGCCCACAAGACGTGGAATTCAAAGCGCATTCCCTGCTTGACAGATCGGAGGTCCAAACTCAACTTTAATTTGATTACTTGAGGGATCGGAATTCCAGATAAGCTCAAATGCGTCACATTTATTAAACATTTACTGAATTAAACAACTTAAAAAACTAAACTAAAAACTAAAGAGTTAAGCTTCCTTCTCTCTCTCTCTCTCTCTCTCTCTCTCTCTCTCTCTCTCTCTCACACACACACACACACACACACACACACACACACACACACACACACATGGATGGGATGTTTTATTTAAAGCGGAATTACAGTACCTGTTTCAAAGATCAGAGGTCCTCACTGTATTTCCACTTTAAGGTCTCCTTCTGGTTCTGCGTCATCCCTCCTAGCCAATGGGAGGGCAGCGGGGCAGGATGTTGAGAGACAGCCAATGAATGAGCAACTCACGCATCGTGTGAAATTTTGATTGGTTCGTTTGAATTTTG
>CM045744.1:43883975-43913975 GCA_024760905.1 Plotosus lineatus | reverse complement strand
TATTCTCTCTCTGTCTGTGTGTGTGTGTGTGTGTGTGTGTGTGTGTGTGTGTGTGTGTGTAGGTGCTCTGTTAGTGGATCATGCCTCTTGGGAAGGAGCTTCACCCCCAGATGTCTATGCAGCTCTTAGGTAAAGGGTGTGGATTGTATAGAACCCCCTGTTCCTGCTACTCTTGGGTACTTTGGTTCCTTTGTCAGTTTTTGGTACTGAAAGATCTTCAGGATTGTTGTGTTTTTCTATTGTACCAGTTCTTTCCATTTTCTTATCTTCAACATGAAGAAAGTTAATACAGTCGGCCCCCTTCTTATAAAAAGCCCTGAATACAAAAAATCCAGTACACGAAAAACATTTTACTAAATTTTTGTCCTCTGCATACGAAACAACTTATTACGAACAGCGCCAAACGCGCCATTCAAACATTCAAACAATGCGTGAGTTGCTCTCTCATTGGCTGTCTCCCAACATCCCGCCTCATTGGCCTCCCATTGCCTAGGAGGGATGACGCAGTCTCTCCTATTGGCTATCTTTCAACATCCTGCCCCGATGGCCTCCCATTGGCTAGGAGGGATGACGCTGGGAGGGATGATGTTGTCATTCCTACTTTGTTCAAGTTTGTTTGAATGTTTGTTTTGTTTGAAATGATTCCCGATGCCATGGTCATTATATTATAACTTTGTGAAGAAATATGGTCAACACACACACACACACACACACACACACACACACGCGCACACACACACACACACACACACACACACACACACACACACACACACACACACACACACACGTGATTCCCGGTGCCATGGTCATTGTAAGATTACACCTCTGCTAAGAAGACATGACCAACACGAAGTAAGCACGCGCACACACACACACACACACACACACACACACACATGCACGCGGACACGCATGCGCGCACACACATGCGTACACACACGTGTGACTCTCTGTGAAAGTGATTCCCGGTGCCATGGTCATTGTAAGATTCTAACTCTGCTAAGAAGACATGGTCAACACGAAGTAAGTACCTTAAAAGGTTTGCTTTTATCATTTTTAAAGGGTAGTCTTGGGAGCCTTGGAACGAATCACACGTTTTACATGTAAAATGCGGTTCTACCTACGAAAACTCCAGGTTCCGAAAAAGGCGCTGGAACGGATTAATTTCGTAAGTAGGAGACTGACTGTACTGTACACTGACATGACCCTTAGGACGCTACCTCACATTGCCAGCAGAGGGCAGGACGGATTCATACTGTAGAGTTTGAAGCAGACTATCACTTTGGGTTTACTTCCTGATTTGTTTTCTATCGAAACAGTACATTTGTAATTCTTGCAGTTTTCACTGATTCTGTGTTAAAGAGGTTCTGATTTAGGTTGTGACTCTGTTAGCACGTCATTCGGATGGAAAGTCCGTGGATATGTTTACATTAGTCGACTCTGGGCGAGGGCAGAGTACACCCTGGACAGCTCACCAGGGCTATGCAGCTACTCTTCAATACATGATTAACTTTTTGTAAACTGAGTTTATTTACGAACTAATTCATTCACTCACTCACTCACTCTCCCTTTCTCTGTGTGTGTGTGTGTGTGTGTGTGTGTGTGTGTGTGTGTGTGTGTGTGTGTGTGTCTAGGTGGTGCGAGCATGATTTGTGTCCTGTGGTGAGTGGGGAGAAGCAAGGGTATTACAACACCACTGCAGCACTGTCTGACTCTCAGCTCATTTATCAAGGACTCAAGCATCAAGATTCCTGAGAACGAACTCATGCGAACAGATGCATGCACTCACACTCACACTGAGACCCTCACACTAACACACACACACACACACACGTACGAACATTCACATGCGCACTAACTCAAACACACACATGCACCTACACCAATGCTTCTCAATTATTTTCTGTGGCGCCTCCCCTAGGAAGAAAAAACATTTCACGCCCCGCGAGCAACTATAAATAGTATTATTTGTCTATAAAATTGTTATTAGTACACCTCTGCATAACATTGTATCTTTATTAACATTAAAAACAACAAAAAAAAGAAAGAAGTATCGTTCAACTTACAATAAAGAAAAACTTCATTAATATTGTTTTTTAATCTGCAATAGAAAATATTTAAAGTGCACCAGTAATTAAAAAAATACATCTTTATTTAAACTCATTCTACTTACTTATGTGTTAATCTCTCTGTCTCTCTCTCTCTCTCTCTCTCCACCTTTCTCTTCGTTCTTGTTGGAAATTTTTCCGTGTTGTTTCTTGAGGGGTTGTTTACTACACTTCATATGGTTTGCTCGTGCGAAAAACCACTACACCATACCGCTGACTAGTGGAGTGGAGGTATAATTACATTTAATTCATGTACACAATTCCAGAAAAGCATGTTCCCCAGGGTCATACGCGCTCCCCCCAGCATCACGCGCCCCACTATTTGAGAAACACTGACCTACATACACAAATAAGGTTACATCAGAGGTCCCGAAACGTGTTCCTGTGAGGGCCACATAACTTTTCCCTTCTCTGATGAGGGGTTTGGGGTCAGTTTGTAACAGGAAAAGCGTGACGAGCACAGGGGAGCCTAAACGTAAACATTTATTGTTTTCCAGAAAGCCACACATAACCAAACATTAATAACCCTCTCTGGGTTCTTCACAGAAAAAAGTCAGCAAATAAAATAACACAATTTCTGAAATAAAATTACACTATTTATAAAATCAATAAAAATCAAATAACCCTCTCTGGGTTCTTCACAGAAAAAAGTCCACGGAACAGTAGCTTTCTGTTGTGCCGTGTACGAGCCTAACAGCTAAAAGTTCAGCTTTAATCCTGGTGTTCGTACTCGCCGAGAGACTCACGGCATTAAAGGCATCTTTCTTCTGAGGACACGCCTCCTCCGCGACAGCATTCAAACATTTCTTGACAAACTCTCCATCAGTGAAAGGTTCACCGCTGCTTGCTATCAGTTAAGCAACCCCGAAGCCGTCCGAACGGACGACCGGTCCAGCCGAGGCTGGCGTACAAATGTATTCTGCTGAGCTAACCGTCCACTTTGTAGCTTTGAGACTTTATCTGCTCACATTTGGCCTTGCAAGCGATCATACTCGCCTTTGTTAAATACCCTGCATTCGGAATCAATTTTTCTCTTACATCACCTTTTCGCCATTATTTCATTCGATTTGACAGGGGCAAGTCTATGATATTTTTTTTTGGGGGGGGGGTCCAGATAGGGGCACAGACTACAGAAGGGTGGAAAAGAATGTCACGTTCTATGCGTCTTTTAGTCTCGATTTCGTGGCCGGACTGAAAAAAAAAATCAGAATGTGCCTGTTTATGGGTCCGAGCCAAATGTGGATGCGGTCCGTATTTTGGGGACCACTGGGTTATATGCATCAGATAGACAGATACGCTAATGACTGAGAGGACTTGCGCACATCATACAAAAATATGAACAATATAATTACTTTTATTATTATGTTTATGTTAAGTAATAGGAGCTAAGTTTACAGTGATTGATTACACTGTGTTAATGTGATTATTTCTGTGCTGTTAATTGATATTATATGGAAGTTCTGAATCAGAATATACCCCCCACCCCAAAAAAAGCAATAGTAAAAGAATTAAATCAGAAGGTATTGTGAATGTCCAGAAGCTAAAAGGTCCGTTGAGTAGATGGTGTGTGTGTGTGTGTGTGTGTGTGTGTGTGTGTGTGTGTGTGTGTGTGAACGTGGACTCCAGTGTCATTTCTACCCAAAACCATACACTGCAAGCACAGTCATATGCACACGTTATGCCTGTAAGTCCAGGACGTCCTCCTCTCTTTGTGAATTGTGTCTCTGTACTGGTGACGATGTTCACGTCAGCGATGGCCATTTTTATGGTGATTTCACTGTTTTGGTTGAGGAAAAGTTTTATCTTTTCTTTGCTGTTTCTCATTTCTGTGACCCCATGCATAAACCCAATAGCCCACAGACTCAAAAATAAGGAAATCAATCTGAATACAATTATCTGTCAATTAGACATGGAGTTCAGGATTATAATGGCTCCATAAGGGTGTCTCCAATCAATTAGAAAACTACACAGGCCATTTTCAACAGCTCCGAAAACAAAAATTTGAGGAGCCTGGGGCTGCAAATTTCTCCTTCTACAGAATAGAATACACTTAACACTCTTGTGTGACCTATTAAAAAAACCTTTATTTCTATTGGAAGTTTGTAGTTTTCTTGAATGCGGATGGGCCAAGAACTAAGCTATTTCCCAGCCCGTGATGGTCGATTACAGAGCGTTCAACAGCCAATCAGATCGTGTGTGTACTACGGTTTCCATATACAGACGCTCCACGAGTTACATTTTTAATTGGTTTTTTTAACTGGACGGTTGAACGAAAGTTGAAAGTGAACATAAGTTGTTACAATGACGTGTGACGTATGACGCTCATACTGTACTGTCTGTCTGTCTGTCTTCCTTTCGGCTTTTTCCCTTTTACTCGGGAGTCACCACTGTATCATCTGACTCGCACGTTTGATTTGGCAGAGGTTTTTACGTCGGATGCCCTTCCTGTCACAACCCTTTTAGCGAGGGACAGAAACACGCTGACGACTTTGCAGCTCCTCTTTACGAAAGTCAGCAATGGTTCTTTTACATCAACCTCTCACCATAGACAGTGACAGACATGGCCCGCCTTTGATAACCCAGTTAGCTGCACTGGGGGGGACAGTGACAACTCTTTGGAAAGTGGGACTTGAACCCCCAACCTTTGGATCAGCGATCCAGTGCCCTATACCACTAGACCACCACCCGCTCGTACTGTACTATACATCCATAAATACCATTACCATATCTTATAAAATACCCCTAACTCAATTATTATAAACATAACATTGTAAAATAATATCAAATATATCAGATAATATCAACATTAATTAAATTCAAGCAAAATAATTTCAAATAGATAAATTTTAATCAAATTCACTCATCAAATATAACCTTTAACATTCTCTATGATGCGATCTTTCTGCTTGTAAACTGAAACTAAAAACCGAAAGTAGTGTACATGCTGTGCAAAGCGTGGGTTATACGGACATCCGGTCTTTCAAGTGAGCAAGGGCGCCGTTGAACTCGTTTAGAACTCAGCCTGCACTGATGTGAATCACCAGCAGAGCAGAGAGTTCTCTTTCTTTTCTGGATTCGGGTTTTCATTCATTTTACAACTCTCTTTGCTTAACTGAGTATGCATGGTAGATTGCGCCGATCTGAGCAGATAGTTAATTCATCTCTGTGTATGAGACTTGCGCCCATGCTAGTAGGCTTACGCTTCTGACCAACCAGATTTGCTGAGGGTTACAAAAGTCCGCAAAACAGTGTAAACACAAAGATCACAGAGACGACGTCTTAACACAAAGGGTAACATGCTATATAACTGATAGATATATATATATATATATATATATATATATATATATATATATATATATATATAATAAAACTGAACTGGGAAGAAGGAGGGGCACGTTCAGTCTGTCGTTTGTAAACAATGGACGCAGCGTCATTACATCAGCGTACTACGTAGATATGTCTAAACTCAAAATTTGACTTTAAAAAAAAAAAAAAAAAAAAAATTTAAATAAACGTAAAATCAAAAAAAAAAACAACGTAAAACGGATGAACATAACTCTGGGTACTTACGTAAGTAAGTTATTCCATGACTTATAAACTGCTTACCTTGTGAAGATTGCACTGCTAAGCTGTAGATCAGTATCAATCCGATTGGAGCGAGTGGAATAATACTTTCAATTTTCCACATCCACTTTACTGTAAGAAATCATTTTCATTATTTAAATAATTCTTGAAAATTAAAAATAAACATTCTTACCATAAAATACCACAGAAAGTGCTGATTATCCTGGAGCTAGTGTGGAGTCTTGCTGCACTTCCTGTCACTCCACATGCCTTGGACCCATCACACAGCTGGAGACTCACTGATCAGCTGGAATAAGATTCTCTGATGTTTGTTGGTACAGTTTTAAGCCCAACACATCTCTGGGGGTAGAATTAAGGTGAGGTTCACCTTATATAATTACCCTGTGCTATTTTCTCATGAGGAATAATCAAGGATCGGTGTAATTACACCATCCCCGGCATCATCACCACCTCACACACGAAGTAACTTTCCTTTTGGGAGGACTAGGATTGGTCAGGGAGCAGGAAGTGAATATTATCATCATTTAGCAAATGACTGGAAGAGTAGAAGTGTGTGTGTGTGTGTGTGTGTGTGTGTGTATGTGGGCGTGCATTTATTCTGTTATCTGAGCTGATGGATCAATACATACTCTGCCTGAAAGGTGAACACACCATCTCCAATTACAGCATCACCATCCTTTACTGCCATCTCTCTCTCTCTCTCTCTCTCTCTCTCTCTCTCTCTCTCTCTCTCTCTCCCCCCGTTTATTTCTCTCACTCTTTTGCCACCCCCTCATCTTACTTTCCAGCTTACGGTTTCTGTAAAGTTCAAGATCGTGTGTGTATGTGTATGTGTGTGACCTTTCAGTTTGTGGTGTTGAGCAGCTCTTTATCAGCTCTGCTGGGTTTGAGTTGATGAGCGGCCTTTCCAACTACACGCTACAGCTCTCGCCCCTTGTGCGTGTGTCAGCTGGAAATGAGGGCAGAAGGGAATTGAGGTCGATTTCAACATCTGTTCTGTTTCCTTCACCCACACACATTTATTTTATATTTATTGTAGTTGATTATGACGTGAGCATGTATGAAGGGGAAAGATGAAATTATGATTAAACAGTTAAACAAACACAATTAAAGTGTTTTACCGAAGCACAAAACCCATTAATACACAGTCATAGGAATATATATATAATACATAAATACATACGTGTGTTAATCCGTTCCGAGGGCGAGCTCGTAAGCTTGAAAGTTCATTAGATAAAACAAAAATTCCCATCGGAAATACAGTAGAGCCTCAGTACTCGAACTTGAACCGTTCCAGACGGCTGCTCGGATTCCGATTTGTTCAGATTCCCAATCTGCGTCTCCTATCACAAATAATGTAAATGGTCTTAATACGTTCCGTCGTCTTTTGCACAGAAGTTAATGCTACGTTATGGTCTGTGTTGCGAGAGACTCTTTAACTTTTTTGTGGTTTTAATTTTAGTGTGTTATGGTTTCTCTCTCTCAAAAGAGATGCACGTTGGGCAGGGGCGTGGCTCTCAAGCTGTTAGAGTGCTCAACACATACAGCTAACTCCATTTAATCACCGGCTATAAAGTAATTCCTGGTGCTAGAAGATTGTCCCATCTCCCCGTGATCTCTCTGACTCTCAGCTCTGTGCTCTATTAGATTTTTCGCTTTAGTTTGAGTTCCGTGTTTCTAGTGCTCTTTTGCCTTCCCTTCTTCTTTTCCTTTCGGCTGTTCCCTTCAAACAACACAGCAAACCATCCGCCTCCATCTCACCCTATCCTCTGTATCTTCCACTCTTACTCCAACGACCTTCATGTCCTCCTTCACCACATCCATAAATCTTCTCTTTGGTCTTCCTCTCGGCCTTCTGCCTGGTAGTTCCAACTTCAGCATCCTACGACCAATATACTCACTATCCCTCCTCTGTACATGTCCAAACCATCTCAATCTAGCTTCTCTGACTTTGTCTCCAAAACCTCTAACATGTGCTGTCCCTCTAATGTACTCATTCCTGATCCTATCCATCCTCGTTACTCCCAAAGAGAATTTCAACATTTTCATCTGTGCTACCTCCAGCTCTGCCTCCTGTCTTTTCCCCAGGGCCACTGTTTCTAAACCATACAACATCGCTGGCCTCATCACCGTCTTGTACACTTTTCCTTTCATTCTTGCCGATACCTTCCTATCTCACATCACACCAGATACTTTTCTCCACCCATTCCAACCTTCCTGCACGCGCTTCTTCACCTCTTTTCCACACTCTCCATTGCTCTGGATTGTTGAGCCTAAGTACTCAAAATCCTCCACCTTCTTTATCTCTGCCCCCTGTAACCTCACCATTCCTCTTGGGTCCTTGTCTTTCACACACATGTATTCTGTCTGACTGAGACTAACCTTCATTCCTCTCTTTTCCAGGGCATACCTCCACCTCTCTAGATTTCCCTGCACTTGTTCTCTGCTCTCACGACAGATCACAATGTCATCTGCAAACATCATAGTCCAAGGAGATTCTTGTCTAACCTTGTCTGTCAGCCTGTCCATCACCATGGCAAACAAGAAGGGGCTCAGAGCTGACCCTTGATGCAGTCCCACCTCCACCTTGAACTCTTCTGTTACACCAACAGCACACTTCACCACTGTCTTACATCTCTCATACATGTCCTGCACCACTCTAACATACTTCTCTGCCACTCCAGACTTCCTCATGCAGTACCACAGTTCCTCTCTTGGCACCCTGTCATATGCTTTCTCCAGATCCACAAAGGCACACTGTAGCTCCCTCTGTACTTCTCTATTAACATCCTCAAAGCAAACACTGCGTCGGTGGTGCTCTCTCTTGGCATGAAACCAAGCTGTTATTCACAAACGCTGACCTTAGTCTAGCTTCCACTATTCTTTCCCTTAACTTCATCGTATGGCTCATCAACTTTATCCCTCTGTAGTTGCCACAACTCTGCATGTCTTCCTTGTTCTTAAAAATGGGCATAAGCACACTTCTCCATTCCTCCGACATCCTCTCACTCTCTAAGACCTTGTTGAATGTTCTTGTCAGAAAATCTACTGCTACCTCTCCTAGACACTTCCATACCTCCACCGGTATGTCATCAGGACCAACTGCCTTTCCACTCTTCATCCTCTTCAATGCCCTCGTCACTTCATCCTTACTAATCTTTGCCTCTTCCTGGTCCTCAACAGTCACCTCTTCTGCTCTTTTTTTCTCTCTCATTTTCCTTATTCATCAGCTCTTCAAAGTACTCTTTCCATTTTCCCAGCACACTTCTGTCATCAGTCAATACATTTCACTTTCTGTCCTTAATCAATCTAACTTGCTGCACCTCATTCCCATCTCTATTTCTCTGCTGTGCCAACCTGTATATATCATTTTCTCCCTCCTTACTGTCCAGTCTAGCATACAAGTCATCATACGCCCTCTGTTTGGCCTTTGACACCGCTACCTTTGCCTTATGCTGCGTCTCCCTGTACTCCTGTTTACTCGCTTCGGTCCTTTCTGTGTCCCATTTCATCTGAGGTAACCTCTTCTTTTGTACACACTCCTGCACTCCCTCATTCCACCACCAAGTCTCCTTATCTACTGTCCTTCCAGAGGACACGCCAAGTACTCTCCTACCTGTCTCCCTGAGCTTTAGCTGTAGTTGTCCAGTCATCTGGAAGCACATCCTGACCACCCAAAACCTGTATCAAGACAACACGACACTCCTCCTTTTTCAGCTTCCACCACTTTGTCTTCTTCTCTGCCTTTGCCTTCTTCACCTTTCTTACCATCAGCATCATCCTGCACACCACCATCCTATGCTGTTTGGCAACACTTTCACCCACTACTACTTTGCAGTCACAGACTTCCTTCAAATTACATTGCCTGCGCAAGATGTAGTCTACCTGTGTGCTCCTACCTCCGCTTTTATAAGTCACCCTGTGCTCCTCTTTCTTCTGGAAGAAAGTATTCACCACAGCCATTTCCATCCTTTTTGCAAAATCGATCAACATCTGTCCTTCTGTGTTCCTGTCCTGGATACCAAACCTGCCCATGACTTCCTCATCCCCTCTTTGGCCTGCACCAACATGTCCATTGAAGTCTGCCCCAATGACCACTCTTTCACCTCTGGGGGTACTCTGCATCACTTCATCTAACTCACTCCAGAATATCTCCTTCTTTTATAGCTCACATCCTGCCTGTGGGGCATAAGCACTAACAATATTGAACATCACACCTTCAATTTCTAACTTGAGACTCATCACTCCTTTCCTCTTCTCTCTCTGCCTACGGACACGCCTCCTGCCTCTCCTTCTTCGACCTCTCCTTCTACGACCAACAGTAGTCCAATTTCCACCAGCACCCTGTTGGTTAACAGCACTGATGGCGGTCATTGTTAACCCGGGCCTCGACTGATCCGGTATGAAATTTGTATTTACGGTTTGCATTTTGTATTCTGGCAAAAGTTTTATGCCGGATGCTCTTCCTGTCGCAATCCTCTGCATTTATCCGGGCTTGGGACTGGCGTGAGGGTGGGCACTTGTTTGTGCCCCCCCTCACGGCTGCATTAATTATAATACATGTACATTAACATGAATAATAATTAATAAAACAAGAATAAACACTAAGTCAACTAACATTGACTGCAGTGAAGATGTCACGTAGGCAGGCAGGAGGTGGTGCGTAACAGAAGAGGAAGCGGAGGAGAATTTTGTGCATACAATGCCAGTAATGAAAGGCTCATGGTGAGTTCCCACAAGGCCAGTGCTTTTCAAATAGTGGGGCATGGTGTGATGCCGGGGGGGGGGGGGGGGGTGTTAATGACCCTGCTGAACATGCTTTTTGGCCATACTGTACTAGAATTAAGTGCAATTGTACACCCTCTACAGTAGGTGGCAGTGGCGCTTTCACTGTGTTCCCTATGGTGTAGGGAAAAAGCAGCGAGCAAATGATGTGAAGTGCAGCAAACACAATTTATAGTGGCACGCTGGGAGGAAGGTGGTGTTAGGAAATGTTTTTTTTTTCTCAGAGGGGTCGTCACAGAAAATAATTGAGAAGCACTGCATTCTTGGCGCGCGGAGGAATACACACTAAAGAATACGAGGCTAATCAGCTAGGAAAAGTCATTTCCCTTGCAGAGCTTGTAAATCGTTTCATGGCGCAGATTTTTGGTGGGATCAAAGCTCGTATCATGGAAGATTCGGTATAAAAGACACTTGTAAGTCAAGGTACCACTGTGTGTGTATATGTGTGTGTGTGTGTGTGTGTGTGTGTGTGTATATATATATATATATATATATATATGTACCCCCCCCCACACACATATACACACACAGTGGTACCTTGACTTATAAGTGTCTTTTATAACGAATTTATATATATATATATATATATATATATATAATGCAGCCGTGAGGGGGGGGCACAAACCAGTGTCTCTCCCTCACGCCGGTCCCAAGCCCGGATAAATGCAGAGGGTTGCGTCAGGAAGGGCATCCGGCGTAAAACAAATGCCAAATAAACTATGCGAATCACAAGAAAGAATGACATACCGGATCGGTCGAGGCCCGGGTTAACAACGACCGCCATCAGTGCCGTCAACCAACAGGGTGCTGATGGAAATTGGACTACTGTTGGTCGAAGGCGTCCCGAAGAAGGAGAGGCGGGAGGCGTGTCCGTTGCCAGAGAGAGAAGAGGAAAGGCATGAGTCTAGGACTGAAAGTAGGGACTTTGAATATTGGAACTATGACAGGAAAAGGTAGAGAGCTGGCTGACATGATGCAGAGGAGGAAGGTGGACATACTGTGTGTTCAGGAGACCAGGTGGAAAGGTCGCAAGGCTAGAAGCATAGGAGCAGGGTTTAAGCTGTTTTATCACGGTGTGGATGGGAAGAGAAATGGAGTCTGAGTCATCTTGAAGGAGGAGTTTGCCAGGAATGTTCTAGAAGTGAAAAGAGTGTCAGACAGAGTAATGAGGCTGAAGTTAGAAATTTAAGGTGTGATGGTCAGTGTTGGTAGTGCTTATGCCCCACAGACAGGATGTGGCGAAGAGAAGGAGAGATTCTGGAGGGAGTTAGATGAAGTGATGCAGAGTACCCCCCAGAGGTGAAAGTGTGGTCATTGGGGCAGACTTCAATGGACATGTTGGTGCAGGAAACAGAGGGGACGAGGAAGTGATGGGTAGGTTTGGTATCCAGGACAGGAGCACAGAAGGACAGATGTTGATAGATTTTACAAAAAAGATGGAAATGGCTGTGGAGAATACTTTCTTCCAGAAGAGAGAGCATAGGGTGACTTATAAAGTGGAGGTAGGAGCACACAGGTAGACTACATCTTGTGCCAGGCGATGTAATTTAAAGGAAGTCAGTGACTGCAAAGTAGTAAAGCGGGTGAGAGTGTTGCCAAACAGCATAGGGATGGTGGTGTGCAGGATGATGCTTATGGTGAGGAAGGTGAAGAAGGCAAAGGCAGAGCAGAAGACAAAGTGGTGGAAGTTGAAAAGGAAGAGTGTCGGGTTGTCTTCAAGGAGGAGTTGAAACAGGCTTTGGGTGGTCAGGAAGTGCTTCCAGATGACTGGACAACTACAGCGAATGTGATCAGGGAGACAGGTAGGAGAATACTTGGTGTGTCATCTGGAAGGAAAGTAGATAAGGAGACTTGGTGGTGGAATGAGGAAGTGCAGGAGTGTGTACAAAGGAAGAGATTAGCTAAGAAGAAGTGGGACATTGACAAAACCAAGAGAGTAAACAGGGTACAGGAGACACAGCGTAAGGCAAAGGTAGCAGTGTCAAAGGCCAAACAGAGCTGCGTTTGATGAGTTGTATGCTCGGCTGGAAAGTAAGGAGGAGAAAAGGAATTATACAGGTTGGCACAGCAGAGAAATAGAGATGGGAAGGACGTGCAGCAAGTTAGATTGATAAAGGACAGAGAGGGAAATGTATTGACTGATGACAGAAGTGTGCTGGGAAGATGGAAAGAGTACTTTGAAGAGCTGATGAATGAGGAAAATGAGAGAGAGAAAAGAGTAGAAGAGGTGACTGTTGAGGACCAGGAAGTAGCAAAGATTAGTAAGGGTGAAGTGAGGAGGGCATTGAAGAGGATGAAGAATGGAAAGGCAGTTGATGCTGATGACATACAGGTGCAGGTGGAGGTATGGAAGTGTCTAGGAGAGGTAGCAGTAGATTTTCTGACAAGAACATTTAACAAGGTCTTAGAGAGTGAGAGGATGCCAGAGGAATGGAGGAGAAGTGTGCTGGTGCCCATTTTTAAGAACAAGGGAGACGTGCAGAGTTGTGGCAACTACAGAGGGATAAAGTTGATGAGCCATACGATGAAGTTATGGGAAAGAATAGTGGAAAGCTAGACTAAGGGCAGAAGTCAGCATTTGTGAACAACAGTTTGGTTTCATGCCCAGAAAGAGCACCACAGATGCAGTGTTTGCCTTGAGGATGTTAATGGAGAAGTACAGAGAAGGTCAGACGGAGCTGCATTGTGCCTTTGTGGATCTGGAGAAAGCATATGACAGGGTGCCGAGAGAAGAACTGTGGTATTGCATGAGGAAGTCTGGAGTGGCAGAGAGTATGTTAGGAGTGGTGCAGGACATGTATGAGAGATGTAAGACAGTGGTAAGGTGTGCTGTCGGTTGTGACAGAAGAGTTCAAGGTGGAGGTGGGACTGCATCAAGGGGTCAGCTCTCAGCCCCTTCTTGTTCGCTATGGTGATGGACAGGCTGACAGGCGAGGTTAGACAAGATTCCCCATGGACTATGATGTTTGCAGATGACATTGTAATCTCTGTAGTGAGAGCAGAGAACAAGTGCAGGAAAATCTAGAGAGGTGGAGGGATGCCGTGGAAAGGAGGGGAATGAAGACTAGCCTCAGTAAGACAGAATACATGTGCATGAATGCCAAGGACCAAAGAGGAGCGGTGAGATTACAGGGAGCAGAGATAAGAAAGGTGGAGGATTTTAAGTACTTAGGCTCAACAATCCAGAGCAATGGAGAGTGTGGAAAAGAGGTGAAGAAGCGTGTGCAGGCAGGCTGGAATGGTTGGAGAAAAGTGTCCGGTGTGATGTGTGATAGGAGGGTATCGGCAAAAATGAAAGGAAAAGTGTACAAAGCGGTGTTGAGGCCAACGATGCTGTATGGGTTAGAAACAGTGGCCCTGGGGAAAAGACAGGAGGCAGAGCTGGAGGGAGCAGAGATGAAAATGTTGAGGTTCTCTTTGGGAGTAACTTGAGGATGGATAGGATTAGAATGAGCACGTCCAGAGGACAGCACATGTAAGACGTTTTGGAGACAAAGTCAGACAGGCTAGATTGAGATGGTTTGGACATGTACAGAGGAGGGATAGTGAGTATATTGGTAATAGGATGCTGAGGCTGGAACTACCAGGAGGAAAAGGCCTAGAAGGAAGACCAAAGAGACGATTCATGGATGTGGTAAAGGAGGACATGAAGGTCGTTGGTGTAAGAGAAGAAGATGCAAAGGATAGGGTGAGATGGAAGCAGATGATCTGGCTGTGGCGACCCCTGAAGGGAAAAGCCGAAAGGAAAAGAAGAAGATATATATATATATATATATATATTATATATATATATATATATATATATATATATATATAGAGTTGTGTTCAGAATAATAGTGTGTTTTAAAAAGTTCAAATTCCTGATTATCTAATTTCCAGACACACAAATACATTGAGAACACGACACTTTCTATTCCAAATCAAAACATGGAGATAAATCTGATAAAATTTGTGTAATTCCTTTATAGATAGGAAGAAAAGTGACTATTCGGCTGTTAAAGAACACAGCGTCTGTTTCTTCTTTACAAACTCAAACCTTCAGCCTATAAACTGAAAAACAGTTCAAGGTTCTGTTCGGGTTCCTTTGAGGCTCTGAACTATTTATTTGTATAAACTTTGGTTCTGAGACCTGCTGCACATATGGGTTACATGGAGTTGATCAACATCTGTTACCTGTGAGCAGATGTTCCAGCCCAGGATGATTCCACTACATTCCACAAATCTTCTGGATTTCTGGGTTTTACCTCAAAAGCTGCATTTTTGATGTCACCCAACAAATGTTCTGGATGAAGGTCCGGGATCGAGCCACTGCTCTATAATCTCAAGCTTTTCACTCCGGAACCAAAATGTTTTCTGTTTACTGGTGTGTTTGGAATCATTGTCTTGTTGGAACCCATTTCAAGGGCATTTCCTCTTCAGCATAAGGCAGCATGACCTCTTCAAGTGTTCTGATGGGTTCACACTGATCCACACTGATCTCTGGAATGTGATAAATAGGCTCAACAATGTAGTATGAGAAACATCATTATGCCTCCGCCACCAGGCTTCACTGTCTTTACAGTGGACTGTGGCTTCAATCTGGGGTGCGTCTGACAAATTGTTTCTGGCCTCTCGATCCGAAAAGAGCAATCTTCCCTTCATCAGTCCAAAGAATGTTGCTCCGTTTCTCTTTATTCTGGTCAATGTGCTCTTTGGTGAATTGTAACCTCTTCAGTTTGTCATTTTTTCAGCAACGGGACGTTGTGGGGCTTCTTGCCGATAGACCAGCTTCACACAGGTGCTTTCTAATTATAACAGGACTCAGAAGTAACTTTAGACCTTCTCTGATCTTCCTGGAGCTGATTGTTGAGTTCTTCTCATTTTGTTTTTTCTTCATGCATTCGACTGGTAGTTTGTCTTCCTCGTCTTTCAGGTTTTGTTTCCATTTTAAATCATTTGGGATCATTTTATCTTAGCAGCCTCTCATTCTCTGCTCTTCTTTATATGTTTCCTGCTCCAATCAACTTGTTAATCAAGGTATGCTGTTCTTCTGAACAATGTCTCAGACTGGGATTATTTTGAACACAACTGTGTATGTGTGTGTGTGTGTGTGTGTGTGTGTGTGTGTGTGTGTGTGTGTGTGCATACTTTCTGTTGCTCTGGCAACAAAAGATCGCTAATGGCAACGGAAATGTACCTGTATACTGATGTCTCTCTCTGTCTCTCTTGCTCTTTCCTGCTGTGTGTGTGTGTGTGTGTGTGTGTGTGTGTGTGTGTGTGTGTGTGAGTGTTTGTGCGTGTGTGTGAGAGAGAGAGAGAGAGAGAATTTGACGGAGTAAAGAGTGACCTTTCTTTTTGTGGTGTCGAGCAGCTCTTTATCAGCTTCGCTGGGTTAGAGCTGATGGGTGGCCTTTCCATCCACCAGCTCATCACAACAAACACACAGTGTGAGTGTTAGCTTGAAATGTATATCAACACAAATGAAATCGATTTCAACATCATTTCCTGTGTCCTGTGCACACACACACACACACACACATTATATATATATTGTATGTGTGTGTACTGTATGCACTTTAGTGTGTGTTGTATTTCTCATTAGAGATTTCTTCTTGAGCTTCAGATGCACTTCACTGCACATCTAGACACTAAGGACCTAAATAGTGTGTGTGTGTGTGTGTGTGTGTGTGTGTGTGTGTGTGTGTGTGTGTGTGTGTGTGAGATGAGTATAATTGCATCAAGGTGCAGTTGCAGGAGAATGAAATAAGAATCCTGCACACTGAAGAACAAAACAATCCCACACCTCTCAATTCCTTTTGTATTCTACCTGTGCTGTTGCATCCCTGGCCCCCGTCTCTTTCTCTATATTCTCCCCAGTGTCCTCCACTGTGTGGCCCCTGCATCACCCTGTGTCTTCCTCAGTGCCTTTTCTTATGGCTGCTTGCATCTGTGTCCCCAATCTTAACCCTGCACACACACCCTTATGAGAGGCATGTGACTGCAGTTTTAATAACATTTACTGTGTGTGTGTGTGTGTGTGTGTGTGTGTGTGTGTGTGTGTGTGTGTGTGTGTGTGTGTGTGTGTGTGATGTTTATTCAGTTCTTCTGTGTCATCTCACTGAGATTACATACAGTGGCTTGTACCAAGTGTTCATACCCCATGTACTTTTAAACATTTTGTCACGTTACAACCCCAGAGGAAAATGTAGTTCAATTAGGATTTTATGTTATAAACCAACACAAAGCTTCAAATTGTCAAGTGGAAGGAAAATGAAACAAAAAATCTGAAAAAACAATCTGAAAAGTGTGGCGATCACTTTTCACGAAAACAATCTCTGTCGGACAATGAAACCTTAACAGAAATTGTTGACATCAATACTCCTCTTCCTGACATGCTGAATGACTTCTCTGCATGCTCTTAAGCTCTCGACGGCACAAAATCACTAAAATCTACCCCCACCCTGGACGTTAAGCCCACAATTTCAAGATTCAACATGTGGAAGGCTATTGGCCCAGACAACATCCCCGGTAGAGCGCTAAGAGACTGGACCGATCAGCTGGTAGATGTCCTCACAGACGTCACCACTATCACTCGCATGCCAAATAAGTGTACAGTAACATATGTATATATGTAAAAAAAAAAAAAAAAAAAAAAAAAAAAAAATATATATATATATATATATATAATATATACTTTCCTTTTTGGCTTTTTTCGTTCTCAGGAGTCACCACAGCGAATCATCTGATTCGCACGTTTGATTTGGCAGAGGTTTTTTTTACATCGGATGCCCTTCCTGTCACAACCCTTTAACAAGGGACAGAAACACGCTGATGACTTTGCAGCTACTCTTTACGAAAGTCAGCAATGGTTCTTTTACATGCCTCTCACCATAGACAGTGAGAGACATGGCCCGCCTTTGATAACCCAGTTAGCTGCACTGGGGGGGGGGGTGGCACTGACAACCCTGTATGGACTTGAACCCCCAACCTTAGGATCAACGATCCTGCACCCTATACCACTATACCACACACACACACACACACACACACGCGCACACACACACACACACACACACACACATACACACACAGACACACACACACACACACACACACACACACACACACACACACACACACACACATAACCTGTTGCTTTAACAACTTAGCCACCACTGCGATACACACCTTGACACCGTGAAGAGCTTCCTGTCGAGCTGCATGATGGTTCAGTAACTGCTGTGCACAAGCTTGTAGGACCCTACCTCATTGTGACCGACATGTCTTACAGCCCTCATACAGTTTGACCTCCTCACATAAGGAAAATGATTCCAAAGCACCATAACCCACACTGCAAAGTCTTGCAACGGCCTCCTCCCCCATGCTGTCAGAGCCCCAAACCACCCGCCTTGTCCACCCATACACATACACCCATCGTACATCATTCCCATGTGTGCCTATCATGCACACAGACACTCACAATCCTCATGGGACAACTCACAGTGGACTATGCACAAATGCTTAACCTTACATTGTTCCTAGTATCACCGGAAGAACTGAACACTGGACCAGCACCATCCACAGTTCACAAAGACTATACACATGCACTTTGTGCACATTGGCCAGTTTAACACCATACCAGCCCATTTATTTTAAACTTAACATTTTCAATTCCATTTATCATGTACAGTACTTTTTTTTTCCTTCTTCGCACACATGTCATCAATGCGATTTCCGGAATTGCGAAGTAAATGTTTTTCATGTGTTTTTAATGATTATTTAAGCGCTATGATGTCACTCAAACGCCCTGGATCTTCTCTCGCTTCTGGTAAGGAGCCTACACACTTTATTTATTCATAAATATTATCACAGTACAAAAAATAAAAAGTTTTTATTCATCATTACTACATGCTACTGCATTATTACTGTATTAATGAGTAAGACTGGCGAGACAATGGGTTTAACAAGCAGATTTTTGCATATGTAATATCATACACAGGGTTTTAAAACCACATCAATAATTCGCAGATTTTTCGGATTCGCGGGTGGAACGTGACCCCCTCGAATAACGGGGACCTTCTGTATCTGCACTTTACATCAGACTAACATATTGCACCTGCAGCTTACTTTTATATTTTGCACCAGTATGACCATCTCATTACCCTTTTCTCCATAATAGTTATGATGCTGCTCTACAAGCCATGTCCTTGTTTGTCTTGCACTAGTTTTTGTTTGTCCTATAATTATTGTTTAGTTTAATAGTTTAGTGTTCACTGCGACTCGTATTGTTACTGTTTTGTCTATGGCACACAGAATTTACACCAAACAATATTTTGTTGTTCTACATACCCCGTACATGTGGGTGTGAGACAATAAAGTTGAGTTTGAGTTGAGTTTGATATTAGTGGGGTATATTGGTGAAGTATATTAGTAAGTTATGCTACTGGATTATATTAGCGATGCGTATTAATCGGGTATATCAGGGGTGTGTGCTAATGGGGTTTGTTTGCGGCGTATATCAGCGAAGTCGTGCTGCACTCTCATCACTACTGTGTCCTAAAATCATTATACATATTGTTCAATATTTAAATTGCTAACAGCTACAATGCCACAATTTGATCTTACACGGATAATGCTAAATCGCTAAAGTTAGCACAGGAGGTCATTAACAGTCACATCTCCACGTGGAAGTTGTAGGATTAGTTCACCTTAGAAACAAAATCAACCATCACCGCACCTCCACTCATCTTTAACCAATCATAATCCTCTCTGTGTTGTGAACAGGTTTGGGAGGATGACACTGGCTCCAAAAACACACAGGTGTGTATGTACAGTATGTGTGTGGGTGTGTGTGTGTGTGTGTGTGTGTGTGTGGGGGTGTAAATTGTGACTTATCAGAGATTGTGATTTTGAAAAGAAAGAAAATATATCATTATTTAATTAATAAAACACAAATTCTATCAACTATTCATGGAGGAATGGATGTTAAAAATTCTCTCTTTCTCTCTCTCTCTCTCTCTCTCTCTCTCTAAATCATTGACATGTGCTGAGTTGCAGTAATACAGTAAGAACTGATAAGATCAGAGCCACACACAAAAAGAGAGAGAGAGAGAGAGAGAGAGAGAGAGAGAGAGAGAGAGAGAGGTGATCTGTATATATGATATGCCAAGTGGACCCTTAAATCTTTCGTACTGGAGCTACATTAGTAATAATAATAATAATGATAATAATAATAGTAATAATAATAATAATAATAAAGAAGTATTCTTAAAGAACATTTCTAAATGTTTCTCGTGAGGTGAGCCAGTAAGTTGTGATAGCAGAGATTCCGGATGTGGTTTGCAGTAGGGGGCACTGGAGAGTCACTGGCGAAGCGAACTGATAAAAGCCGATGAGTTACTGTAACAGTAGAGCACTGGAGCGAGTTTATAATCACAGCAGTTCATCCAGGTCAAAGTCTCTGCAGCATAAGTACTACTGTCTGATCAGCGTATAATAAGAGGACGTTAGTAAGCACTGAATGGCTAATCAGGTAGATCTTAAGGTCAGGAGTTCAAGCCCCAGTACCACCAAGCTGCCACTGCTGGGCCCCTGAGCAAGGCCCTGAACCCCAACTATTCAGATACATAAAGTTTAAATTTAAGTCTTTCTGGATAAGGCTGTCTGTGAAATGCATTAAGATGCAAATACATAACGTCCATTAGACATTTCTCAGCTTTATTAATCTGGAGTTTCAGATCTACCTTATAATTAAAAGCTTTACCTCATATACCCGGTGTATATCACCACCTTTCACTATCATTCATGCTTCTGTATGTCTGTGTATATGTGTAAATATGTGTATGCATGTATATATCCTACATACATGAATGTATATGTGTGTATATATGTGTATGTAGGATATATGTGGGTATATGTGGGTATATATGTGTGTATAGGATATATGTGTGTGTATGTGTGTGTATATATGTGTGTATAGGATATATGTGTGTATATGTGTGTGCGTATATATGTGTGTATAGGATATATGTGTGTATATGTGTGTGCGTATATATGTGTGTATAGGATATATGTGGGTATATGTGGGTATATATGTGTGTATAGGATATATGCACATGTATAGCTTACTGTAGTTCCTTTGTTATCTTTTGTGCTTTTTAAAATTGCTGCTAAACAAAGAGCTGGTAACCTGATTTTTATTGTTCATGTAACACTGATAATATATTAATCTATAAATAAATAAATCTCATTATCTTTCAAAATATCCTAAAACTCCAAAATGCTGCTCACACAGGAAGTATGAAGAAACATAATAAACAGAAGTGTAAATAAGCAAACATACAGCCCCCACACTGACACACACACACACACACACACACACACACACACACACACACACACACACACACACACACACCACACACACACATTGATCCATATCAGGATTTAATGAGCTCCACAATAGGCAGCAAGCAAAATGATAAACCTCGATTTGTGAAACAAGCAAACTAAAAAAGAACAGAAGAAAAAAATGTGTGTGTGTGTGTGTGTTTTATGTAAACCCCCCTTCGCCCCACATACGATAAAGCAACACAAAATTAACAATTAAATCAGTTTAATGAATTGTAAAATAACTTTCAGTGTTCTGCTTCAAAAAGAGGAGGATATCAGATTACCATTCATGGGCTTCTGCCCTGCGATGGCCTGGCGAACTGTCCAGGGCTTACCTCACCTTTGCCCAGAGTTGGCTGACATGGGCACCAACGTCCACGAGACCCTAATTAGGATTAAGTGGTTCAGATATTTCAAACCACGTAACTCTGAAAAATTGTTTAAATTACAGGATTTATCTTATTAATTCACTGAACACAAACACACACATCTGTACACACATCTGGATTTTGAACAGCAGTATTCAAAGACTATTTCTAAATAACACAAACTCACAAAAGACAACAATAAATACACTGAACCTCAGATATAGAAGCAGTTTCAGTGAAATGATGTTTCATAAATCTCACACTTACAACTTTTTGGGGAATTTGGCTTTAAAAGCTCAGTAATATTCATCAACAATAAAGATTCAGCACCTTTACAAATAAAACCTGAACTCCAGAAGGTACAACTCAGTCCAGTGCTCATTCAGGCACCTGATTACATCATCATTCATATCATCAGGAAACATCTAGGACTCATTTAAACTTCAGCATACACACGTCAATACGTAAATAATCTGTGCACCCTAAAGTCTGCTCCTTATTCTCCATCACTATCAACTTCAATTATTATATAAATACATCTTCTCATTTACAAATCAATAATACACACTAAATTCTATAACAAGGTTATAATATCCTCCATATTACATAACAATAATATAATATCCTTCAAATTATATATAGTATCCTTTAAAATATACAACAATCATATAATGTCCTCTAAATTATATAACAATAATATAATACCCCTTGAATTGTATAACAATAATATAAAGTCCTGTGAGTTGTATAACATTATCAAAAATATCCTGCATATAATCTATAATATATCCTCTAAAAATATATTGTAAGGGGTTTTTTCGGCCTGGTGGTGGGCTGCTGGATTACTGATCCCAAGGTCAGGGGTCCAAGCCTCACTAGCACTGGGTTGTCACTGTTGTCCCCCAGTGCCGGTAACTGGGTTATCAAAGGCCTGCCGTGTCTTTCACTGTCTGTGCTGAGAGGTTCATGGAAAGAAACCATTGCTGACTTGCTGACCTGCACAGCCGTCAGCGTGTTTCTGCCCCACGATGATCTGTTGCCCTGTCCAAGGTGTAACGCTGCCCTCGCCCAGAGGAGACATGGGCCGGATATGAGCAACAGCCTCGCCACGACCCTCATTAGAATTAAGTGGTTCAGAAAATGAATGATTGAAGTGAATTCTATGACAGTAATAATTTATTTTCTAAATTATATAATTGTGTTATAGTATAATTTAAATAATTTAATTATTATAATATAATGCCCTCTAATTTATAAAACATTAATAAGATAACCGTTAAATTATTAAATCATTAAACTATACAACAATAATATAACATTATTTAAATTATATAGCAATGTTATTATAGCCTCTAAATGATAAAATTATAATACAATGTCCTCTAACTTAGAAAAGCAGTAATACGTATAATGTTCATTTAAATCATATTATTCTATAACTGAGACGAGACAGAGCACAGACATGAACATTAGTATTGCTGGATTATATTACAGTGATCTCTCTCTCTCTCTCTCTCTCTCTCTCGCTCTCTCTCGCTCTCTCTCTGTGTGTGTGTGTGTGTGTGTGCACGCTTTAAAGGACGACCTTATAAACCTCCTAAATATTTTCAGCATCAATCATAAGAGAAATGTTTCTTGTTTTTCGGTGTTTAATTTTGAACAAATTCACAGCAAGGAAAAAGAACCTCCTCCTCGGTGCTGTGCCTGTTTTTACTCCGACATGGACGGAACATGATTTCTTTCTGTGCAATCCAACACAACGATGTCTGGCGTATGAAACCTATAGTTGATGCAGTTTTAATGACTTTTCACCCAAACCTTTATGAATCAGCATCGGGGTGATACAAATCTTAAAACCTGTAACATCTGGTTAATAGTCTGTGCTGACAGACAGCTGATGTTATCTCTGGAATATCTGCAGTAATGTAGTACAGCTTTATATCTCATTCGTGCTGTATGTTCATCAAAACTACACACTTATAATCCTGACAATTTACTGCCAGAATCTCATTTCCTCTGAAACGCCTGAGAAATTCACCTTTCTTACTTCATAATAATTAAAACATGTTTATGTCTTCTCTGTTGTATTTTCTAAAGTCATGAAATTATTTTTCATTTTTAATTTAATGCCACTAAATTAATTTCTATAACAGTATGTAAACACTTCTCAACACAGTTACCAATTGAAATATCACCCCTTTTCAAATAGAATAAATTAAATGTCACAGTATTAACATTAGCTTCAGAGAACTGATAAACAATGGAATGAGATTTGTATTATTTTTACACAATTCTTTTTAAAGCTACGTATTGCTATGTTAGCTCATGCTAACTCATGTTATGAACTTTAATAAATTTAATTAAACTCTACCAGAGCAGCTTCAAAAACATAATTCATTTACATTTCAAACAATAAACTCAGTTTTAAAATAAAATGATTGGTAATACCTGCATTGGTAATACCTGCAAGGTATTACTACGAAATACCAGGAAACATTGCACACATCATATCTGAAAACTGTTACTTCTGTTAATGCTAACACTTATGTTAATGGGAACACTCATGCTAATGCTAATATTAATGCTAATGCTAACTGTAATGCTAATTTTGACACTAATCCTAATGCTAACACTAATACTAATGTGAACACTCATGCTGTTACTAATATTAAAGCTAATGCTAACTGTAATGCAAATATTAACACTAACCCAGTGCTTCTCAAATAGTGGGGCGTGGTATGATGCCGAGAAGGGGGCGGGCGTATGACACAGGGGAACACACTTTTCTGGAATAGAGTACAGTCGGCCCTCTGTAAAATCCAGGTTACGAAAAACATTTTCCTAAATTTTCGTCCTCTTTTTATGAAAACAACCTCTTTTTATGAAAAGCGCCCAACGCGGCATTCAAAAATTCAAACGCGCCATTCAAAATTTCAAACAATGCGTGAGTAGCTCTTTCATTGGCTGTCTCCAAACATCCCGGCCCGCTGGCCTCCCATGGGTCAGGAGGGAGCTGAACTGTATCCATGCTTCCTGTACCCATACTTCCTGTTTGTCACACGTGTGAAAGAGAGTTGAACAGGAATGTTGGCTCATGAGGTTTTTTGAGATTGATTATTGCAGCGTTATATTTCGTTATTAATCATGGACCCGGAACATACAGAAAAGCGGAAATACAGTGATGAAGCCGATTATTTTGGAACGATATTGAAGCAGAAGAAGGCATGAAAACAGAGTGCTCCGTGGGACAAGACCTCCGATCTCGCAAGGAAGCAAGTTAATATTGAATCAGGACCGCTGATCTTTCAAACAGGTACTGTAATTCCACTTTAAATACAACATCCTTTCTCAAAATGCTCCGTCGACTGCGCGCTGCGTGTGGGCGGAGGCCGCATTCAGCGAAACACACCAGAGAGAGAGAGAGAGTTTAGTGTGTGTGTGTGTGTGTGTGTGTGTGTGTGTGTGTGTGTGTGTGAAAGAGAGAGAGAGACAGAGAAAGCGACAGAGAGAGAGAGAGAGAAAGATATAGAGAGACAGTGTTTTGTGTGTGTGTGTGTGTGTGTGTGAGTGTATGTGCATTAATAAAAAATGTTTCATAATGGTTTCATTAATAAATATGTTAAAAAATGGTTTAATATGTTAATGAAATGTTTAAATGGTTTAATAAATAATCTTCTTTTACTTTTAACACATATTTCATACAAAATTGGTGTGCTTTTAGCATTTTTAAGGGTTTATGGGGCAGTCTTGGGAGCCTTGGAACGAATCATGCGTTTTACATGTAAAATGCGCCTCTACTTACGAAAACTCCCAAGTTCCGAAAAAGGCTCTGGAACAGATTAATTTCGTAAGTAGAGGGCCAACTGCACAAGAATTAAGTGTAATTGCACCTCCACTCCACTAGTTGGCAGTGACGCTCCCATTGTCGCGCTATGGTGTAGCGTTTTTTCTTGCACGAGCAAACACTATGAAGTGCAGTAAACAACACGGAAAAATTTCTAACAGGAATGAAGAGGAAGGTGGAGAGAGATGGTGATATTAAGAGGGGGGTGGGTCTTTTCTTCCTATAGGGGCGCTACAGAAAATAATTAAGAAGCACGACTGCAGTGGCCCTTCTTGCTATATGACATTCCCATATCTGCAGTTGAAGCCATGGAAAGACTCTGCAGCAAGTTTCTGAGAAGATGTCTAGGGGTTTCACCTAGTTTCAGTGCAATCAACATTTACAGCAAGTCTGCCAAACTAACACTACCAGTGACCTCTCTAGTAGAAGAATTCAAGGTCACAAAAGCACGAGCCATCACCACGCTATGCACATCCAAAGACAAGAAGATCAACCTATCAGGAGAAACCATCAAGAGCGGAAGGAAGTGGAAGCCTCAGAGAGCAGTTACAGATGTGGAAGAACAACTAAAGCATCAAGAGATAGTTGGTACAGTGTGCAAGGGACGCCTCGGTCTGAGAGACTATCATTCCCACCGTTGGAGCAAAGCCAATAATAAGAAGAGGGTGCTAATTGTACAACATGTACGGGAAGCAGAAGGAGTGGATCATAGAGTCAAAGCAGTAGGGCTTGCAAATCAGGGCAGTTGGGTTCAATGGGATGCTGCATTAGATAGACCCCTATCATGGAAAGAACTCTGGGGAACCGACCAGGGGAAACTAAGCTTCCTTCTCAGAGCTTTCGCTGATCTCTTGCCAACTCCAAGCAACCTTAAGATCTGTGGAATAGAAGACAGCGCAACATGCAAGCAATTGCAGTATGAACTTTTGCACATTGAACCACATCCTATCTGCATGTCCAAAGGCCCTTGCGGATGGCAGGTATAGATGGAGCCACGACAAAGTTCTGACAGAGATAGCCAAGTGGATAGACCTGGAAAGAAGTAGAGGTTTCCCATCTTCATCAGTATGTTATTTCCTGCGTAAATTAGGCATGCTTCCAAATCAGGTGATGCAAGCTATCAAGGAGATCGGCGCAGTAGCTGAGAGTTGTTCGAGATGGCTGTGGTTGAATCAAAACAACAACTGGCATCCTTCTGTGAGCGAGGGCTAGGTTTTTCACAACCGGCCTTCACTGCCTCACTCAGGTGATGTGTCCAGGTTAAGGGGTGAAACACCGATGATCCTGAGCTACCTGCTGATGACACAGAGGGACGCACACAAGAAGTGAGTCTGCCTACTTCTTCACTGGATTATAATTATGTCACAGTTTCAAGCTGCTTGGAATTTCATTTAGGATAAACAATCATCAGAAGGCTCAAAGAGTAGTTGCATCAGACTCTGATTGTAGTTAAGCATTCCAATGTTTAACTCATCATCACTAACCCGAATGCTAACACTAATGCTAATGCTAATATTAACAATAATGCTAACTGCAATGCTAATGTTGACACGAATTCTAATGCTAACACCAATACTAATGCTAACAGTAATGCTGACATGTTTGAATTGGAAATGTAGTTAAGCTTTGCTGTTTATGGGATTTTAGTCTGAATATTAAAAACTGGAGTCCATCCAGAACTATTTTCTCCACAAAACTCCACACACACACACACACACACACACACACACACACACTTATTATTAAACACTAATCATCAGTATTATGCAATAAAGTGTGACTTAATTAAACGCACACACACTTCAAGGATGTCTTTGAATAACGATGATATAAAAATGAAATACATGATTATATTTGGGGAAGAAAAAAGATTGTAATTAAAAGTCTAAATCACATAAAATATGAACGATGGAAATAAACAAGAAGAATAAATAGTGAGATGAAGATTTTTAAAAAATAAAAACAGAAGGAGAAAACATGAGATTATCTTCACATCCATCCATTACCTGGGGCGTTGTCAGAATCACGAGGAGGTGGAGCTAACCTCAGAGTTCGCACTCTTTCCTATCTGGAAAGAATTTCGAGTAACCAGGTGATCAAATGTGCATATGTTTGTAAAGTTGGGAAGAGAATTGGACTATTCAGGGAACCTGTAAAGGCAGTGGAGGGCATGTGAAAGGGACACGAGTGACATGTTTATGCGAGTTTAAAGTGTTTTTAAGTGAGTGTGATGTTTATATGCGAGTTCGACAAGATCTTATGTGTATGCAAGTGTGATGTTTCTGCAAGTCTATTTTTAGTGAATGTTTTTATGTGTCATGTGGTTTTATGCGGGTGTGACATGCACTTATGCGGGTGAGACGTGTGCTAATGTGTTTGCAAGTGTGATGTTTATGCAAGTCTATTTTTTAATGAGTGTTTTTATGTGTCATGTGGTTTTATGCAAGTGTGATGTGCTTGTATGCGGGTGTGACGTGTGCTTACGCGGCTGTGACGTGCGCTTATGCGGGCGTGACGTGCCCTTATGTGGGTGGGAAGTGGATTTTTATGAGTGTGACATGTTTAGGTTTGAGTAACATGATGTTTAAATGTAACGGTTCTGCTTGATGCAGTTGGTGAGATTTCACTCCAGTCTGTGACCTTATTGAGTATTCAGAAAGAGTGTGTGTGTGTGTGTGTGTGTGTGTGTGTGTGTGTGTGTGTGGCTGAAGGTGACTTTGTAGTAGACTGTGGGAATATCGGATAAAGTCGGCTCGCTTATGAAAGCTGCTCTCATTCAGGTTCTGTAGGAGGTTTTAATGTGGAAAGAATAGACAAAGACACGGAGAATAAAAGTGTGTGTGTGTGTGTGTGTGTGTGTGTGTGTGTGTATAGTTAAGTAGATGTGTGAATGGGGCTTGTGTGTAATTATGGAGGAGATTAAAATGAGGAAATGTATTTGTGTTGGAGTTCCTCGTGAGATGACGCAGAGAGGATGAATCCGAGCGCTCCCTCGGTCCCCGACGCAATTACTGCCCATTCCCCTTCATTAGTGTTAACTGATGACATTACTGACTTTCAGCCTACACACACACACACACACACACACACACACACACACACACACACTGACAGTACATCCCTCAGTAATGGTAGAAATCTGAGGATACTAATCTCACTTATTAAACACTCGAGCAGTGTTGAGTCGCGAGCGCTCTGTAGCGTCTTTATGGAAGTTTCGCCATGTTACACTGTTGGCTTGTGCTCTACCTTCAAGATCTATACAGGAGAATTATCTCTCTGGAATGTTTATTTATAAACAACTACACGCCACACTCTTTATCTGTTTAACATTCAGGGTTAATTTCTGTCCTCGTTTCATTATAACATAAACTCCTGTTTTCTAAAGAGATACGCTGAAGATTAACACTCGGCTTTACCTCAGACTGTTACAGCGCGCTGGAGGCTGAAAGAGTGTAAACTCACATTCACACTCGCACTAAAATAAAGCACATATTACATTTAATGTGCTTCTGAGTACAGACGCTCGCCGACTTACGTTTTAGTTCGGTTCTGATTGGCTGAACGCAAGGTGAAAAAAAAACCCTAAGTTGTTACTGTATGTTGTAGTGACGTATGACGCTCATACTGTACTATACATCCATAAATAGCATTACCGTATCTCATTAAACACCCCGAAATCAATTATTATAAACATAACATTGTAAAATAATATCAAATGTATCAAATAATCAGTTCATTTTCTGTAACCGCTTCATCCTAATTAGGGTCACGGGGAGGCTGGTGCCCATCCCAGCCAACTCGGGGTGAGGGCAGAGTACACCCTGGACAGCTCGCCAGGCCATCGCAGGGCGGAAACACGCTGATGGCTTCGCAGCCTACTCTTGTCGAAAGTCAGCAATGGTTCTTTTACATGCCTCACACCATAGACAGTGAGAGACATGGCCGGCCTTTGATAACCCAGTTAGCTGCACTGGGAGTATATCAAATAATATCAACATTAATTTCAAATGAATTAAATTCAAGCAAAATCATTTCAAATAGATAAATGTTAATCAAATTCACTCATCAAATATCAAATACAGTATCAAATAGAACCTTTAACATTCCCTATGATGCAATCTTTCTGCTTGTAAATGGTTCGGCTGGTCGACGGAGCCATTTGGAAGAAACGTGCAACAGTCGCATGTTTCTCACCAGCATCAATTTTATTGATAATAGCCATCTTTGTTTCTAACGAGGTGGCTTTCCGCTTTTTCTGATTATCACTATCATCAGTAGGCTTACGCTTCTGACCAACCATATTTGCTCAGGGTTACAAAATTCTGCAAAACAGTGCAAACAAAATGATCACAGAGACGACGTCTTAACACAAGAGTAACAAGCAGTGAACTGGGAAGAAGGAGGGGCACGTTCAGTCTGTCGTTTGTAAACAATGGATGCAGCGTCATGCGTAAGTTGCGTACGATGTCAGCGTACTATGTAAGTACGTCTCATACTACAGAGAGCACGCTAAACTCAAAATTTGACTTATACAATTTTTTTAAAGGAGTGTCTATAATGGAATTACTGTTTGATTGATGCAGACCCCCCCCCCTTTTTTTTATTTCTCTCTAAGTTTAGTTGTATCCAATACCCACCCTAGGGCAGTAATGGCCAGGTGGTAAAGGGCGCTGGATTGGTGATCGTAGGGTTGGGGGTTCGGGTCCAACTCTCCACAAGGTTGTCATTGTCCCCCCCAGTGCAGCTAACTGGGTTATCAAAGGCCGGCCATGTCTCTCACTGTCTATGGTGTGAAGCTGTAAAAGAACCATTGCTGAATTTCGACAAGAGTAGGCTGCAAAGTCGTCAACGTGTTTCCGCCCTGCGATGGCCTGGCGAGCTGTCCAGGGTGTACTCTGCCCTTGCCCAGAGTCGGCTGGGATGGGCACCA
>CM045744.1:43863975-43873975 GCA_024760905.1 Plotosus lineatus | reverse complement strand
TGAGTTAGATGAAGTGATGCAGAGTACCCCCAGAGGTGAAAGAGTGGTCATTGGAGCAGACTTCAATGGACATGTCGGTGCAGGCAACTGAGGGGACGAGGAAGTGATGGGCATGTTCAGTTTCCAGGACAGGAACACAGAAGGACAGATGTTCCTAGATTTTGCAAAAAGGATGGAAATGGCTGTGGTGAATACTTTCTTCCAGAAGAGAGAGGAGCATAGGGTGACTTATAAAAGCGGAGGTAGGAGCACACAGGTAGACCACATCTTGTGCATTTGAAGGAAGTCAGTGACTGCAAAGTAGTAGCGGGTGAGAGTGTTGCCAAACAGCATAGGATGGTGGTGTGCAGGATGACACTGATGGTGAGGAAGGTGAAGAAGGCAAAGGCAAAGCAGAAGACAAAGTGGTGGAAGCTGAAAAAGGAAGAGTGTCGCGTTGTCTTCAAGGAGGAGTTGAAACAGGTTTTGAGTGGTCAGGAAGTGCTTCCAGATGACTGGACAACTACAGCTAATGTATTCAGGGAGACAGATAGGAGAGTACTTGGCGTGTCCTCCTCCTCCTCCGGAAGAAGAGTAGATAAGGAGACTTGGTGGTGGAATGAGGAAGTGCAGGAGTGTCTAGAAAGGAAGAGGTTAGCTAAGAAGAAGTGACACATTGAGAGGATTGAAGAGAGTAAACAGGAGTACAGGGAGACACAGCGTAAGGCGAAGGTAGCGGTGTCAAAGGCCAAACAGAGGGCGTATGATGACTTATGTGATAGGTTGTTCAATAAGGAGGGAGAAAATGATTTATACAGGTTGGCACAGCAGAGAAATAGAAATGCGAAGGACATGCAGCAAGTTAAAGTGATTAAGGACAGAGTGGGAAATGTATTGACTGATGACAGAAGTGTGCTGGGAAGATGGAAAGAGTACTTTGAAGAGCTGATGAATGAGGAAAATGAGAGACAAAAAACAGTAGAAGAGATGACCATTGAGGACCAGCACGTAGCAAAGATTAGTAAGGGTGAAGTGAGAAGAGTATTGAAGAGGATAAAGAGTGGAAAGGCAGTTGGTCCTGATGACATAGGTGGAGGTATGGAAGTGTCTAGGAGAGGTAGCAGTAGATTTTCTGACAAGAACATTCAACAAGGTCTTCGAGAGTGAGAGGATGCCGGAGGAATGAAGGAGAAGTGTGCTGGTGTCCATTTTTAAGAACAAGGGAGACGTGCAGAGTTGTGGCAACTACAGAGGGATATGAGCAATAAAGTTGATGAGCAATGCGATGAAGTTATGGGAAAGAATAGTGGAAGCTTGACTAAGGGCAGAGGTCAGCATTTGTGAACAACAGTTTGGTTTCATGCCAAGAAAGGGCACCACAGAGGTAGTGTTTGCCTTGAGGATGTTAATAGAGAAGTACAGAGAAGGTCAGAGGGAGCTGCATTGTGCCTTTGTGGATCTGGAGAAAGCATATGAGAGGATGCCAAGAGAGGAACTGTGGTATTGTATGATGAAGTCTGGAGTGGCAGAGAAGTATGTTAGAGTGGTGAGAGATGTAAGACAGTGGTGAGGTGTGCTGTTGGTGTGACCGAAGAGTTCAAGGTGGAGGTGGGACTGCATCAAGGGTCAGCTCTGAGCCCTTTCTTGTTTGCTATGGTGATGGACAGGCTGATGGACGAGGTTAGAGAAGATTCCCCATGGACTATGATGTTTACAGATGACATTGTGATCTGTAGTGAGAGCAGAGAACAAGTGCAGGAAAATCTAGAGAGGTGGAGGTATGCGCTGGAAAGGAGAGGAATGAAGGTTAGTCGCAGTAAGACAGAATACATGTGTGTGAACGACAAGGACCCAAGAGGAACGGTGAGGTTACAGGGAGCAGAGATAAAGAAGGCGGAGGATTTTGAGTACTTGGGCTCAACAATCCAGAGCAATGGAGAGTGTGGAAAAGAGGTGAAGAAGCGTGTGCAGGCAAGTTGGAATGGTTGGAGAAAAGTGTCCTGTGTGATGTGTGATAGAAGAGTATCAGCAAGAATGAAAGGAAAAGTGTACGAGACGGTGTTGAGGCCAGCGATGTTGTATGGTTTAGAGACAGTGGCCCTGGGGAAAAGACAGGAGGCAGAGCTGGAGGTAGCAGAGATGAAAATGTTGAGGTTATTTTTGGGAGTAACGAGGATGGATAGGATCAGGAATGAGCACATCAGAGGGACAGCACATGTAAGATGTTTTGGAGACAAAGTCAGAGAGGCTAGATTGAGATGGTTTGGACATGTACAGAGGAGGGATCCTTCTACCAGGCAGAAGGCCTAGAGGAAGAACAAAGAGAAGATTTATGGATGTGATGAAGGAAGACATGAAGGTATTTGGTGTAAGAGAAGAAGATGCACAGGATAGGGTGAAATGGAGACAGATGATTCGCTATGGCGACCCCTGAATGAAAATTCCTTTTTAAAATAAGTCATCATCATCATCATCATCATCATCATCATCATCATCATCATCATCCACTTAATCCGGGATCAGGTTGTGGGGCCGGCAGCCTAAGCAGTGAAGTCCAAAGGTCGTTCTCCAAAATCCATTTACTTCAGCTCTTCCGGTGGTACACTGAGGTATTTCCAGTATGTAAAGCTGCTATGAAACAATTTCGCTTGTAAAGCATGCTATACAAAATAAAACTGAATTGAATGATGATGGTGATAATGATGAGGGTCAGTAGGTGATGAGTCTTAGAAAAGAAAAGCAAAGACTCAGGGTCCACTTTATTGTCTGGACTTCATTATAGATCACAGATTGGCCAAAAGTGTGTGTGTGTGTGTGTGTGTGTGTGTGTGTGTGTGTGTGTGTGTGTGTGTGTGTGTGTGTGAATTCAGTCGATTCAGAAGAGTGGGCGTCGTTACATTATGACTTTGTACTGCAGTGTGTCCTTCTTAGCGAACCTCATTTATAAAGTAATCACCTAGTACACACACTTTAGACATAATTACTTTCTGGGTGCAACCTTATGAGGTTGTGTGTGTGTGTGTGTGTGTGTGTGTGTGTGTGTGTGTGTGTGTGTGTCTATTTATGTGTTTCAGTTGGGTGTAAGAGAGCCTTGTTGGATGGTGTGCATAATCATGTGTGTGTGTGTGTGTGTGTGTGTGTGTGTGTGTGTGTGTGTGTGTGTGTGTGTGTGTGTGTGTGTGTGTCTTCTGGCTGCTATAACTCAGATTAGTGCTGTGTCTAATTGCGTTCGATCCGTTTGCCCTGGCGTGTCATGCGATATTTTCCTACCAGTATTTAACGCTGGCCGAATGACTGATGAGACGCAGCCAGCGTAAAATCACCCGCAGCCGACACACACACACACACACACACACACACACACACACACACACACACACACACACACACACACACACACACATCTGAAGGTGGTGAATAATAAACCACAGACTAATCGCTCAGCCATAAAACCCTCAAATTTAATGTGAGTTAAAAAAAAAAACATATATTTGTATAAAGTTATTTATAAACAGCATGGACTTATAAGAGGAATTTATGTTTATTTATCTTTATACGTTTTATAAATATCAGGCAGTGCTCAGTTGTGATGTAAATAAGGAAAGGGCAGGATTTGTTCTCCTTGGATAACTTCTATCTTTTTTCACAACACAGCGTGATTGTATTGAAACTGGTTTTGTTGTGAAGATTTGTCTTGAGATAAATCCATCCCATAATCTCACAGAGGAGTGAAAGACCTGGAGAAAAGCACACACAATACATAGAGCTTGATGAAGGATTTACATTCATTTAACAGGAACAACTTTATTTTGATGATAATCCTTTTGTTACCTTGTTTCGTCTTGTAGTATGAGTACAACATTCTTAAAAGACAAGACAGAATATTCCAATTTATGCAAACATTCAATCATCCATTCATTTTCAAACCACTTAATCCTAATTAGGATTGCGGGACCATGGACAGTTTGCCAGGGCATCGCAGGGCCATCACAACCATTCACACTACGGCTGATTTGGAACAGACAATTAGCCTACTGTTTATATTCATGGGGTATGTGAGGAAACGAGTACGAGAACAAGTATGGGGAGAACATGCACGCTCCACAAAGAAACGCCCAAGCCAAGGAATTGATCTCAGGTCTTCTTGCTGTTAGGCGGATGTGCTAACCACTATGCCACTGTGGCGTCCTATAAACTTAATATGTAACTTTATAAATATGAGCATCAGAGTTCCAAATATCCAATTATACGAGAGGATTATATACGAGAACCATTCAGATTAATTCCTTCACTGAATCGTTCTTTAAGTGCACATGTCTGCAAGACTCTCCAGCATTAAACAATCATAAAGATTTCTTGCTGTATGTGATCTGAGTACTTCTGTCTTCGGAGAATTTAATAACAAGAAGTTAGTAAGTATCCAATATTTACTTTCCTTTATACATCTTCTTCTTTTCCTTTCGGCTTTTCCCTTCAGGGGTCGCCACAGCAAATCATCTGCCTCCATCTCACCCTATCCTTTGCATCTTCTTCTCTTACACCAACGACCTTCATGTCCTCCTTCACCACATCCATGAATCGTCTCTTTGGTCTTCCTCTGGGCCTTTTGCCTGGTAGTTCCAGCCTCAGCATCCTATTACCAATATACTCACTATCCCTCCTCTGTACATGTCCAAACCATCTCAATCTAGCCTCTCTGACTTTGTCTCCAAAACATCTAACATGTGCTGTCCCTCTGATGGACTCATTCCTGATCCTATCCATCCTCGTTACTCCCAAAGAGAACCTCAACAGAATCACTTTCCTTTATACATACTGCAACGTTATTATACTGTGCTGGGATTTATCATCGAGGTTTGCTGAAATATAGTGTTATCAGTGTAACAGTTGATTGTTAAACCATGTTCAAGAACAATAGTACTCAAAGCAAGCATATGTAGAGAAAAATTCAGAGTGTGCAGAACAGAGCCTTGTGGAACACCAAATTTAACATTAGTATGTAACACAGATAAATAAGATCAAAACAAGGAGGGAACCATTCCCTTAATCCCATAAAGCCCAGTCATAGAAAGCAACATGGGAAAAATTCTAATTAGAATTTGTTGCACATATGCAACATGGGGCGCTACAGGGTTAACAACAAAAACATTTTTCAATTCAATTCATTCTTATTCAGTTTCATTCAATTTTGTTTTATTTGCATCATTCTTTTTACAATTAACATTGTAGCAAAAACAAATTTAGATAGTAAAAACTTTATTACCAGATTTAAACATAATTTAAAACATTGATGATACTGTGTCAGAACTGTGGGCTTTCTTAAGAAAAACAGATCTTTTTAATATGTCTTGAAGAATAATACAATCAATGGTGTTAAAAGGTGCACCAAGTTCAAGTGACACAAGCAATGAGACATGACCTTGATCAGAGACATTTTTAGTAGTACAGTAGGCCCCTGCCCATTCGGGGTTCACTGGTCGCACCCCAGTATATTTGATTAGTGGCAGCCCCGGAAATTACCGACACATGATTCAAATTTAGCCAGAGGCTGAGAGCTTTTGTTTCTACCTCCTGCTGATTGATTACAGATGATGTGTACACCTCTTTTTTTCCTCCTTCTTGCACATGCTATCAGCATGATTGCCTGAATTGCAAAGTAAATTGTTTAGTGTGTTTTTAATGATTATTTAAGCGCTATGATGTCACTCAAATGCCCTGCATCTTCTCGAGCTCCTGGTAAGGAGAAAATAACAAAAAATACAAAATTTTTTACTTAATCATTATTACATTTTACTGCCTCATTACTGTATTAATGAGTAAGCCTGTCTATAGAATGGGTTTAAGAAGCATATTTTAGCACATGTAATATCATACATAGGGTTTTAAAAATGGATCAATAATTTGCGGATTTTCGGGATCCACGGGTGGGGGTGGAACTCAACCCTCGCGAATAACGGGGGCTTACCACCTTAACAAGTACTGTCTCTGTAAATGACTCTGTCAGGGTGATTTCATGAATGTTATTTCTACAACGATATGAACATAAACGCTGTGCTGCAGTCATTTTTAAGATCTTGGAGAATGATTGGGTGGTTGACATTGGTGTACAGTTGTACATCTGACAGGCTCAAGGAAAGTTTATTAAACCAAGGGTTTCATATAGGATAGAATATAATAGAATAAAATAGAATAGAATAAAACTTTACTGTCAATGCAAGAGGCAAGATAAATGAACAAATACTGTATGTACATAGTAGGCATATCTGTACACAATAAGATGTATACCGCACCAAAGACGGACACAATATGTGATATGTACATTATATTATAAACAGTAGAATTAAATACAAAAAAAAAACAGTACAATGCATTTCTAACAGTATTTACAGAGAGTGTACATATTTAAATATATTGAATCTACAGTGTATATACGGTTGCAGCTAGTGCAGCTAACTGGGTTATCAAAGGCGGGCCATGTCTGTCACTGTCTATGGTGAGAGGTTGATGTAAAAGAACCATTGCTGACTTTCGTAAAGAGGAGCTGCAAAGCCGTCAGCGTGTCTCTGTCCCTTGTTAAAAGGGTTGTGACAGGAAGGCCATCCGACGTAAAAACCTCTGCCAAATCAAATGTGAGAATCAGGTGATTTGCAGTGGCAACTCCCGAGTAAAAAAAAAAAAACGGTTGCACAGACAGAGACTCTGACTTCAACAATATCAAAACTGTTTTAAATCTGTTGGTTTTGGTTTTGATGGACATAAATATCCCCCCCAAAAGGCAGGGGGTGGGACGGACATGGACATATGTCCAATGTGACTGGGTTATAATTCAGTTGCCATTCTTTTAGACATTCGTTGGTCATTCGTTTTGATAACACGCTCTGCTGTCCTTACCATCCATTGCAAGTTTTTTCTGTCTCTTGTCTTTTTTCACTGCTTGAGAAGAAGTTGATAAACAGGTGGTGGGATGCAATGAATTGTTCATTTGAGGTCATTTCAGATGTGGACTCAGGGGAACTTAAAGGGAACTCACTTCTTTACCATGAATGAAGAGGGCAGAGTGTCCCGTGCACGTTTCCGTCCTGAAGTTCTCAGTCACCTCGTTTGCTTTTTGTGATGTTTAAGTATAGGGATTTTTAATTGTTATTTATTTATTTTATTTTTTTTAGTGTATTAATTACAGTGAAATATTTGACTACTGCATTTTGACTCTTACCCATTCAAAGTGAGCACACAAATGCATGTAAACACTGAGCACACACTTAGAGCAGTGGGCTGCTACACATTGGTGTGCCTGGAGAGTTGGGGGTTAGGTGCCTTGCTCAAGAGTATTTCAGTCATGAGTGTGGAGGAAGGGAAGTTGCAGCGCCCCCCCACCCCCCCCACCCCCAACACACACACCACCCGATGGCACACATTTTACCTGTTGGCTTTTGGTCCAGAAGTCGCTTCTCTAACCATTACACCATGACTGCACTTAGGTTGTTCTGGCAAAACCATTGGGTCAGATGGCAAACCTTCTCTTTGTAAGCTGACTCCGAGTTATTCAAGATTTCACAACGATGTTGTGGGTGGGGTGGATTGGGGTGCAGTCATGAGTAAACATTGAGTTAAGGAGTGGGCTAAGGACACACCCCTGTGGCATGCCAGTGTTCAGGATGAGAGTGGGTGACATATGCTCACATCATTTCGGTGTGGGTTCTGATAGTTTCAAGCATTTAAATGCATAACCAGTACAAAGGAAATAATTGATTACATTTGGTCATTGTTTGAAATTCTTTTGTTCACGTGTTTAAAGAAACTTGTAGGTATTGGATTTAATACACATTTTGACAATTTTTATGAAGTATTTCTCTCATAGGGGAGAAAATCATCCTAATGGCGGATGCACGGTAGTTATATTATTATTTTTTGGGCAGTTTATCAAAAATGCATGTTGTAGTTATTTAGCTAGTTACTTACTTAAGGTTGTCAACAATTAGTGGTGTTGTGTTAGCTTTGTGCATGTGCACCGAAGAGCTGCTGTGTGAGGAACTGAACTAAAATATATACATAAGAATAATCTCTCTATCTCTTGCTCTGCCCCCACCCCTCTCTCTCTCTCTCTCTCTCTCTCTCTCTCTCTCTCTCTGATTTATAAAGCGTGGTGGTTAAAGATTCATTTTAAAGACTGATTTAATTGCACGTTGTAATCCTGTAATTAACTGGCAGGTTTCAGAAATGAATTTCCGTCACATTCCCAGAATTCCCTGCACAGACTTGCACTTCATTTTCATCCCTCAATTTCCTGTTGGAATTAATCACAGGACAGAAGATTTGTTTATCAACACACACTATATTTACCATTCACTTTGTCACCAACACTCCCACACACTAACATACACTCTCTCTCACCTACACTCTTTCATAAATACTTCTCATCCAGACACGCACTCCCTCTCACACTCTCACTCAGACTCTGACTTTCACTTTCCACCACACTCCTTCACCCACACGCTCACTTACACTCCCACTCAGATCCTCACCCACACGCTTACCAATACTCTCAACTACACTCTCACTCACTCTTACTCACACTCTTACTCTCACTCACACTCTCAGCCACACTGTTACTCTCACTCACACACTCTCACTCAGACTTTCACTCTCAACCACACTCCTACACCCACACACTCACCAATACTCTTAACTACACTCTCACTCACTCTTACTCACACTTTCACTCACACTCTCAGCCACACTGTTACTCTCAATCATACACTCTCACTCAGACTTTCACTCTCAACCACTTTCCTTCACTCACACACTCACTCAGACCCTCACCCACACTCCGTTAACCACACTCTCACACTCACTCTTACACTCTCATTTACAATCAGACTCACACTCAGACTTTCACCCTCAACCACACTCCTTCACCCACACTCTCACTCAGACCCTCACCCACACGATCACCAATACTCTCCACTACACTCTCACACACTCTTACTCACACTCTCAGACACACTGTTACTCCACTCTCACTTTTACTCACACTCTCACTCTCAGTCACACTCTTAACCACACTGTTACTCTCTCTCTCTCACACACACACACTCTCACTCAGACTTTCACTCTCACCCACACACTCACCAATACTCTTAACTACACTCTCACTCACTCTTACTCACACTTTCACTCACACTCTCAGCCACACTGTTACTCTCACTCAGACGTTCACTCTCAACCACTCTCCTTCACCCACACGCTCACTCACACACTCACTCAGACCCTCACCCACACTCCGTTAACCACACTCCCACACTCACTCTTACACTCTCATTTACACTCAGACTCACACTCAGACTTTCACCCTCAACCACACTCCTTCACGCACACTCTCACTCAGACCCTCACCCACACGATCACCAATACTCTCAACTACACTCTCACACACTCTTACTCACACTCTTACTCTCACTCACACTCTCAGACACACTGTTACTCGCACTCTCACTCTTACTCACACTCTCAGTCACACTCTTAACCACACTGTTACTCTCTCTCACACACACACTCTCACTCAGACTTTCACTCTCAACCACACTCTTTCACCCACACGCTCAACTAAACTCTCACTCAGTCTCACTATTACTCACACTCTTACTCTCACTCACACTCTCAGTCATACTGTTACTCTCACTCACACACTCTCACTCAGACTTTCACCGTCAACCACACTCTTCCCCCACACGCTCACTCACACGCTCCCTCCAACCCTTACCTACATGTTCACCAATACTCTTAACTAAACTCTCACTCACTCACTCTTACTTACACTCATACTCACACTCTCACACTCTCACTTTCACCCAAACTCACTCTCTCACTCACACTCTCACTTTCACTCACACTCATACTCAGACTTCACTCTCGACCACACTCACTCATACTCTCAGCCACACTGTTACTCTCACTCACACACTCTCACTCAGAATTTCACTCCCAACGACACTCCTTCACCCACACTCTCACAGATGCTGTC
>CM045744.1:43853975-43858975 GCA_024760905.1 Plotosus lineatus | reverse complement strand
TCTTGTCTGACGTAAAGCTTATTTACCTCCAGTTCCCGCTTCCCATTTCTTGTAATGGAGGTTGATGTCTTTTTAGTCAACCATCAGAATTTTAAAATGTATTTTACATTCAGATGCAATTTTATTCAACTTTTTTTTATTCAAAATGTATATTACTTTAAGGAATCGGTTTTAACAGTAAATGATGACAGGACATTACTCGAGTCACCCTGGTTTTTTGGACTAGTAGATTTTGACTTTAGCCAAGAACTAGCGTTCCTCTACCCTGCTCCACCGGCCCTCTGACCATCCACAGACGCTGAACTCATTTATCAAGAAAGAATAAATAAAAAAAATAAAACTTGCAGTGCTGGGAAGCAGGATATGTCTCCTGCACTAGATTTGTGAATACGAGGTCCTGCTTGATTCCATGATGGCTATAAATAATGCTTCTTCTTGCCCTTAACAAAATTTAGATTTTATTGCCAATTTTATTCCTTTCTGGATTTGTCATTCCTTCTGTAGGATTGATGACTATACCTCAGTACTCTAAGCTCTCAATTTCTAGCAGGCAATATATTTTATTCAGTGCTGAATATGACAAACTGACTGAAATCACATTGTTTAGATTTTTTTGTCGTAGGCAGACAGTTATTTCTGAGGATGTCACTTTTTTCTTTTTGGATTTTTTCCACAATTTTCTCACGACCGTAGTCGTATCCAATTCCCACCCCGCAGGTATTGCCCTCCCTATCAAATGACCACCACCAACCATAGAGGGGTGAAAGCATGCAGGCGTCCCTCCAAGTTCCTTGGCATGTAATGCCAGCCACCCACCTCTTTTTCAGACTGCTGGGCATGTGTATATTGGTTGTGGTGTAACATACTTGGAGGGAAAGCTCACTGATGGCTGTGATTGGCTACCGATCACTGAGAGTGACATGACGTGAGCGCATGCCATCCCTCCCTCCTGTAATAGTTCTGCCAAATAGCTTCCATGGACTTCCGTTCATGGACGGCGTTGCCATTAACCGGATCTGAACTCACAATCTCTGCATTAATAGTCATGCATCTCGTCACTGCGCCACTCAGGAGCCCGATCTTATTCTTCTTTTCCTTTCGGCTGTTCCCTTCAGGGGTCGCCACAGCAAACCATCCGCCTCCATCTCGCCCTGTCCTCTGCATCTTCTTCTCTTACTCCAATGACCTTCATGTCTTCCTTCACCACATCCATAAATCTCTTCTTTGGTCTTCCTCTAGGCCTTCTGCCTGGTAGTTTCAAGCTCAGCATCCTACTGCCAATATACTCACTATCCCTCCTCTGTACATGTCCAAACCATCTCAAGCTACTCAGGAGCCCGATATCGCTGTAAAATGGAGATGAGGTGGCAGTGCTGCCGAGCTGGTTTGTAGCTGAGGTGGTGGTGTTGATGAGGTGCCTGTGCAGCTGAGGTGGCTGTGTACCTGAGGTGGCGATGCTGCTGAGCTGGTTTGTAGCTGAGGAGGTGGTGTTGCTGAGGTGGCTGTGTAGTCGAGGTTGTGTTTGTGTAGCTGAGATGGTGGTGTTGCCGAGCTGGCTGAGTGAAGCCGAGGTAGTAGTGTTGCCGAGCTGGCTGTGTACCTGAGGTGGTGGTGCTGCCGAGATGGTTGTACCTGAGGTGGTGGTGTTGTCGAGGTGGTTTGTAGCTGAGGTGGTGGTGTGGCTGTGATGACAGTACAGTCAACATGGCTGTGCAGCTGAGAAGGCGGCGCTGTTTACAGAGCCATTTGATTGTAGTTGTCTGAGTAACAGTGAATTTGACTCATTTTGATGTCTGCTGCATGCTGTGTAATTTGTCATTGTCCCAGTCCCCAGGCCGGGCTTATCTTTCAGAATTTCCCGACTTTCTCTTTGAGGTTGCATTAAAATAAGATATAATCGTTATTAGTGGGGATTTTAATAGTTATTATAGATGTTTTAAATGGTTCTTGCTGAGATTAGAGCAGCGCTTCTCAAATAGTGGGGCGAGCCCCCTTGGGGGTGGGTGGGGTGGGGTGGATTGATGCCGGGGGGCGCAGTGTGATGCCGGGAGGAGCGCGTATGAATGTTAATGAAGTTTTTCTTTATTGTAAGTTGAACTATATTTCTTTCCTTTTTGTTTTTAATGTTAATAAAGATACAATTTTATGAATTGTTATTAGTACAATGTTTGGCATGAAATGTTTTTTCTTTCTAGAGGGGGCATCACAGAAAATAATTGAGATTCACACACACACACACACACACACACACACACACACACAAAGAATAAATATAACAAATAAACGTAATGAATTTACATATAAACCAATAACTTTTACATAATAAGTTAGTAATACCCTATGAAATGCTCCAGTGCTTTCGTGTGTGTGTGTGTGTGTGTGTGTGTGTGTGTGTGTGTGTGTGTGTGTGTGAGTGAGTGAGAGAGAGAGAGTGAGCGAGAGTGAGCGAGAGAGAGAGAGAGAGAGAGAGAGAGAGAGAGAGAGAGAGTGAGCGAGAGAGAGAGAGAGAGAGAGAGAGAGAGAGAGACTATAAAGGTCAGTTTGTTTAGTGTTGATCTACACCATGGCAGCGTATAAGCATTAATAAATCCATGTTGCCTGCAGTGTTTAAATCACGCAGTGTTTTTAATCATGTAATATTTATAGTATTTATAATAATTCAGTATTTCTTATCATAAAATGTTAATAATACTGTAGTGTTTGTATTCTTGAAGTGTTTACAATCATATGGTCTTTAAATCATGTGGTATTTATGGTGATACGTGTTTATAGTCATATAGTGTTTATAATGTGGTGTTTGTGATCAAGCAGTCTTTAATAGCAAACATTGTTTATAATACTCTGGTGTTTATATTCATGCAGTGTTTGTAATCCTGCTTATAATTATAAAGTGTTTATAGTACTGTGGTGTTTATGCTGTTGTATTGTTTATAATCATGTGTTGTAATAATCCTGCCGTGTATTTAATTCTGCAGTGTATAATCCTCTAGTAATAATCCTATAGTGGTCATACTCTTATTGTGGTTATAATACTGTCGTTTTTAGTCCTTAAACATTTATAATCCTGAAGTGTTTATAAACATACGGTGTTTATGGTTCTGTAGTGGTTATAATCATGTAGTGTTTATATTTGTGACGTGTTTATAATTCTGTATTGTGCATGATTCTGTAGAATTTTTAGTTATGTGGTCTTTATAATTTCACAGTGTTTATAATTCTGTAGTGTGACTAATCTTGTGTTTTTTAAAAAAATTCTGTAGTGTTCATCGTGTGGTGTTTTTGGACTTGCAGTATTTGTAAATTAGTAGTGTTTATATTTTTGAAGGGATTGATGTATAATGTAGTGTATATGAGCCTGCAGTATCTATGATTGCGTAGCGTTCATAATACTGTGAAGTTCATAATTAAAATGTGTGGCCGGTGGCGTAGTGGTTAGGGTGCTGTGCTCATGATCGCGGAGGTTGCATGTTCGAATCCCAGTGAGACCCCCACTGAGCTTAAACCCCTGGGCAATCACTCTTAACCACAAGTGTGCCTCTGTTCACCCGGCAGTGTAAATGAGTATCAGTAAAATATACTGGGAAGGTAACCTACGATGGAATAGCGTTCCATCTGGGAGGAGTTGTACTCCTGGTCGCTTCACGCTACGGAAACCGGGGATAAGCACCGGTCTGATGAGCCACTAGGCTCGGGTGGAAAAAGCCCAACGGACGTTACCTAAGTTTATAATCGTGAGGCGGTTATAATCTTGTAGTGCTTATTATTCTTCAGTATTTATTACCAGATAATGTTTATAATGCTTATAGTGTTTATAATAACGTAATGATTATGATTTGGCGATGCTTTAAATCCAGTAGTGTTTATATTTGCGAAGTGTTTATGAATCTGTAGTGTTTATAAATTTGTAGTGGGTTAAATCCTGCGGTGTTTGCAATCCTGCAATGTTCACAATCTTGAAGTGTCTATAATGCTGTTGTGTTTATAGTCCTGCAGTGTTAATAATCTTGTAATGTTTATAATCCTGTCGTGTTTATATAAGACTTTTATGTGTGTGATCCTTTAGTCTTTATAATGCTGCAGTGTTTTTATAGTGTAAACAAACATGTCAGTTTTTTCTTTATGCTTTACATGTGTGTGTGTGTGTGTGTGTGTGTGTGTGTGTGTGCGTGTGTGTGTGTGTGTGTGCGTGTGTGTGTGCGTGTGTGTGTGTGTGTGTGTGTGTGTGTGCAGTTGGCACTCTGCAGATTCAGTGTTATCAGTGTGAGGAGATTCGGCAGGATGAATGCTCATCTCCAGAGTTCATTGTTAACTGCACTGTGAATGTGCAGGACATGTGCCAGAAGGAAGTTCTCATCATGGAGGACGGTAAGAACACAGTGTTACATTTTTATAACTAATACACTGAATTAAATACAGGATATATACATCAGAGCTACATTATTATATGTATGTGCAAATATATGTACACAATACATTACAATAATATATATTATATTATAAAATTATATACTATACACTTATATCATGAATGGCTCTGATCAGAAAACTGGCACATGTAACATACTGACTTCTACCAATTCATCTGACCTGTTCATGGAGGCAAACAAATCCAATAGAAAAAGGACAAAGATGAGCCTATTATTAACTGCGATATATTGAATGTGAGAAAAATACACTTATAATTTCACAGTGCATTGAAGTTGAAGTTTTCCTGTCCGTGTTACATAGTGTATCGTGTGCAACCACCAATTACTGATTTATTGGCATTTATTGACCATAGACAATAGAGAAAGGTCGAACATGTCATGCACTATCAGATGGCACAGCGTAATTAATTATACATTAATTATATCGTCTAAGCACGACTAGTGAATAGAAGGTTGTTAATTCTGTCCATGTTACACGCTGATTTTTGAGTCGTCCTACTGACAATTGGATAATGTTGTTTTTCCGAGGAATATTATCCCACATCTACCATGGTTTAACATACACTGTCTGAT
>CM045744.1:43831475-43848975 GCA_024760905.1 Plotosus lineatus | reverse complement strand
GCTCAAAAATTGTCCCTCGGTGTGAGTATGAGTGTGGAGCGTTGTGTGAGTGTTGGCCATGCAATATTCTGGCAAGCTGTTCATGATGTACCCAGCCTTTGCCTAGAAGTCATCTGAGATAGGCTCCAGTCTTCCAGCAACCTAGATATGTGCTTCAGCAAATGAATGAAGAAATGTGGGAGGAGTTCCTTCAATAGTGTACACCGTATTTATAATTCAGTTTCAATTCAGTTTTATTTGTTTTGCACTTTTTACAGTTGACCTTATTGCAAAGCAGCTTTACACAATAAAACAGTAAAAGTAGGCGTTTACAAAGTATAAAAAAATTTCAACATTTCCTATAACCCCTACAAATCCCTAATGAGCGTTGTCCGTGGCGACGGTGATGAGGAAACACTCCCTCAGTAGATGTGAGGAAGAAACCTTGAGATGAATCAGATCCAAAAGGGAAACCCATCCTCATTTGGATGGAACAATAAGGATAAAAAAAAAAAAAGCATATACGGGGAATTCATTACAGTCCACAACGTCATCCGGTTGGTCCTACAGTTGTAAGATCTAAATAATGGTGAAGAGAGTTAATATCACCAGCAAGGAAAAGTCATGTTCAGGCATGATCTTCATCAGCAAGAAGGAGGGGCTTCCAAGAAGAGGACTCCAGCCCGCATCAGCACACAAGGACTAACCACCATATATATGTGTATATATATATATATATATATATATATATATATATATATATATATATATGTATATATAGTAACAGGTAAGGTAAAGTCCTTTTTACACCCGAACCCAGCGGCTTATCAGGGCGGTGCTTATCCCCGGTTTCCGTAGCGTGAAGCTACCAGGAGTTCAACTCCCCCTGGATGGGACTCTAGTCCAGCGCAGGTTCCCTTCCCAGTATATTTTACTGGTACACATTTATACTGCTGGGTGAACAGAGGCACACTTGTGGTTAAGACCTTGCCCAGGGCTCTTAGCACAGTGAGGGGTCTAACTGGGATTTGAACTCACAACCTCCCGATCATGAGCTGGAAAAAAACTGGAATCCATCCTGAACTATTTTCTCCATAAAACTACACACACACACACACACACACACACACACACACACACACACACACACACACACACACACACACACACACACACACACACACACACACACACACACACACACACACACACACATACACACACACATCTAATGCATGCCATTCATTCAGTAAGCATGTTTCATTATTTATTTATATATATTTTGGAGCAAATTCTGATCAGGATACATATTGTTGATAATTGTTCACAAGCATTCAGTCAGTGCCACTGACCTATGCACATTTCACCAGCTGAACAGGCACGTAATCCACACGGTGGAGACTCACGCACTATCCCAGTGGTTGTTTTCTAGTTAGTATTGTGATCTTTTTCAGAATGAGAAACACGCTGACGGCTATGTTGCTCCTCTTGTTGAAAGTTGGCAATGGTTCTTTTACATGAACCTCTCACCATAGACAGCCGGCCTTTGATAACTAAGTTAGCTGTACTGAGGGGACAGTGACAACCTGTGGAGAGTGGGACTCGCACCCCTAACCTTAGGATCAGTGATCCAGCACCTTTACCGCCAGGCCAGCACTGCCGGGCAGAGACGTAATTATTTCACCTTATTTTTTCATCCGGCTTTTACCGCCATGTCTCCTGCATGGTCTGGTATCACGCGTCATAGTCTGAGAGGATGAAAATTTCATCTGTTTCTCAGTGCTTTTCTTCATAATAAAAAAATGATTTCTGGGAAAATTGTACCTCATCATGTCATATAATGATCATACAGTACTTGTAAGAAAACGAAAACCTTTTTCAAGAAAACTGCTTATGATTCTAAATATAATTGCACCAATCTGAACACATGATCTCTCAAATTGTATTTTTCTGCGCACAAGTGCTCGGATCGCTCAGGCACCCAAAATAACACGTAACTATATTCCTAATATCAAAAGTCTGTTGAAATATAACATAATTCAAACAAACAAACAAAACATAACAAAAAAAAAATGCACAATGTAAACATATCCTTGTGAATCTGGTACTAAGCACAAATTCAGCATCGATAGTGAGTTGGGTATTCAGTAAAAGATCAGACTGAACAGACTCGTATCCTTTAATCCAACCCATCGTACTGACCTCATTTCAGTGAAACAGAGAATCTGCAGGACTCAGATCATGTACAATGATAAAAACACCTCCCTGAACAACAATATGTCATGATCTCTGACCAGTGATTATAAAAGCAATAAGAAACTAAACAGATACACTTCAGCGCTCACGGCACAAAACACACCTCAACCTGCACAAACATGTTCACACTGCACTTTTTAAATCATTTGCTCTGGACAGCCAATTGCAGGTCAACAAAAGCCTTTGCACTGCAACATCCATCTGCACTGCACCATTGTGTGGGGCTGGTGGTGTAGGGGTTAGGATGCCGGGCTCATGATCAGGAAATCGTGGGAGTGCTAAGACCCCTGCGAAAGGTTGTAACTATAACTATGCCTCTGTCCACCCAGCAGTATAAATGGGTAGCAGTAAAAATACTGGAAAGATAACCCGCGATGGACTAGCGTCCCATCCAGGAGGAGGTGAACTCCTGGTCGCTTCACGTTACAGAAACCGTGGATTAGCACTTGCCTGATGAGCCACTAGGCTTGAGTGGAAAAAGCCCAACAGCCCTTATTGTACTGCACAGCCCACCATGCACCTTAATTTGCACATCTGGCCGCCAGCCTCCCCACGACCCTAATTGGGATTAAGCGGTTCCAAAAATGTGTATATATATATATATATATATATATATATATATATATATATATATATATGCTTCTCAAATAGTGGGGGGCGCGCGGCGTGATGCTGGAAGAGCGAGTATGACCCTGGGGAACATGCTTTGTTGGAATTGTGAATGACAATTAAGTGTAATTGCACCTCCATTCCACTAGTTGGGAGTGGCGCTCTCATTGTTGTGCTATGGTATAGCGGTTTTTTGCACGAGCAAACATGAAGTGCAGCAAACAAGCCCTCAAGAAACAACAAGGAAAATTTTCTAACAGCAACAAAGAGAAAGATAGATAGATAGAGAGAAAGAGAGAGAGAGAGAGAGAGAGAGAGATGGAGATATTAACATCTAAGTAAGTTAAATGAGTTTAAATAAAGATGTTTTTTTTTATTTCAGGCACATTGGTGCACTTTAAACTTTTTCAATTACAGATTATAAAACAATGTTACTGAAGTTTTTCTTTGTTAGTTGAACTACATTTCTTTCTTTTTTTGTTTTTAATGTTAATAAACATACAATGTTATGCACAGGTGTAGTAATAGCAATTTTATCGAAAAATAATATTATTTATAGTCGCTCGTTGGTGTGTGTGTGTGTGTGGGGGGGTGTACGGAAAATAATTGAGAAGCATTGATATTCTCGTTCTTTTCCTTTCGACTGTTCTCTTCAGGGGTCGCCACAGTGAATCATCTGCCTCCATCTCACCCTATCCTCTGCATCTTCTTCTTTTACACCAACTGCACTGCCTTCATGTCCTCCTTCACCACGTCCATGATATATATATATATATATATATATATATATATATATATGAGAGATACTGCAGTGTTTCCCGTCTTCAGCCCAACAGAATCAGCTGTCAGTCTGTCAGCCCAAACATTAATGTGCAATTGCTAATATAAAGTGTGTGTGTGTGTGTGTGTGTGTATTGATCCATTCGGTCCATCAGTAAAGGAATTAAAGCTATAATTGTCTGTAATTAATGTGATATATGTCCCTTGCTGTAATTCATCATATAAAGTAAACATTGTGTGTCAGTTGTTTGCTAAACTGTTGCTGAAGATGGACGTCTGCTCAGATTCCGGTGCTCCTTCGCTTCAATCTGTTTCGTGACCCAAGCCAGGAGAAAGCAGATTCGCCTACAAAATATACCCAGATGAGGCTCAATTTGAGGGAAAACCAGAAACTTGGCCTGGGTGCTCGCGTCCATGCGACACGAAGGGCTAATCCAGTCTATCCATTCATAACATCAATTTCTTTTGTCCATACTTTTTCCCCTGGACAACAACCAGGGCTAGACTTCTCTGCAGCAGACACATAGATGAGAAACCACCGCACGTTCCATTTTAAGTTTTTATTTTTTTAGTTTAAAGTTCTGTGGTTCTCATTCCACCCGAATCAAATGTGCAGTTTCTGTGGTTCTGTTTCTGCGTAGTTTTCCTCTGGGAACTGAAGTTTCCTCCCTGAGTCTACATGTCAGTGGTTAAAATTCATGTCTCAAAGTAAGAACACTCAGCATTGAGCTCCATTTTGAAAACTTCCTGTGGGAAGTTATACATGTTCTTCGTCTGATTTTTTGAATTACATCCCAGTCTAATGACATCCACAATAGGGCAACTAATTAGTCTTAACCTCCCCAGAACCAACCACAGCCCCAACCACAGCCCCCAGATCCCAGTCCCAAGCTCAAATACATATAAAGGGTTATACCAGAAGGAGCAATCAGTATAGAATCTGTGCATAATCAAATATGTAGATTAGTTGATTCGCTAACACAAATCTGAATGCACAGCAGAAAGAGGGAGGAGTGGAAGAAGAGGGAGGAGGACGAGGAGGAGGAGGAGGAAAAAATGGGATGCTGGTGCCCATCTCAGCTGACTCTAGATGAAGGTGGAAGGAGAAGGTCACTGCTAAATTTTATTTATTTTTTATAAGACTGCAATAATATTATTTGGAGACACTGTCCCTTAAAAACACAACAAAACAAACAAAAAATGAAAAACAAAAAATCGAACAAAAACTCAATTGTTACAATGTTCCAGGTAATATTTTCAATAGATGCTTCAAAAAATGTATTAGATGATGTGTGCTGTGGATTCGTTTTCAGTACCTGCATGACTCACTGAATTGGAAACGCCAGCAAATGTACACAGTCCATGACCCACTATAGACAGACGGCAGTTTACTGAGGGCCTTGAAGTGGGAAACATTTTGCCAATTTCAAAACAACATTGTGTATAAAAGTCTTGAACATGTTCCCACTAAATGATAAAGCGTTCTACTATTCCGTCACTAACCGTAAACGGTTTATTGTTGTCACAGTATTTGAATAATGTTTTGTGCGACCAACCAACCAAATGATGACCTTCATGCATTAAGTCATTCTTTTTCCGAACCACCTATTCCTAATTAGGGTCACAGGAAGGTTGGCACCCATCTCAGCCAACGCTGTGTGAGGGCAGCGTACAATAGGAACACTTTCCCAGAAAATCTCGGAGCAGAAACAAACCGATGGCAACCGACACCTTATGAATGACAGCACTTTTACATTCCCTTCAGCACAGACAGTGAGAGACCCAGTTAGCTGCACATGGGGGACAGCAGTGACATCAGGAACAATCTGATGAAAGTGGGGCTTGAACCCTTGACTTTCAGATCAATAAGCCAGAGCCCTATCAGTGGGCCACCTCTGCCCTGATCTTCTTGCAACGTCGCAATAATGTTGCACAACATTATAAGGTAACTGGGGCATGTTTGTGTGCATGCTTTGGCCCTGCAGTGGCCTGGAGAATTGGATGAGATGCGACCCTAATTAGGATTAAGTGGCTTAGAAAACGAATAAGCCCTGTGACGGATTGGCAAACTGTCCTGTGTGTACTCTGCCCTTACCCAGAGTCGGCTGAGCGGGGTGCCAGCTTACTCATGAGCCTATTTAGGATTAAGCCGTTCAGAAAATTAATGAATGAATGAACAAACGAATGAAAGAATTACTATCGCAATTGTAAAATAACCAACTTGACTTCCTGTTGAAGTGTAGGGAAGTTTCTACGCTATGGTTTGTATTTTCTCTGGCCAGTGGAGAAGCCTATTTATGCGCGTTATGTACGTGTTCCAGAGAAAGACAATCTGGACACTGAGTAAACTGTCTCAATTAATCTATAAGCCAAAGCGGAGAACTCCAGACCAAAGAGTGGTGATACTGTACTAGTGCAGCCTGGTGGTATGGTGCAGGATTACACCTCCCAAGGTAGGGCGTTTCAAGCACCACTATCAAGGCTTGTCCCTGCTGTCCCGCCAGTGCTCCAACAGAGTCAGGTTAGATGGGTGCCATCCTCCCCATTACCTTAATGAGAATTAACCAGTGCAGAAAATGAATGAATTTATATCGCATTACTTCATATATAGCTGTGTGTTTACTCACCATTTTATTACAGTGCCATCAGTTTAAACCTGAAGTGCCCGATTTAAGGTGGTGTATGTTGGTTCCAGTTGAATTGTCCCTGTTTTAGCATGTCAGAGGAGACAGGTGTGAGAACAGGCTTTGTTCAAAAGGATTGTTACCTGTGGAAGAAACAATACAGATGTTGGATATTATGGGATGTCAGTATCTATTCAGGGATTTTATTATGAAGGAATGTGATGGAAAAGGAATATGCACGTGTGAAGATTAGAACTGCATGACAGTCATTTCCCCTACACTTCTGATGCTTGAGCAGCTCTACCAAAGGAAAGTAAAGAACGTGACCATGGGGTTTTTCAGTCGCTCTGGACATGTGCAGTATCTTTTTTGATAGTTTTGTGAACACTCCTGCTGATTGTGTTCTTCAGTCTGTGCTATCCAGGATCCTGGTGGTGATTAGGAATGTGTGTGATTTCGCTCTGCTGATTGTTTGACCCATTTATTTCTACAGGAAGGTGTGATGGATGCTTTCATCTGAAATCAATAATCATCTCCACAGTTTTAAGATTAAACATGGGGCTCAGAATGATTGCTACCAGCAGTCCTAATAAAGAATAATGCACCGATAAATCAGAACAAGACAGACAGGATGAAACTTTCACTCTCATTATGCTTTATCGTCTTGGTTTAAGAAGAAAAGGAAACATTCATCCTTTTGTTTCTGCGCCTCTCTTAAAGGTGCACCAGGTGGAATTGAACCTCTTGTGATTTTAAGGTGAAACTACAAAAGTATCTTCGGAATCATGTATTTATGTTAGAGCTGATTTACTCAGGATGGCACGGTGGCGTACTCGTAAATACATCTGCCTCACTGCATTAAGGTTCTGGGTTTGAGTGCTGGGCTCGGTGAGGATGTGTCTGTGTGGAATTTGTATGCTCTCCCTCTGCTTCTGTGTATTTTTTCTAAGTGCTCCAGTTTCCTCGCACAGTCCAAAGACATGCACATTAGGCTGAGTGGCTTTTCTAAATGATCTAAATATGAATGTGAATGGTTGTGTGTGTGTGTGTGTGTGTGTGTGTGTGTGTGTGTGTGCGCGTGCGCTGGTGACCTGTTCAGGGTGTGCCCCACCTTCTCCCAGTGTCGGCTGAGATAGGCCCCAGTCTCCTCATGACTCAAGTAGGACTAGGTAGTTGTCAGAAGAAATGACTAATTTAGTTAGTATTTAAAACCATATGTAGGACATCTGTCACAATGTCTGCAATGTTTGCATTTCTGAGAAATAAACATAGGGCGGAGTTAAGAGGCCTGCGTGAGCACATCTGTAATATTGAGTAAATGTACCGACATTTTCTGCAAAAGCCCATGTTTTTCCTTCATCATCATCATCATCATCATCATCATCATCATCATCATCATCATCATCATCATCCGCTTAATCCACAGTTGGGTTGTGGAGGAAGCAACATAAGCAATGACGTCTAGACGTCCCTCTCCCCACCCACTGCCTCTGGCTATTCGGGGGGGCGACAACACACCGAGGCGTTCCCAGATCAGCCGAGAGACATAATCGATCTGGCGTGCGCTTATATTTTTCCAGTTGTGTATTGATTGTGTGCACTGGTTTTAAGGGTAATGAAATATTGGCTAAAGTAAATTTAAATATCTTTAAAATTAGGCACTGAGTCCCTGAGAAGCACAAACCACCTGCTGGTGTTTTTCTCCTGAGCAGAATGCTGCGCTTACACACTCTCAGGTCCAAGACTAATTTTTGATAAATATGTACTCTGCTCTGTTTCCATGGCACCATGTAGCTCCTCACCAACACACTTTCTGTCGCTGTTGCCATGACACATCATACAAGTCTTAATAGAAGTACCATTATGTGGTTCTGCTGAACTGAGGCTCAGGAAGAGTTCTGGTGTCATTGTGGGGATCAGCATAGGGGTAGCAGCTTCTTCTGCTGGTTATAAATGCCACTCACACCTTTATCAAGCTGTCCAGGGTGTACTCTGCTCTAGCCCAGAGTCAGCTGAAATGGGTGCCATCTCCCATGCGACCTTAATTAGAATTAAGCAGCTTGGAAAATGGATGAATCATGATGATGATGATGATAATAATAATAATGATAATAATAATAATAATAATAATAATAATAATAATAATAATAACTTACCTATTTGCCAAACCACTTACTCCTACCATTTTCAGTTGGGTTTTTTGTATAAAAAGCAGCTTTACATAATAAACTGAATTCGGAAAAGAAAATTGTAAAATTTAAAATTTTTATTTCAAGAATTTCTCTATAAATTCTATATAACCCTAATGAGCAAACCCACGGCGATGGTGGCCAGAAAAAAAATTCAACATGAGGAAGAAACCTGAGGAGGACTATCTGACTGAATAAGGGAAACTCTTCCTCACTTGGGTGAAACCAGACAACGTACAAACCATGTAGCAGAAACTTTACTGAAGCTTAACATGAAGTCTAGTTGGCTTTCTTATAACTATATAATGGGAATTGTAGCCGTACTTCATTCTAGTGAAAGACTTTGTCACCATCAGTGAAAAATCATTTTAACAGTTTATTAGTGTATATTTAGGTCCCCCAGTGCAGCTAACTGGATTATCAAAGGCCGGCCATGTCTCTCACTGCCTATGGTGGGCAATTGATGGTCAAGGGCCTCGACTAAGGGCTCAACAATATTATAGTGGGGATTGAACTGTTGACCTTTGGATCAGTAACATGGTATTCATTAAGCTACTATGACTACACCAACACTACCAACACCATCACTACTACTACTACTACTACTAACTACACCACCACCACCACTACCACTACCACTATTAGTACTACTACTACTACTACTACTACTACTACTACAACACCACCACTACTACTACTATACCACTACCACCACCACCACCACCACCACCACCACTACGACTACACCACTGCATACCGCCACCACCACCACCACCACCACTACTTCTACTATCACTACAACACCACCACCACCACCACCACTAGTTGGTTATAGAAAAAAAAATTAAATACACCAAATACACCAAAAATGTAAAACATAAATAAAATATCCTAATTAAAAGCCATTTAAGGCAAATAATACTGTACAATCAAATTATAGTCTGTTGCAACATCATGACATGGAGGACTAAGTTATAATCTCTGAACACGGGGAAGGTGAGTGTAAAACAGAAGGACAGTGGACATGGATGTGGCCTTGATTTTAGGCAGCCACCAAGTGGTGTGTACAGTTAGAATTAGTGTATTTGATAGTTTATTGATTCAATATAAAATGTTATAATAATAAAGTTTATCGTATATTAATCCTTGAAGTTTGCATGTTCTCCATGTGTTTGTGTGAGTTTCCTCCAGGTGTTCTGTTTTCCTTCCACAGTCCAAAAACATACACACTAAATCATTGGCTGTTTCGAATTGTGGCTAGGTATGAGTGTAAATACTTTCTGTTGGCCTTGTGATGACCTCTTGAGCTGTGCAGGGTGTACCCCACCCTTGCCTAGAGCTGGCTAATATGGGCCCAGTTTCCCAGTGACCCAAATTACGATTAACTGGCTCAAAAATGAACGAATGAGCAATCTGCTCAAATCTATATTGTATAAGAAAACAATAATGTAACCAGTTGTGTGTTTGTCTGTGTCTGAGATGCTCAATTATACTGTATAATAATCCTCTATTGCCACCTAGTGGGTTCATGCAAAGTGTAAAAATAGAATTCAATCAACTATAATAATAAAACAATAAATTCTTCATCCTCTTTATTCATTCATTTTTTTTGAACCAGGGTCACAGGGAGGCTGGTGCCCGTCTATTGTGACTTTGGGTGAGAGGGTAGAGAACACCCTGGACAGCTCGCCTTCCTCCTCATGTTCCTACTATTTCCATTATCATTATTTTACACTACTACTACTACTACTACTACTACTACTACATCTTATTATTATTATTATTATTATTATTATTATTATTATTACTCTTCCAATATTGCCGTTGAATGACATTGCTCCAGGCACACCATGATGTTTATGATACAGAAGATAAACTCACGAGGACGATCAGCCTGCGGGATGATGAGGTTTGAGATGTAAGATAATTGATGGAGGTAATGAATGATGGAAGAAAATACACAATAAGTATAAAAAATAAATCATCCCTTTAAATATTCACTATTTTATCCATCCCAGCTAACTTTAAGTGCGAGGTGAAGTTACACCCTGAACAGATTACTATTGAATTACAGAATGATCACTGTACTGTATATACACCATTCAGCCAAAGAATATTAACACATGTGCATATGCACTGTGAGTGGTGTATATGTTCCAAAGTGTCCAGGGATGGTTACAATCCTGGTGAGTCGTAAGTTTAGTTAGGAGAACCACCATTACATGGTGCATTGGGTTGTAATCAAAGGTAAGCGCACTAAAATATGATGGCTAAAATGATGCTTATTCTGTGTTTGAGTTCAGGTCCAATAAAAATATTGATAGTATTAGTAAAATTAAATCCAACTTAAAGAAACCATACACACATACATCACACTGGGGTGACAGCTGCAGCCTAATGGTTAGAGAAGTGGCTTTGGGACCGAAAGGTTGCTGGTTCAATTCCTGAAACAGCAGGAAAATGTGGCAGTGGGAGAGAGTGGCACCTTCCTTTTCTCCACATAAATGGCTGAAGTGCCCCTGAGCAAGGAACCCAACCCCCAACTGCTTTCTGGGCGCCCCCAATGTGTGTGTTAACACATATGTATGTGTGCTTACTTTGGATGGGATAAATGCAGAGGAAATAATTTCACTAAACATGGGATTAATGCAATACAGCGATCCCTCGCTACTTCACGCTTCAATTAATGTGGCTTCAGTGCATCGCGGTCTTTAAAAATAAATAAATAAATAAATAAATACATATTCATCAAATTAAAAAATAAGGAAATGAATTAAGGAAGAATGGGGGGGGGATGCCACAAAAACAAAGCCAATTTTGAAAAAAAACAAAAAAACAAAACCCAGTTGGGGCAGTGGTGGTCTAGTGGTATAAGGCGCCGGATCGCTGATCCAAAGGTTGGGGGTTCGAGTCCCACTCTCCACAAGGTTGTCACTGTCCCCCCAGTGCAGCTAACTGGGTTATCAAAGGCCGGCCATGTCTGTCACTGTCTATGGTGTGAGGCATATAAAAGAACCGTTGCTGACTTTCCACAAGAGTAGGCTGCAAAGCCGTCAGCATGTTTCCGCCCTGCAATGGCCTGGCGAGCTGTCCAGGGTGTACTCTGCCCTCGCCCTGAGTTGGCTGGGATGGGCACCAACCTCCCCGCGACCCTAATTAGGATGACGCGGTTACAGAAAATGAACTAATGATGAACTGAACAAAAAACCAAAACAACAACAACAAAACCCAAAAACCCGAAACCAACACACACACAAAAACCCAACCCAAAATCTCCTATAATCTTCTATAATCACCTTCTATAATCACCTGAAGAGAGAGGATGGTTTCACCAGCCCTCGAAACAGATCTGTAGTGATAAATGGAGTTTCAATAGAAAGTCTTTGTCCTGTCCTTTTATTTTTGTTTATTTGCTCTACCAAAAAGTATTGAGCACTCTCCTACGGAAGGATCTACTCAGAAAATCCTCTCTCTCTCTCTCTCTCTCTCTCTCTCTCTCTCTCTCTATATATATATATATATATATATATATATATATATATATATATATATATATATATATATATATACACACACACACACACACACACACACACACACACATATACACACACACACACACACACACACACACACACACACACACACATATACACACACACACAAAAGATGATGATTCTAATGACTTGATATTTTAGGATGCAGGCATTTCATTTCAAAGCCAAAGTCCGCACACTTAGTAAGTTTCTTGCTGATTTTGATGATTATGTGGCTGTCAAAAGAGAAAAAGCGACAGAAAATTTGATAATATAAATTAATCAATAGGATAAGCTTGGCCTCATTTCACTTTAGGTGCCGCAGGTGGATCTTTGTTCTGTTACACAAGAGTTTGACGTTTTTGTTTTCTGCAACTCTTTTGACATGTTTGTGGTCATGCCAAGGGTGGAGTTCTTTGTCAAAACCACAAGTGTGGCAGAGCCAGTAATAAAAAAATGAGTAGTGCCATTGTGTCTCTTCAAATACTACATTTAAGATCATCCACTGACAGGATCCAGGAGATTCTCGCTGTTATTGTTATTTATTCTTTTATGCGTAATCCATGCTATTATATCACAAATGTCAATGTTCTTAGCTTGCCTTGTCCTTAGATAATGGAGTACAAAGTAAAGTTTAGTTAAAGTGTATGTAAACACAAGCAGTGTTTTATGTTGTCAGATGTGTGATGAACTCCTCCTCATGTTGTTCGTCTTTCATCTGGCCGTCCCAGATTCAACACGGTTACTAAAAATCTCAGGGATATTATTAAGGAAACTATCAGATTAAAACTTCACATCGCTTGCTGTACCTCTGGAACTGATACCAGGAATCACTCTATTAAGGCAGATCAAGATGTCTATATATAATATTGTACATGATTGTGGAAATCAAAGCCTTATGTAAGACTTGGAGTTATGAGATATGCGGTTAGCAGGTCAGAATGCTGTCAGAAAACATACGAGCACACAGTCCCATTTTATTGTTCAACTCATCATTCCAGTTCTACTAATTGGCAAATGATTTATTTTCTTTAAATAAATAGTGAAATACTTAAGAAAACCTTAACCTGCTGCCACTGTAGATATATTAATGGGTGTGAACATGAAGATGTGTCTGTTTGTGGTGCTTTTAAGATGCATCAACATTAATTCTTCCTTATACACAACACACTACAGAAGGAAAATGACCCCACTGACAGGTCACTGACAAATAAGTAACCAATAAGAAGTAAGAGTCTTGTCCGCAAGCCTTCTTCTACCGTGAGTGTATCGGATTGTGGGCTCTTCAGTGCTGTATCGATCATTACTGGTCATTGCAGGTTCTGGGTTCGAATCTTGTAGCAAACAAGAGGATTTCTGTGTGGAGTTTGCACATCATCTCCATACCAGTTTTAGTTTGCTTTGAGTACTTCAGTTTTCTCTTCCATATACATGTTAATAAATACAGGGCAGTCATGGCCTTATGGTTAGAGAACCTACCCTGTTCTCCCCGTGCTTGTGTGGGTTTCCTCCAGGTACTCCGGTTTCTTCCCACAGTCCAAAAACATGCAATACAGGTTGATTGGCTGTTCAAAGTCACCACTCGGTATGAGTGGGAGTGTGAATGGTTGTGTGATTGTTGGCCATGCGATGGCCTGACGAGCTGTCCAGGGTCTACCCCGCCCTCGCCCAGAGTTGTCCGAGATGGGCACCAGCCTCTCCGTGGCCCTAAATAGGATTAAGTGGTTTAGAAAGTGAATGAATGAGGATTTGTAACTCATGTTTATGTTTGTTCCCACAAAAAGTTTTATTAAGCATGGCCTGTTTGGATAGGTACAGACTTAAACTATTCATGCCAACTTTTATTAAGTTTTGATTTGGATAGAAACATAATTTGGGATGGGCAGTGGTGGTCTAGTGGTATAAGGCACCGGATCGCTGATCCAAAGGTTGGGGGTTCAAGTCCCACTCTCCACAAGGTTGTCACTGTCCCCCCAGTGCAGCTAACTGGGTTATCAAAGGCCAGCCATGTCTCTCACTGTCTATGGTTAGAGGTTCATGTAAAAGAACCATTGCTGACTTTCGACAAGAGTAGGCTGCAAAGTCGTCCGCGTGTTTCCGCCCTGCGATGGCCTGGCGAGCACTGCCTGACTGTGTACTCTGCCCTCGCCCTGAGTTGGCTGGGATGGGCACCAGCCTCCTCTTCTTTCTTCTTCTTCTTTTTCTTTCGGCTGTTCCCTTCAGGGGTCGCCACAGCAAATGATCTGCCTCCATCTCTCCCTATCCTCTGCATCTTCTACTCTTACTCCAATGACCTCCATGTCCGCCTTCACCACATCCATAAATCTTCCCTTTGGTCTTCCTCTGGGCCTTTTGCCTGGTAGTTCCAACCTCAGCATCCTACTACCAATATACTCACTATCCCTCCTCTGTACATGTCCAAACCATCTCAATCTAGCCTCTCTGACTTTGTCTCCAAAACATCTAACATGTGCTGTCCCTCTGATGTACTCGTTTCTGATCCTATCCATCCTCGTTACTCCCAAAGAGAACCTCAACATTTTCATCTCTGCTACCTCCAGCTCTGTCTCCTGTCTTTTCCCCAGGGCCACTGTTTCTAAACCATACAACATCGCTGGCCTCATCACCGTCTTGTACACTTTTCCCTTCATTCTTGCAGATACTCTCCTATCACACATCACACTGGACACTTTTCTCCATCCATTCCAACCTGCCCGCACGCGCTTCTTCACCTCTTTTCCACACTATCCATTGCTCTGGATTGTTGAGCCTAAATACTTAAAATCCTCCACCTTCCTTATCTCTGCCCCCTGTAACCTCACGGTTCCTCTTGGGTCCTTGTCGTTCACACACATGTATTCTGTCTTACTGAGGCTAACCTTCATTTCCCTCCTTTCCAGGGCATACCTCCACCTCTCTAGATTTTCCTCCACTTGTTCTCTGCTCTCACTACAGATCACGGTGTCATCTGCAAACATCATAGTCCATGGAGATTCTTGTCTAACCTCGTCTGTCAGCCTGTCCATCACCATAGCAAACAAGAAGGGGCTGAGAGCTGACCCTTGATGCAGTCCCACCTCCACCTTGAACTCTTCTGTCACACCGCCAGCACACCTCACCACTGTCTTACATCTCTCATACATCGCGTGGCGCGAGGCACCAGCCTCCCCGCGACCCTAATTAGGATGAAGCGGTTACAGAAAATGAATGAGAAAATGAACATAATTTGGGTGATGTTGTCCCTGTATGCATCCACATTGGATCTGAAATAAAGTTAAAAAATGTGATTGAAGTGTCGACCTTTGGTTTGAATTAACTGGTTTCATAGCACTTTTCTCATGAAAAAATGATGACGTCTGTACTGCTAATAGTACAGAACGTTGCTGTCTGTTGAACAGGAAAAACAAGAACATCAATAACTTTAGTATCTCAACAACTAATATTGTTCTGATTAGCACTAATAAGTGATGAGAAATATGTTGCCCTGGCACTGTAAGCAGTTTCGTTAAAAGATCAAAGATCTTTTGCTATTCATTTGAGTAGCATTCCTGACAGATACGTTTCCAGGTCTGTACTGTATCTGCATTCAGTTGCGGTGTATTTTTGGTTCTTTCTGTCTATAGTCAATGAAAATCTGCCCAGTTAAGGCCACTGACTCCGACATTAATGAACATCCAATTTCTTTGCCCGAAGACGTTTGTGGGTTTCTCTGAGATTATATTTTGTGTTTGACTTAATCTGAGGAAAAAGTAGAGCTCCATGCTCAATCTGGTACTTTTACCAGTAATACCAGTAGGATATGGACTTTACAGCAATTCATGTGTTCTCTCTCTTTTTTTTTAAAGTCATTTTAGTCTCTTATAAACTGTAAAATAAATGAATTAATCACTAGCAATTCATCACTGATTCACTTTCTGAACCGCTTAATCCTAAATAAGGTAGCAGGGAGGCTGGCAACCATCTGAGCTGACTCTGGGTGAGGGCGGAATACACCCTGGATGGCTCGCCAGGTCATTGCAGGGCCACCACTCACACAACCATTCATATTTCCACTCACACCTAAGGGCGATTTGAAACAACCTACTGTGCATGTGTTTGGACTGTGGGAGGAAACCGGAGTACCAGGAGGAAACTCATGCAAGCATGAGGGAAACATACAAACTCTACACACAGATGCCCAAGCTGGGAATCGAGTGCAGGACCATCTTGGTCTGAGATGGACTTGCTAACCGCTGCTCCACCATGCTGCCGTAGTTACTAGTAATGGACATTTGAATTCATGAATTATTGTATTTATTTTAATTTATGTTTAAAGTATAAAGTATAATAAGGGGCAGTGGTGGTCTAGTGGTATAGTGCGCTGGATCACTGATCCAAAGGTTGGGGGTTCGAGTCCCACTCTCCACAAGGTTGTCACTGTCCCCCCCCAGTGCAGCTAACTGGGTTATCAAAGGCGGGCCATGTCTGTCACTGTCTATGGTGAGAGGTTGATGTAAAAGAACCATTGCTGACTTTCGTAAAGAGTAGCTGCAAAGTCGTCAGCGTGTTTCTGTCCCTCCCTAAAAAAAGGGTTGTGACAGGAAGGGCATCCGACGTAAAAACCTCTGCCAAATCAAACGTGCGAATCAGATGATTCGCTGTGGCGACTCCCGAGTAAAAGGGAAAAAGCCGAAAGGAAGACAAATGTTTAAAGTATAATATCTCTCTTTCTCTCTCCCTCTGTGTGTGTGTGTGTGTGCGTGCGTGCGTGCGTGCGCAAGCGGGCGCGTGTGTAGAAGAGAGGGAATCCTGTAATGTTTGTTTTTGTGCTCAGGAGTGACATAGAAGAAGTCGAGGGAGGTGCATTCTTTTGTTCTCAAACATTCTAATCTTTAGGTGTGTCTGCATTGTGTGTGTGTGTGTGTGTGTGCAGTGTGTGTGTGTGTGCATGCGTGTGTGTGTGTGTGTGTGTGTGTGTGTGTGTGTGTGTGTGTGTGAGTCAATTTAGAGTTATGTGCTTAGCCCAGTGGAATTCCGGAACTATTTTGAGGAGGTTCATGAATAACTGGTTTAGTCTGATCATTTTAAATACCGTCTTCAAGAAGACTAAATGCTGCAGTATGTTTGGCTGAACACCCCTGTACATGCACATACCCCAGTTTTGAGAGGTACACGTTTTGGAACAGCTTAATTCAGTGTGTTTTCTGAATGACAAATAAATAATGTGTTAATAAATAGACAGGACAGTCAGTCTTAAGTGAGTCATCTTTTTTCCACTTGATCTGGGGTCAGGCCATGGGGTCAGCAACCTGAGCAGTGAGATCCAGACGTTCCTCTCCCCAGCTGCTTCCTCCAGCTCTCCTGTCTCCAAGTTACTTCAGATGATTGAGTCTCTCACCCTATTCTATCCTATCCCTATCTAAGGGAGAACATCACCATTCTGTGAAGGAATCTCATTTCAGCTGATTGGATCCGAGAAAAAGGCACTATAGACAGTGAGAGACATGGCGGCCTTTGACAGCCCAGGGCACAGTGACAACCTGTGGTG